>CM033714.1:43674505-44214940 GCA_019671005.1 Hibiscus mutabilis | reverse complement strand
TGTTTATGTTGATGAAACTTGGAGATTTTGATAGGGTAAATTAATGTTTTGATAAGGTAATCATAATTTGAAATGAGATTGATGGAATAAATCCCAAAACTATTGGATTGGTTAATTTTTAGATGGGTTTTTAGTTGTTTTGAGGGCTATTATGAGCGTTCTTGAGTTGTTGGCGATATAAGGATCTTTAGAAAGTGTTTTTGGTTGTGTTTTGATGAGGATTGAATGTTAGAATCGTTGGTTTTGGTTAGGTATTGGTTGAATGAAGAATGATGTCAATTTTGGTAGTTTCAGCTAGTTTTGAAAGGGTAATGTTGAGGATGCAAGGGATTGTTGTTTGGAAGTGTTTAGAATGCATAATGATTCATTTCCCTTTGTTTTTATGTGTTTAAAGTAGGGGACGATCAAGGCAAGGTTGCCTAGTTACGTATGTTGCATTTCGGATGTTGAATTTGCATTGGCGAGTGAAGCGAAGTGCACCGGTGAGTGTATAAACCTGTTGAATCTCTTTAAAGGTTTTATCAATGGATTATGAGGGTTTAGTTATAGCCTAAAAAGCTTAACTAAGCTCAAGCGTAAGCTCCCCTTATTTCACTTGGTTATTGGGTATGATATGAGCTTGCGGATTTCATGTTTTGGTTTTAAATATGGTTTGATTTACTACTGTAAATGCCTCGTTTTGGATTAATATGAAATGTTTAAAAGAGTATATGAATGCCTATGAGCATTGAGATTGTTCCTTAAAGGGAATGTGGTTTTGCATATGAAACAATTTTGTGAAATGCATTGGGAGACAGTAAGTAAATGCATTTGAAAGTGATATATTGGCTATATGACGTAGTGAGAAAGTATCAGACATAGTTGGCTAGTCATAGGATTAAGTGCACTATAATATCAAGTCGATCGCTCCAAGGATCTTGAGGAATAACGGTATGGCTACTTGGGATAATGGTATTATTTGGTTTCTTACAATAGGGGTAAGCCTGTTGTTATGTGGTAGAGATAAGTCTATCAGGACAGGTAGGGGTAAGCCTATTCCAGGCCGAAGTGAGATTTTGTGGAGGTAAGTTCATCATGAGAAATCTGTGTATCCCATGTATAAGATTAACATTTTGTTTTTGAATGTAAGGATAGAGGTAAGTCTATCTGGGGTCACCTTTAAAACAATATATATGATATATGAGATATATGTGAAAAGGGTTTCGATGCACATTGGTGTTATGCATGATTTTTTTGAAACAAATGAGAAAATGCTTTGGTTTATTTAAGCATGTTTTATACTTCACATGACATGTGGTTTTCCAATGAGTATTGAAATGCATCGATGATTACTAAGAGCAACCTCACAAGCATGTGTGTTTACGCTCTCTTTTTCCATTGATGCAAAGCAATAGAGTTGTGGGGTAGCATTCTTTTGGCAAGGATGGTTCAAAAGCAAGACATTTGATTGAGTATGAAAAACCTAGTTTTAATTCGGTTAATAAGGCAATGTGTTACCATGTTTTAGGGGAATTGTAATCTGGTTTTTAATATTGTTGTGGCGGTTTATATGCTAATCCGAGCTTATGCCATCGCCCTTATTACCTAAAGAATAATAAAACAATGTGTAAGCTACAATGAGCTCAAGATTATGATGCAAATATGATGTTTGATTAAGTATAAGGATGCAGTGCAAAAGATCTTTGGAATAACTATGTAATGATGAATGATTAATGGAAAAGACGCAATGCATGCAATCAGACTCGAATGACTTAAATAAAGATGTGGTTAAAGGTGACGCATCACATATCAATATTCCAAAGCATGCTTATAATATATAATGCATAAATGAGGTAATAGAAGATAAAGTAGGGTAGAACTCCCTTATAATCAATCTCAAAGACATTCAATGGTGTGAACCAACCATGGAGAAAGTTGGTGCTATTTAGGATTGTATCAAAGCCGCGTGAACATTAGGGTACTGAAACCCTAGTTTCACCGCCTATATAAGAGAGACTTGTATTCTACTTCAGGGGAAAGTGCGATTATAGAAAACGACCCTAGTCTAAAGATTGCAGAGAACCAATGAAGTGGAAGCTAGAGAATTCTCCCCATGATAGAGCCACCGAGATATGCTTGCGGTTTGGGAGATATTCAGCACAATTACATGACTTGGATGGAGTTTGTTAAGATGCTTAGCTCTTTCATTACCTTTCTTGCTAAACTGCCATAATTTAATAATTTTGTCATGAATGGTTTACGCTCAAACATGAGCTAATTACTTTATTTCGGATTATTGTGTCCCAGGATTTTATGTTTTGATTTCTTTTATAATGCTATAGTCAATTTTCCCTTTATCTATTATGTTCATTGTACTTCATGCATAATAATTGTAAGAGCTATCGAGAGAAGCCTTTCAACTATTGATCTATTGCTTAATATCGAGAGAGTTAGGCTATACAAACATGAATAGTGGGGCTAAGCTGTTAACTTAGTTCTAATCCAGCCTAGACATAAGTTTAGGATTTCAACGACTAAAAAGGAGTTCTTAAAAAATTAATAGGGTTGTTAGGGTTCACGCAGACATATATTACCTTAGCCTCAAGATTATTAACTTCAAGGCATCGAGAGAGTCAGAAGTTCATTAGAAAATCTTGTCGAGCAGATACAGCTTTAACGGTTTACTGTTGACTCTCAGGGAGATGCGTAAAATGAATGATGGCAAAAGGTATAAATGGTATGTATTTGGTCAAGATAAACTATGCCAAGAGTCTTTTGCGTACAAGTATACACGGTCGATTGTTTGATTGTTTGATTGTCTTGAATTCGATTGTTTGATTGTTACTTGCTTTGGAAGAAAAGATGTTTGTTTAAAAAGGATTGGGTTTGTAGCTAAGGAAATAAAATAAAAAATAAACTGAAGTAAAATGTTGGCAAGGAAAGTGTTTTTAAATGAAAGATGACTGTTGGCAGGGAATGCCTGATTCCAACGTGGTTCATGCCAGCCTTCAACGGCAAAATTGTCTTGGCATTGTTTGCCGAGCAAATTCAACATTAGCAAAGCCTTTCTCGATGGACATTGCCCTAAATTGGCTAAGTAAAAACCCTTATATCTCTATAATGTATGTTTTTCTTAAACCAATTTGATTAAAACCAATCTATACTCTGAGGGTGTAGATTTCACTTCCGAAGTAAGTTCATCTACTTGAACGCTTTCTCTCGAAGCTTCTCTCCCAATTATTAAACAACTTGTTCATTGCCAACCCAAGTCTGTTAAGATATTGGAAGGCAATAGGCTAACCGTGCCAGCTCTCGCTTGGTACAGTACTTATGAAAAATTAAAGAATGCCAAATAGAAAAACTTTGCCAAAAACAGAATTATTATAAAAGGAACTAAGGCATAAAGCCAAAGTTTAAACCAAACATCCCCCACCAAATATGAAGATTAGTTCATGGCGAGGGGGTTAACCGACACAACCATAATCGTTTTCAAAAACATCACCATAAAAAAACTAAAGAAAAACAACTTAAGACAAGGGCATGGGCCGATGGGTCTCTCGATGCAACCCTCAACTCCAGGCTCTCGGCCAATTGGTTGAACCACCCTTCCTTGGTTGCACCGACTGTCACTCACCGCTCACCAACACCTTGCTCTGATCACCTCGACCTTCACTCTCTCACTCTCTGCTCTCTCGACCAATCTTCCTCTAATGCTTGATCGATTGCTCCTAACATAAGCGTGTAAGAGAAAGGATTAGATAAGCCTTTGCATTTGAATTTGAAATGATCAAGAGATAAGAGATAGAGCTCTATCCGATCATTTTGATATCTTATCAGCTCTGTGTGATAGCTTATCAGGCTAGGGCTGATGTCATCTTACCATGGCCACCCTGGCACGCGAGCTTGGCACAACTTTTCCAACATCACTTGGCATCACCTTATCTGCTATTTTTTCAGAAGTTGATCCAAATGTGATCTTTTAGGAGCCTGATCCTTTCCTATTTTTTCGGGGGTTCATCTCTACTTGGCATGGCCGCTGACATACCTCTCTGCCAACAAATGCTTGGAACTCATCTGGTCTTTCCATGCGAGCTTGGCACAACTTTGCCAACATCACTTGGCATTCCTAACTGTGTCCTGCGGAAAGGCCACTAAAAACAACCCATGACACTGGCATAGGTAGCCTATTAATTCTTTTATGTAAATGCATGATTCTAACATACTAATGCAACTAAATGTACTTGAAAACAAGCAAAATCATATCAAAATAGAGATGAAAAACAATACTTTTGAGGAGGTAACACACCCCCAAACCCAGCTCATTGCTTGTCCTCAAGCAATGCAAGAGAAGAGAAAAATAAAAATAGTGAAAATAATACATTGGCAAAAGTTTGTTTGGCATGCCAACAAATGCTGGAAAGCAGAGTTTGTTTCTAATGCTGCCCTCAAAAATCTTCGTACACAGTGCCAAGCTGATAGTAATTCAAGTGCAACAATATTACTCTAGTCTAAGCGCATGATTTGTGTGCAAAATATGGGCAGTATGCATCTAGCATCCGTTCACTCCCTTGGCCAATTTACTTTCTAAACTCAGTTTTGTTATTTTCTATATTTTTTGTGCCGAATAGTATTGGCGTTATCTTTTAGCTTGCTTCATGGTATTGTTTAGCGTGAGTGATAAGAGGGAGCATACCACAAATCCAATTGTTTCTCACAACAACAACACACAATAACCCCAACCAATCAAGTTAGTTCATGGTTGGGTTCAAAGGATATACAAAGAATAATGCCCAAACTGTGAATCTAATGGAAGCAAAGAAGAAGAATAAGTAATCGATCAACCCCTTGAACTCTCTTGTCGAAATCTCTCCCTTCTTGCTCTCTTTTCTTTGACGGCTTGGTCTCCTTTAAATAGGAGATGGCTAGGTCAAAATCCTTCTTGAGGAGGAAGTTAAGTTGGAATTAAATACCTTAAAAGAATATAATTCTTTATTATATTTAAATTCATTCTAGATCTTCTCCTATCTTTTTGGGATTTAATTTCTCTTTGACCTTTTCATGGAATCAAACTCCTTTGGGATTTAACTTTGCTCCACGTCATCTTGGGCTTATCTAGTCATCAATTTTGACTACCATATCATCTTATCCCTTATCAAAAATTGCCATGGCAACTAGGTCGGCATCTTCTTCATGCATTGCCCTAGCAACTGCGTCAGCATCTCCTTCATGCACTGCCTTGGCAACTGGTCTAGCCTTGTTTAGGCAAGTGATTCTGCACACACACAAAAGCACACCAAAACAGCATCTTTTTCCACAAAAATCACCAAGTTGTGTAATCAAGCTCAACGGTGGAAGGAAACATGAATTAATGCATAGATGACTAATTATGCAACTAATATGAGCCTAAGCCTAACAATAATATGAGTAAAAAGGGTAATAAAAATAGTACTTTTGAACACTTATCACACCCCCAAACTCGAACTATTGCTTGTCCTCAAGCAGTGCAAAATAACAATTACCTACCAAGACTTTAATCATCAAAGACATGCTTCAAACTCGAATTCAAACCTCAGAACCGTGGCACAAAGTATGATCACCTTTTAATTTTTCGAATAGCAGAAAAATTACCCAGAATCGAACTATAATGCTTGTGACAATGTGTGTGCGTAATTGTCTACAAGTTGATTTTCAAGATTCTATGTGAACAATAGGCTTTTTATCAATTTAATTACCGAGGCATTTATTTTTATTTTCACTAGAGCCAATTTCGGGCACCTCTAGCAAAGTAAGCAATTTCTCATTTTATTTTACTCGACTAGAGCCAATTTCGGGCACCTCTAGTGATTTTTTAATGTGCATTAACTACTAGAGCCAGTTTCGGGCACCCCTAGCAAGAAAGTGCATTTACTACTAGAGCCAGTTTCGGGCACCTCTAGCAATAAATTAACTTTTAATTTTCAATTTTAAATTTACCCAAATTTTAAACAGCCTAAGTTCACTAAGTTTTTTTCAATCAACAAGCCACAACTGTGTAAAAAAAATTCAGCATCATAGTAAAATTCTAAGCTCCTTTCATGCAATCCTAAAATTAAAGGTTCTTTCAATTAAGTGCAGTGGCAAAAATTCATCATTGGATATTCAAAAAGTCTTAAGCAATTAAATCCAATCAAAGGCATGGCAAGAACATATGCAACATATATGTGATTGCTAAAGATGAATGCAACTAAACATGAAACTAACTAGAAACCAACACCTCCCCCAAACTCGAGAGAAGCATTGTCCTCAATGCATGTAAAAGTGAAACAAAATTTAAAAGAAACTAAATGAAATGAGTTAGTCAGAGAGGTTGTCACCTCGAGTGATAAGTTTCCTTCGTGTCGTTTGCTTGATTCATTTTTCAGTCGGTGGTTGAATGCTTGTGGCTGGCACCGCGTGAATAGCATTGCTTTGATTTGATCCATGTTTGCCGAGGCAGCTTCACTTGCCTGGGCATCAGTAGTTGCCGAAGCCATTGTTGTTGCCTGGGCATTGCTAGTTTCTGTTGCCGTGGCAACGCTGAGGTAGTTGCCGGGGCATTCTCTGTTGCGGTTGCCGTGGCAAGTAGTCGGCAGCGAATTTCCTTAGCATGTTGGTTGTGAGTCTTGTTGTGGAAAAGAAAACCTAGAAACAAAAGATAATGAAGAAAAATAAAATAAAATAAAATATCTCCTAAAAATTCCAAAAATAAATAAAGAGAAAAAAATTGAAAATAAAATAAAGTTCCAAAAATTAAAAACAAAAATAAAAAATTCTTAGAAAGAGGATTTTTCATGCATCTTTTAATGTTACTGCATATCTGAGAAAACTTGAGGAGTGTCGTTTTCGATACTTCTTATGGTCCATCCGCACCCTCCATGAGTGATAATATTGCCCAAAAAGAGTTTGGCCAATGTGCTTGCCATTACTCCCTTTTGCTTTACCATGGTGGAGGTGTATTTCTTTCGTGTTTCCTTATAGTCCATGCACACCTTCCACCTTGCTACTATTCCTAAAGGCATGAATATATTATTAGGAAAAATTATATCAACATCCAACCATTTAATTACCTCATTTTCGTCGGGCTCCATCATGGTTGGATATAGCCTTTGTTGTCGTGGCAATTGCTGCTCTAGCCAATTGCAGTGGCAATCAGTTGCCAAAATTTGCTGTAAGTCAAGGGAAGAACCAATTTTCTAAAAAGCTTTATGAATCCAAACACCTTTTTTCTTTTGTCCTCTCAAACATCTCCATCAGTAGAGATTTTGATTTCTTCAAATCTACCGACATCGGTTCCTCAAGACTTACCTGCAATGGATGAGGTGAGTTTTTAAAGAATTCAAAAGGTTAAACCATTACCTGCTCATACTCTATTGGCAAAGTATTATCGTCTCGTTGATCTTGCATGTGGTCGTGCAATTGCCGTGGCAACTGTAGATGAGAGCAATCTACAAATTCTTGCTTCAACATCAATGTTGTAACCTTCTGGGCATCAGGTTCCTCAGAATTTTCTGTAGTATTGTTGTTCTCAGCTAACTTGAGTGTTGCGCAGCATTGCTCTGTTCAGGCTCCTCAATCATTGCCGAGGCGATTTGTTACCGAGGCTCATCATGTGTTGGGCAGTCTCTCTCATTGGCATCCTCTTGACTTGGAGGTTCTAGTTGTTCCCCACACATCAAGGACCTCTCTTCACATTGCTCCTTATCCTCTTGCCTTGGGACGTCAATATCCCTAGGAATGGATTGTTGGTGCATGTTATCCAAGGCATATGTGGATCTCCTCAATTGATCTTCTGAATCCCCCAAGGTTACATCCCACTAAGCTGTCCTTGTATCCATTTTCTTTGATAGCTATCGAATCTCTTCAATTGATCCGTCAAGTTTAGCTAATGAAGCTAGCAATGTTTCCTCCCAGGAATTGGAATGTTCTTGAAAAGGACTACATTGCCATGGCATATCTGTTGCCATGACACTAGGCTACTGATAAGGACTACATTGCCGAGGCATGTCTATTGCTGCAGCGAAATTGTTATGGTAAAAAAAATTTAAGCTTTTAGATCATACCATGAAAGATTTTTCTGCTAGTTCCATCTATGGTTCTCCATGTAGTCATATACACCGAAAATGTGAGGGCAATTTTCAAACACATGATGTTCTCCACAACAAGTGCACGAGCTTTCCACTGTATATGCTTTTCTCGGTTGGTATAGGTAATCATCGAAGGGTGCAAGAAACTCTTGATTGGATTGATTCCTATCTTCCCACATCAACTCTCAAATAGATCAGCTTTTCTCGACATGTTGATGCCCCTTAACTTGTAGCGCACCTGAGTTTTTTTTAATAAAACAAACAAAAAGAAAAGTTAGTAGAACTAATAAGAAAAATGCAATAACAAAAATAACTAACACCAATTGCCAATCCCTGGCAACAACGCCAAAAACTTGTTGCACGTATTGAGTGTTACGCAATTGTGCAAGTATACACGTCGCAAGTAATAAAGTGATATGAATAGTATCGAGTATCGTCTCCACAGGGATTGGTTTGGGCCACTTTGCCTTAGTTATCGCACTGTAAAAGTAAAAACATAATTGATAGTAGGAGTTGATTTTAACGAGTAAAGTAAAAGAGAAAGTAAATAAAATAAAGATGTAATCAAATAAGAGGGAATAGGATATGTTATCGTGAGTTGAGGAGTGATAGCCGATTGGATCATCTTGGTAAAAGAACGCAATGGCAACTCGGTTGCCGTGGCAACTTGCACAGTTGGGTTGCCTTGGCAACTAATCGAACGATTGCCTGGGAAACTGCTTGGGCGACTAGCAGCAACTTCAAGGTTTGGCAGAACGTTCTTCAATGGTTTCTTCTTATCCCTAAGTCGAAACTCTAACTAATTGTGCATCCCTTGACAATACATCCCCGCGTGAATCAAGGGTGAACAACAACCAATCTTGCGCTCCTCTTAGCCATTGAAATCCTTAACTTATTCCTAAGCCAGATTAATCTTCACCATCGATAGATTGAATAAAGACCATACTCATTCGTTTCTTGAATGTAACTCTCTCGATATTAAATAAATATATAGAATTACGAGATTCTCTCCCAATTCACTCGCAAGCAAGAATAAAATCCAAGAATGAGTAAACCTTGAATTGAAAGTGCAAACTCCCATTTCCTAAACAAAATCCAATTATTTCTCACAACAACAAAACACAATAACCCCAACCAATCAAGTTAGTTCATGGTTGGGTTCAAAAGATATACAAAGACTAATCCCCAAACCATGAATCTAATGGAAGCAAAGAAGAAGAAGTAATCGATCAGCCCCTTGAACTCTCTTGTCGAAATCTTTCCCTTCTTGCTCTCTTTTCTTTGACGGCTTGGTCTCCTTTAAATAGGAGATGGCTAGGTCAAAATCCTTCTTGAGGAGGAAGTTAAGTTGGAGTTAAATACTTTAAAAGAATACAATTCTTTATTATATTTAAATTCCTTCTAGATCTTATCCTATCTTTTTGGGATTTAATTTCTCTTTGACCTTTTCATGGAAATCAAACTCCTTTGGGATTTAACTTTGCTCCACGTCATCTTGGGCTTATCTAGTCATCAATTTCGACTACCATATCATCTTATCCCTTATCGAAAATTGCCCTGGCAACTAGCTCGGCATCTCCTTCATGCATTGCCCTGGCAACTGCGTCGACATCTCCTTCATGCAATGCCTTGGCAACTGGTTCCAGCCTTGTTTAGGCAAGAGATTCTTCACACCAAAGCAACATCTTTTTCCACAAAAATCACCAAGTTATATAGTCAAGCTCAATGATGGAAAGAAACATGAATTAATGCATGAATGACTAATTATGCAACTAATATGAGCCTAAGTCTAACAATAATATGAGTAAAAAGGGTAATAAAAATAGTACTTTTGAACACTTATCACACCCCAAAACTCGAACTATTGCTTGTCCTCAAGCAATGCAAACTAACAATTACCTACCAAGACTTTAATCATCAAAGACATGCTTCAAACTTGAATTCAAACCTCAGAACCGTGGCACAAAGTATGATCACCTTTTAATTTTTCGAATAGCACAAAAATTACCCGAAATCGAACTATAATGCTTGTGACAATGTGTGTGCGTAGTTGTGTACAAGTTGATTTTCAAGATTCTATGCGAACAATAGGCTTTTATCAATTTAATTACCGGGGCATTTATTTTTATTTTCACTAGAGCCAATTTCGGGCACCTCTAGCAAAGTAAGCAATTTCTCATTTTATTTTAGTCGACTAGAGCCAATTTCGGGCGCCTCTAGCGATTCTTTAATGTGCATTAACAACTAGAGTCAGTTTCGGGCACCTCTAGCAAGAAAGTGCATTTACTACTAGAGCCAGTTTCGGGCATCTCTAGAAAGAAATTAACTTTTAATTTTC
Organism: Hibiscus mutabilis; assembly: GCA_019671005.1. Taxonomy (NCBI): domain Eukaryota; kingdom Viridiplantae; phylum Streptophyta; class Magnoliopsida; order Malvales; family Malvaceae; genus Hibiscus; species Hibiscus mutabilis. The sequence goes on along the minus strand of CM033714.1, from coordinate 44,204,521 downwards.
AATTTTAAATTTACACAAATTTTAAGCAACCTAAGTTCACTAAGTTTCTTTCAATCAACAAGCCAGAACTATGTAAAAAAAATCAGCATCATAGTAAAATTCTAAGTTCTTTTCATGCAATCCTAAAATTAAAGGTTTTTTCAATTAAGTGCAGTGGCAAAAATTCATCATTGGATATTCAACAAGTCTTAAGTAATTAAATTCAATCAAAGGCATGTCAAGTAACATATGCAACATATATGTGATTGCTAAAGATGAATGCAACTAAACATGAAACTAACTAGAAACCAACACCTCCCCCAAACTCGAGAGAAGCATTGTCCTCAATGCATGTAAAAGTGAAACAAAATTTAAAAGAAACTAAATGAAATGAGTTAGTCAGAGAGGTTGTCACCTCGAGTGATAAGTTTCCTTGGTGCCGTTTGCTTGATTCATTTTTCAGTCGGTGGTTGAATGCTTGTGGCTGGCACCGCGTGAATAGCATTGCTTTGATTTGATCCATGTTTGCCGAGGTAGGTTCACTTTCCTGGGCATCAGTAGTTTCCAAAGCCATTGTTGTTTCATGGGCATCGCCAGTTTCTGTTGCCGTGGCAACTGCTGAGGTAGTTGTCGGGGCGGTTGTCGGGGCATCCTCTATTGCAGTTGCCGTGGCAAGTAGTCGGCAGTGAATTTCCTTAGCATGGTGGTTATGAGTCTTGTTGTGAAAAAAAAAAGAAAACCTGGAAACAAAAGATAATGGAGAAAAATAAAAAAATTAAATAAAATATCTCCTAAAAATTCCAAAAATAAATAAAGAGAAAAAATTGAAAATAAAATAAATTTCCAAAAATTAAAAATTCTTAGAAAGAGCATTTTTCATGCATCTTTTAATGATACTGCATATCTGAGAAAACTTTAGGAGTGTCGTTTTCGATACTTCTTATAGTCTATCCGCACCCTCCATCGAGTGATAATATTGCCCAAAAAGAGTTTGGCCAATGTGCTTGCCACTACTCCATTTTGCGTTACCATGGTGGAGGTGTCTTTCTTTCGTGTTTCCTTATAGTCCATGCACATCTTCCACCATGCTACTGTTCCTGAAGCCATGAATATATTATTAGGAAAAATTATATCAACATCTAACCATTTAATTACCTCATTCTCGTCGGGCTCCATCATGGTTGGATGTAGCCTTCATTGTCGTGGCAATTGCTGCTCTAGCCAATTGTCGTGGCAATCAGTTGCCAAAATTTGCTGTAAGTCAAGGAAATAACCAATTTTCTAAAAAGCTTTATGAATCCAAACACCTTTTTTCTTTTTGGCCTCTCAAACATCTCCATCAGCAGAGATTTTGATGGCTTTAAATCTACCAACATCGGTTACTCAAGACATACCTGCAATGGACGAGGTGAGTTTTTAAAGAATCCCAATGGTTCAACCATTACATGCTCATATTCTACTGTCAAAGTAATATCGTCTCGTTGATCTTGCATGTGGTCGTGCAATTGCCGTGGCAACTGTAGATGAGAGCAATCTACAGATTCCTGCTTCAACATCAACGTTGTAACCTTCTGGGAATCAGATTCCTCAAAATTTGTTGTAGTATTGTTGTTCTTAGCTTCACTGAGTGTTGTAGCGGCATTTCTCTGTTCAGGCTCCTCAATCATTGCTGAGGCAATTTGTTGCTCAGGCTTATCATGTTTTGGACAGCCTCTCTTATTGGCATCCTCTTGATTTGGAGGTTCTAGTTGTTCCCCACACATCAAGGACCTCTCTTCGCATTGCTCCTTATCCTCTTGCCTTGGGACGTCAGTATCCCCAGGAATGGATTGTTGGTGCATGTTATCCAAGGCATATGTGGATCTCCTCAATTGATCTTCTAAATCCCCCAAGGTTACGTCCCACTAAGCTATCCTTCCATCCATTTTCTTTGATGGCTGTCGAATCTCTTCAATTGATCCATCAAGTTTAGCCAAGGAAGCTAGCAACGTTTCCTCCCAGGAATTGGAATGTTCTTGAAAAAGACTACATTGCCATGGCATATCTGTTGCCGTGACACTAGGTTGTTGATAAGGACTACATTGCCGAGGCATGTCTATTGCTGCAGCAAAATTGTTATGGTAAAAAAAAGTTTGAGCTTTTAGATCATACCATGAAGGATTTTGCTGCTGGTTCCATCTAAGGTTCTCCATGTAGTCATATGCACCGAAAATGTGAGGGCAATTTTAAAACACATGATGTTCTCCACAACAAGTGCACGACCTTTCCACGGTATATGCTTTTCTCGGTTAGTACATGTAATCATCGAAGGGAGAAAGAAACTCTTGATTGGATTGATTCCTATCTTCCCCCATCAACTCTCGAATAGATCGGCTTTTATTTCCCGACATGTTAATGTCCCTTAACTTGTAGCGCACCTGGTTTTTTTTGATAAAACAAACAAAAAGAAAAGTTAGTAGAACTAATAACAAAAATGTAATAACAAAAACAACTAACAGCAATTGCCAATCCCCGGCAAAGGTGCCAAAAACTTGTTGCGCGTATTGAGTGCTATGCAATTGTGCAAGTATACACGTCGCAAGTAATAAAGTGATATGATAAGTATCGAGTATCGTCTCCACATGGACTAGTTTGGGCCATCCCTGCGTGAATCAAGGGTGAACAACAACCAATCTTGCGCTCCCCTTAGCTGTTGAAATCCTTAACTTATTCCTAAGCCGGATTAATCTTCACCATCGATAGATTGAATAAACACCATACTCATTCGTTTCTTGAATGTAACTCTCTCGATATTAGATAAATAGATAGAATTACGAGATTCTCTCCCAATTCACTTGCAAACAAGAATAAAAATCAAGAATGAGTAAACCTTGAATTGAAAGTGCAAACTCTTATTACCTAAACAAAATCCAATTGTTTCTCACAACAACAAAACACAATAACTCCAACCAATCAAGTTAGTTCATGGTTGGGTTCAAAAGATATACAAAGAATAATCTCCAAACCATGAATCTAATGGAAGCAAAGAAGAAGAAGAAGAAGTAATCGATCAGCCCCTTGAACTCTCTTGTCGAAATCTCTCCCTTCTTGCTCTCTTTTCTTTGACGGCTTGGTCTCCTTTAAATAGGAGATGGCTAGGTCAAAATCCTTCTTGAGGTGGAAGTTAAGTTGGAATTAAATACTTTAAAAGAATATAATTTTTATTATATTTAAATTCTTTCTAGATCTTATCCTATCTTTTTGGGATTTAATTTCTCTTTGACCTTTTCATGGAAATCAAACTCCTTTGGGATTTAACTTTGCTCCATGTCATCTTGGGCTTATCTAGTCATCAATTTCGACTACCATATCATCTTATCCCTTATCGAAAATTTCCCTGGCAAGTAGCTCGGCATCTCCTTCATGCATTGCCCTGGCAACTGCGTCGACATCTCCTTCATGCAACGCCCTGGCAACTGGTTCCAGCCTTGTTTAAGCAAGAGATTCTTCACACCAAAACAACATCTTTTTCCACAAAAATCACCAAGTTATATAGTCAAGCTCAACGATGGAAAGAAACATGAATTAATGCATGAATGACTAATTATGCAACTAATATGAGCCTAAGTATAACAATAATATGAGTAAAAAGGGTAATAAAAATACTACTTTTGAACACTTATCACCTTCATATAAACGAACGCACTTACCCTGAATCATCAAGAATAGAGAATCCTTGGTCATTAGATGGGAATAAAACTCTTGCACGATGGTGGCAAACACAATGAGAACTCCACTTATACATATCAACGATGGGCATGAATCACGATGAGAATCTGACAGTGGCGTCAGATTGGAAGTCGAAGTGTTTCTCATAAAGGAACGACCTTGAAGAGAAGTTCTCATTGAACTTCTTGTGAATCTCCTCATAGAGAAATCGCTTGAACGGAGTAGAGGATGAAGCCATGAAGATGAAATGATGAGAATCAATGGGAGGAAGAAAAGAAAAGATTGAAGTTCTTAGATCTTACTTGAGATAAAATCGAATGAGAGTAAAAGGGAAAAGTTATAGCAGAATTGATTTTATTAGAATGGAAGAGAAAAGAGTTGAGTGTTTAAAAGGGAGTAATTAGGGTAGCGAAAAAGTAGGGGATAATGATGAGGTTTAAAAGTTTTGTTGGGATAAATGTTAATAGTGATAAGGTGAAGTGATAAGGAAATACTTGAAATGATAGGATAATTATGATGAATTTAAATCTTCCTTAAATTGGCAGGCTAGGGTTAATCTCAAGGATTATTTTCTCTCTTCGTCAACACAAAAACTGACGCATGCCAAGCTGTATTGGCATGGTGCATGACATCACCCTTGGCAAGCACTCTGGCTAACAGTCATCCTGGCAATGTTCCTGGCAATATTCCTGGCAACAATTTTGTACACACTCTAAGGAAACTTTTTAACATAGCAAAATAATAAAACTGAAAAATAACAAAAAGAAAACAAAATCTAAATCCTAAAACATATAAAAACAACTATCCTAATACTTACAAAGAATTTCAAACCTGCGATGCTTCATTCCAATTCTGCCAAGAGGATCACCTCCTTGGCATGACTTTGCTTACCTTCCAAGTAATGCTTTAGGCCCTGACCGTTCACCTTAAAAATTTCTCCGGTCTGTAAGTTCTTGATATCTATATCCCCATGAGCATATGGCTTCAAAACTTCATAAGGACTCGTACATCTTGACTTAAGCTTACCTAGAAATATTTTGAGCCGAGAGTTAAACAATAGAATAAACTGACCTATTTCAAACTGTCTTGGCAGGATCCGACTATCCTGCTTTGCCTTCTCCTTGTATATCTTAGCTTTCTCATAGGCTTGTGTTCTAAGTTCCTCCATTTCATTAAGGTCAAGCAACCTCTTTTCTCCAACAATTTTCTATGCCATGTCAAGCTTCCGGATGGCCCAATAGGCTTTATGTTCAAGTTCTACTGGCAGATGGCATCGTTTGCCAAATACAAGTTTGAATGGGGAAGTACCCAAAGGAGTTTTAAATGTCTTCCTATAAGCCCAAAAGGACTAATCTAGTCTCAAGGACCAATCTTTCCTTGTTGGATTCACAATTTTTTCCAAAATGATCTTAATCTCCTTATTGGATATCTCGGCCTGCCCGTTTGTTTGTGGATGGTTTGCTGTGGCGATTCACTGCTAAATCTCATACCTGCACAATGTTTTAGAAATTAATTTACATTTAAAATGAGTACCCTCGTCATGAATAATCATTCGAGGAGCACCAAATCTAGTGAAAATGTTTTTGTGCAAGAACTTGGCAATAGCCTTGGCATCATTTGTTGGCAAGGCAACAGTCTCTACCCACTTTGACACATAGTCAACAGCCAAGAGAATGTACACATTACCGACCAATAGGGGAAAAGGACCCATAAAGTCAATCTCCCCCACGTCAAATAAATCTACTAGCAGAATATTTTGGAGTGGTAATTCGTGTCTGCCAGAGATGTTCCTTGTTCGTTGGCATCGATCGCATGCCTTGGCATACTCGTGGGCATCCTTGTATAGTGCGGGCCAAAAGAATCCTGACTGCAAGACTTTGGCAGCAGTCTTCATCCCAGCAAAATGTCCTCCATATGTTGCGACATGGCATAGATGCAACATATGTTGTTGCTCGTCCTTTGGCACACACCGACGAATCACTTGGTCGGCACACTGCTTGTACAACATGTGCTCATCCCAATAGTATTGCCTCACCTCTCGTAAAAATCTTTTCTTGGTACCATGTGGCAGGTTTGATAGCAGAATATTGCTTACTAGGTAGTTGACTATGTCAGTGTACCATGGTATAGCATCGGTTGCAAGCAAATACTTGTCAGGGAATTTGTCTCTAATTATAGTGGACTTACCATCCTCAATGCGATGCTCCAACCGAGAGAGATGGTCAGCTACTAAGTTTTCAGTGCATTTCTTATCTCTGATCTCCATGTTGAATTCTTGAAGTAAGAGCGTCCATCGAATTAGCCTAGGTTTGGCATCCTTCTTTGCCAAGAGATATTTCATCGCCAAATGATTTGTATAAACCACAACCTTATTACCAATTAAGATCTAAATTTATCAAAAGTAAATACAACCGCGAGGAATTCTTTGCATCGACTAATGGTAATTAAACAAGCTCACCATCAAGAACAAGTACTCGTTACCGAGAATTGAATATTTAATTGACCCGCTTAAGGATGCTAGAGTATTCTCCAAGATCAATCTTCAATAAGGATACTATCAAATGAAAGTAAAGGAATCTGATGTTCCTAAAACTGCATTTAGGACTTTATCTGGTCACTATGAATTTCTTCTGATGCCTTTTGGCTTAACGAATGCTCCTACCACACTCATGAACACTAGGAATTGAGTTTTTAAACCTTATTTGGACAAGTTTGTAGTAGTCTTCATCGACGATATTCTCATCTATTCCAAAGATAAAGATAAGCATTCAAAAAATCTTCAATTTGTTCTACAAACTCTCTGAAATAACAAGCTTTATACAAAGTTCAAAAAATGTGAATTTTGGTTGTCTGATGTTCTTTCCTTTGACATGTTATATTTGTAGAAGGGATTAAAGTCGATCCAAAGAAGATTTAGTCAATTGTTGAGTGGAGACCTCCGAAGAATGTTGGTGAAGTTAGAAGCTTTTTGGGATTAGTCAGTTATTATTGGAGATTTGTTAAAGGATTCTCCATTATAGCCACTCCTCTGACTAAGCTTCTTCGAAAATAAATGCCTTTGTTTGGTCTAAGAGCCAACAACGAAGCTTTGATCAGCTAAAGCAAATTCTTACACATTCTCCAGTTTTGACCCAACATGAATCAGGAAAAGGTTATACAGTCTTCAGTGATGTGTCTCACCTTGGGGTAGGATGTGTACTTATGTAGGAAGGGAAAGTTGTAGCATATGCTTCTCGACAATTAAAACCCCATTAATTGAATTATCTAACTCATGATCTTGAGTTAGTTGTTGTTGTTTTTGCCTTAAAAATTTTGAGGCACTACCTTTTTAGGGAGAAATGTTACCTATTTACCGATCACAAAAGCCTAAAATATCTTCTGACCCAAAAGGAGCTGAACCTTAGGCAATTAAGATGGGTGGAGCTACTTAAAGATTATGATCTAGTCATGGATTACCATTCGGGGAAGGCTAATGTAGTGGCTGATGCACTCAGTGGCAAAGATTCAATTGGAAGACCTTAATTACGATATATTTTTGCCTTAATCGAAATACATATTATTTTATCTAAAGATGTATCATTGTATTGTAGCTCCTACTACAATCAATGCTCACTTTAGACATCAAAAGAATCAGAAGCTTTAAGCTAAACTTCAAGTTCAATCCAATTTGATTTTGAGAATCAAAGCCCTCCAATAATTAGATCCGGAACTTCAAAGCATAATGCTTAGGCTAAAGGAGGAACCTAATCTAAAGTTCTCTCTAAACCCTGATGGGTTGCTCTACTTTCGTAATAGAGTGTGTGTACCAAATGATGAAACCCTTAAGAGAGAAATGCTTCAGGAAGCCCATATGAGTCCCTTTTCAATCCATCCTGGATCGGTAAAGATGTATAAAGACTTGAAAAAACTATATTGGTGGCCAGGTATGAAGTCTACTATCACAGAGTTTGTGTCTGGATGTCTAACTTGTCAGAAGGAGAAAGTTGAGCATCGGGTCCCTACAAGACTTCTACAACCCATCAAACTACCCATGTGGAAATGGGATCGTATAGCTATGGATTTTGTAAGTGACTTACCTTTATCCCCAATAAAGAATGATACAGTTTGGGTAATAATCAATAGATTTCCTAAGTTATCTCACTTTATACCTATTCGAATGAATATGAGCTTGGATTAGTTGGCCAAGCTGTATGTACGAGAAGTAATACGTTTGCACGATGTTCCTACTTCCATAATCTCGGATCGAGATCCTTGGTTCACTTTTAGGTTCTGGAATTCCTTGCAAAAGGATTTAGGAACCAAATCAAACCTTATCACAACTTTCCATCCTCAATCAGATGGTCAATCTGAAAGAGTGATACAGATTCTTAACGATATGTTTCAGGCATGTGTACTTGAAAAGAACTAGGAGAAGTCCTTACCATTGGCAGAATTTGCATACAATAATAGCTATCAAGCATCCATCCAAATGGCCGTGTTTGAAGCTTTGTATAGAAGAAAATGCAGAACCCCCTTGTGCTGGACAAAATTAGGTGAAAGCAAGGTCTTAGGACCTGACCTACTGAGAGAAATAGAGGAACAAGTACATGTTATTCACAATAGACTAAAAGAAGCATTCGATATAAAAAACATATGTCGATTTAGAGAGAAGAGATATTCAATATAATTTGGGAGATCAAGTTTTTCTAAAAGTCTCCCAATGGAAGAAAGTAATCAGATTTGGGAAAAGGGGAAAGCTTAGTCCTCGTTTTATTGGACCTTTTGATATTATCGAAAGGATTGTTCATATTGCATATTGTTTGGCTATCCCTAATGAATTTGACAAGATACACAATGTATTTCATGTCTCTATGCTTCGCAAATATCAATCTGATATTCTCATGTGCTTGAACCTAAAGAGGTTGAGCTCAACCCAGATTTGTCTTACAAAGAAGAACCAGTCCAAATCTTAGATCGTTAGATCAAAAGACTTCATAACAAGTCTATTTCTCTCGTCAAAGTATTGTAGAGAAACCACAGGGTGGAAGAAGCTACTTGGGAACCTGAGTCAGCTATGAAGGATCAATATCCTCATTTTTTCCCCTCACGTAAATTCGATGATGAATTTTCTTTTAGGGGAGGAGAATTGTAATACCCCAAATATCGGTCTAAAAGTATGTTAAGATTTCGAATGCTAGTTTAATTATTTGATTTGTTTGAGAATAAAGTTAGAAGTATTGTTACATGACCTTAAGACCAAATTAAAGTAGAGAAAAGAGTGGAGGACTTTTTAACTAAGGACTAAACCGAATACTTAGGTAACCTAAAGGCTTGCATGGAAAATAGAATCTATCATGGGGACTCCTACGCTTGTCAAACAATTATTAGGGAGGCATGTGGAAAAAGAGGGTCTCTACGTTGGGGGAAAGGATAACCAAAACTCCATTTTGGTTCTCCTTCCATTATGCCTTACCATCAAGCTTTAGAGAGAGTGGAACATCTTGCTAGGAGATTGTTGGCCATGGAAGCTTCAAACTAGTTTATATTTTGATCCTTCATTCGAATAACTCGGGGAAAAAGGGTAAGAAATTCACTTCTTTTCCTTAGAACTAAGATTTAGCTTGTGATGTCAAATTGGATTGCTTTATTGAACATTGTTGTTTCTAGGTTGGTTGGAGAAATGATTCTATGCTATGGATATTTGGACTATTCGAATAATATGATTTAAAGTGTTATGCTCCCTTGTGAAATTGCTTGATGGTTTAAAGTATTAGTTTAGATTGATCTTGGATATATAATGGTATAGTTGCTGTGATTATGATGATTTAAGGATTTTTGAGGTAATCTAAATGTGTACATGGTTAGATTACTTGTTATTAACCGAATGTGCATTGTTTTATAAGACTATAATTTAGGGAGGGACTATTTAGTAAGTATATAGGGACTGTTTTGATGAATTTAGTGGGCTGCTTTGAATAATTAAAATAGGGGACTATTTTTTCAATAATGATGGGTTGTTATAGTTTTTATGACATCGTATAAATGGATTGAATTTCGATACATGTCATATTGTGGTGTCTAGATCAAGAGGTAATTGAGGAAGCAAAATCTAAGGCTGGTAAACCTGTAGAAAAGCAGTCTAGAATTGTGATTCGAGATCAAACATAGGTTAGAGATATTGTGAGTGTAGTTTATATTGCTTCATCATTAAGTTATGCATATTTAAGCTTGGATTTGAGGTAAGTACCTAAATGCTAGATATTTTATGGATTGCAAATGCTGGAATTGGTCGTATACTCATATTGAGACCTATACATGCTTGATAAGTGATCTTTGCTATGCAGACATGTGATTAAGATATATGTTAGAATTGAGAATCATACATGAATTGTATATGTGCTTGATATGATAAACAATAAGCCATGTCTTTGATATCCTGATTATGAAGCTATGCCTGATTTTGACTCTAATAAGATGTGATTAAATTATAGCCTTGGTTTTGAGTCAGTCATAGGTATAGTTGGCATGCCATAGAGTCCATAGAGATCGTGTCTTGGGGTGGACTATGGTCCTTATTAGGTGACAGTAGGAGAGATGTATTTGGCCACTTGGTGATAGAAGGAGGGATTAACCGGTACCGTGAGTACCTTATTTTGGTGACAGTTGGTTGGGGATTCCTGTACCTAGGCTACTTGAATACCAAAGTTATGATAAAACAATATACAATGTAAATTACAATTTTGATTAATAAACCACCTAGAAACTTGCATGATAAGTATCATTGCCTACATGACATTTGTATTTCCTTCTATCTATAGTAATGATGCTATTTTTCAAATGCGTTAATTCATCATGACTTGTTTCTTTTTCAGGATTAGAACCATAGCTGACTCGATAAATTTTTGGTGTAAGGATAGATTCTTTGATTCATGCTCTTAATTACTTCAAATTACCTCAGAAAGTGTTAGCTTATTCTATTTCCTTCACCACATTTTAGGGTAAATCTTGCTTGCGATTACCTTTAATTTAGAGCAAAACACAAGTACGAAGAAGTATGTTTTGTAATCCTTCCTTACGAACTCTTAGATGGTGTCACATAGTTTGTATATATGCATAGTGCATTTAGAACACCATTTTATCTTTTTTGTATGTAAACTTATAAGTATATATATATCATCTTGTAATGGGCCCTAATATGCTTTATGGTTGCTTGTTGCTTGAGTTTTGGTAGTTATAATATTGGTTGGTCTTATATACATATATATGCCTAAGCTCATTTTAGATTATTTTGTTATCTGAGCATGTAATCTCAAAATTGTCTATCTTGTGCTAAGACCTTGACCAGTTTATGTTGTTCGATTAATTATTTTAATGGCGATAATGATTATTTGGAAATATGTTTATGAATTTGTACATGGTATTGCTATGCAATTATGTTAGGAGTAGATTTGAATAGTCGGTGTAGTGGGCTAAGCCTAAGTATTAACAGTTGTTCTTGCGAAAATTTGTACCATGCATTTTTTTACTTGAGTTGATCTAGGCCTTAATGAACCCCTCTCCTTCCATTGGATCTAGTGGTGTCTAAAATGAACAATAAGGTTTATGTGTTAGGTTTGAATCTTTAACTGGCTTACATTTTTGATAGAAGTTCTTAGAAATCAAGGACTTCAATTTCTATTGAATTACAATGCCACTAGTCAAAACTATTAGTGTAAGTTAAGTGCCTTAGTGGTGAAATCTTTTGTGTCTTGAAAAAAATTTGTGCCTAAATGTTGTATGTTCTTGACTAGTATCTATCTTAATGTTCGACCTATGGGCTTACCATGCTAAGCCAACCCTTGTACATCTTTGGTAACACTTCTCATTTCAGTTTTCTCCTAAACCGGACAAGAGGTGTTACATCACATTCTAGTTGAAATTTGGTGGTGCATTGGTGCTCTAACACTGTTTATTAAATTGGTTACCTCCCTGGTTCAACCAAGAAAAGTTTAGATGTTGCTTCCACCCCGCTTTATATGTATTGGAGTATGTGTTGTTATTGGGTTGTAGTTGCCAACAAAATACGATGATTCTAGGTTTGTTGAGCATTCCTCTACAATATGATCATCTCCAAAAATAGTGCAAAATGGATTCAATACCTTCACTTCTCAGACTTCAGTAGGCTTCTGCATTGTCCTTGCTATATTAGTGAAGTTGGAACTTTGAGCATTGATAGATTATAGTGCATCATGCTCCAATTTTCCAGCTACTTTCATCTTGGTTCCCAATCTAGTAGTAGGGTATTAGATATCATTAGTGGCAATCCTCTCAAGGATGTCATAGGCATCCGGCTAATTATTTTCTAGTAGCGAACCATTTGCCGAAGCATCTACAATGGTTTTGGCATGAGTGTTGAGTTCATTATAAAAAGTCTACCTCTGGGTCTAGGTAGGAAGTCCATGTATGGGGCAACTTTTTAACAGGTCCTTGAATCACTTACAAGCATCATACAAGGTCTCATCATCAGCTTGCATAAAGGTAATGATTGCACTCACATCTTGGCATTAAGTTTAGGTAGCTAGAATCTTAGAAGAAACTTATGGCATAAATCTACGCACTAAGTAACGAAACCAGGAGACAAAGAGTTTAGCCACAACTTTCCTCTATCTATCAAAGAAAATGAGAAAACCCTCAACTTTATTGTCACTTCAACCACACTATGTTATTGAAATAGTTGGTAAGCCTCCATAAATTGCTTCAAATGTTGCCTTGGTCTCTCCAATAGGTGATCAATCAAATTGACCTACATTTAATAGCGTCTTAATCATTACCTATTTAAGTGCAAAATTAGCCAAATTTACCTTAGGACCAATTAGTCCTAGCATCAAATTATCAATGCTTCGTGCTAAGCGTTCTCTGATTGGTCGTTCTACAGGTATATCAACAACAACAACATGAGCGGGTGGTGTCCCTTCATGTATTGTTGGATTCTATTGGTTGTTGCCATTATTTATGACACTATTTAACCCAAAGTTAAGTGTGAAAAAGTACTATATTTTATACCCTTTTTACTTAGATTATTGTTTAGACTTAGGCCCGTTGTATTTGTAGTTGTTTATGCATAAATTCGTAGTTCTTCCATTTATTGGGCTTGCGTTATGCTATTTTTGTGGAGAAATTGCTATTTTTTGCATTATTTTGTGCAGGACGAGTTCTTGAGTCACTTGCCAAAGGATGCCCTGGCAAGTTAAGATAAGGATGAGAACTTGCCGAACCACTTGTCGAAAGAAGTCGTGGCAAGTCTCGATAAAAGCCATTATTTGTAGATTTATTCAAACGCAGAGGATATCCCAAATTCAAATCCAAATCTCCAATCAGTTAGAGATCTATTTACACAGATTCTACATGCATTTGGACTCCCTTTCCTCACATATTTAAGGAGATTGCAACAACAAACATATGAGAGTCGATCGTGAGAGAGAGATCAGATCTGAAAGGGGGATTTGTGCGCAACCATTAATGCAGATTGGAGAAGTTCATCTTCTCCATTTCTTTTATCTTTGTATCGTGCAATCCACCCATGTCTAGGATTTATTCATTGTTGTTTTATTTTAACCCAACCATGAACTAGATGCAACTTATAGTCACTTCTAATTTTATTTTTTTATTCTTTTTAATTTTGGTTTAAATTTGTTTTTATCTTTATTTTTTATATTTATCTTTTTATTTTTATTTTTATTTTTCATTTATTTTTTTATCTTTTTATTTTATCTCTTTATTTTCTATTTATCTTTTTATTTTTGATTTTTTTAGGATAAGAGTTCAAGAAGATTTAAAGATTGGGCATTAAGGGATAAAATTTTATTTAAATAAAATATTTATCCCCAAGAGGAGATAAGGATTGGTGGTTTCACCCAAATACGAAATTTTCAATTTTTTCCTCCCTCCTAATCTTACCCTAGACGCACACCCCATTCTTTTTACATCCATCATTGAACCATTTTACCTTATTGGATTTCCATTACTCCACATTCACTTCCATCGCCCACCATCACTCCACCATTAAAGACACCATTTATCCATCTGCTTCATCTTCTTTAATCACCCTTTTTGTAATGCCCCAAAAATGTGGCTTAGAAGTATGTTACCATTCAAAGGTGATATAAGTTGATTTGGGCTGCTTTGTGAAGAACCAATTAAGTGAATTAGAACCTTTTTTAAATTAAGAAAAATATGAAAAGCCACATTAAAAGGACTAAAATGTATCCTAGTAATGATTGGAAGTGATACGAATCCGATTGTATGATGGCCGAATTGTTATCCAAGTTTGTCAGATCGTGATTCAAATAAGAGTTTTAAATTGGTTGTGTGGATGATAGGTGTAGGGAAATAGAAATGCAACAAGTGGTGCGGTATGAACAAAGGAAGAACCAACACTAAATAGTGTAGACTTGTTCCTTAAGAGTTCTTATCTGTGTATTGTGTAGAAGGGTATACGGATTGTGACCCACTAGTTATAGAAACTAGGAACCAACAATATAATGAAAATGTAAGGGGAAAGAATTGCCACAGGAACAATCTTGTAAGCTAATAAAGTTCAGCAAGAACTTTGAAATAGAAACGCTCTCAAGTATAATATAAGCCAAAAAGTATATTACAATAGAAAATGGAAGCCAATTTATAGGAGCAAAGTGGCTGAATTGAATAGGAAACAAAAGATTAAAGAATAATTGATTAAGGGATTAAAAGCTCATAAAGCTGTCGGTTATCCTTTCTTCAAGTTCAGCCAAAAAGGTTGATGTTGGATGATGTATGTGGACATTCTTTGAATGACTGTTGACAAACATGTCGTCCAAGTAAAAGAAAACCCTTGACCTGCCTTTGGATGAAATTGTCATTCATTCTCTCTTAAAATGTGATTAAGAGGCCTTAATTGCATGTCTCTCTTGTTATCAAAACTGATCAACTTCAAGAAAGGCTTAAAGTAGCTCTTTAAGTGTTGTTAATTAGCTCTTTAAGTGGCTGGCTTTAAGGGACTTTGAATGCTTTGCTTCCTTGCTGATTCCAACAGCCTTCAAGTGGGGTAATTGCTATCTTGAATTGCATTCAAAACTGATCAGCCTTGATGTGTCTTCAAGTGGTGTAATTGCTCTCAAGCATCTACATTTGTAACCGATCAACCTTGATGAGTCTTCAAGTGACTTCAATTGGTGGTAATGCCTTGTCAACCTTGAGAAGATGATCAACCATTTGTTCCCAATGAATATCCTAGCTGAAATGACAAAAATAACCATTAGATATCAACTTGTTCATTAAAATGAAGATGAATGCTGAAAATAGATTAAATGAGTCAGTTTCAATGAATGAACTAGTCTAATTAAGTAACTAACACACCAAATTAACTTACATAAATAAACTAATATACCTTAAATGAACTAACAAGTTGTGGAAAATAGCAACTTGGTTCCAATCTTCCTCCATAGTGTCTTCCAAAAATGGCTTAAGAACTTCACATCTCGGTCGGATACAATAGTCCTTGTAACTCCATGATATCTCATGATGTCCCTGAAAAACAAATTAGCAACATGCGAAGCATCATTAGTCTTATTACAATTTCTAAAATGAGCCATTTTAGAAAAACAATCCACTACTACAAAGATGGAGTCTTTGTTATTCTTTGTATGTGCATCCGAAGTACAAAATCCATGGATATATCCATCCAAGGTGCATTAGGGATAGGTAATTGATGTGAGCACATCAACACCAACACCTGACCCGGAGATCTTGCCAACAGGGCCTCTTACTCGATCTAAGGCTAAGTTATTCAGGGAAGTTCTTTCATTTAGATTCATTCAAGCTTCCAACTTGTTTCTTAATGTTTCAGCCTTAGATAATAAGTTCTTTAACATGTTACATGCTGATATGTGACATATTAAGTACTTAGTTTATATTCATATGCATATTATTTACTAGGTTAAGTGTGTTTTCCTTATGTTTTTTCAGCATTTATGTGTGTTTTATTTGTTTTTACAGCACCACAATAAAGCTTGGCAGCTAAGGACCTTCCAACTAGCTCGATTGAAGCTCAACAACAAGTGCGTAGCTCAACTCAGCTCAAAACAGCCCACAAGCATGTTTTTTCAGCTCATTTCAACTCCAACACTCCAAATCAGCTCAATTAAAGCTCAACTAGCTCACCATAAGCTCTAGTAGCTCAACTCTACCTAATGAGTCCAATGGTAGCTCAAACATGGAAGGACATTTACCTACACTTTGGAGAGTGTCCTACAGCAAGGTGCATCAAGCTAAAAGCTCCAGCAAAGCTACAACAGCTCCCCAAGCATTGCATCCACACATGGCAGCCTTGGTGCAAGCATGTGTGCATGTGTGGCATATTGTGGATAAGGCCAAGGAGTTTCTTTTTTAATTTTGAACAATTGACATGTGCAATTGATTCAAAATTTGGATTTCCCTCTTCATCATGGGAAGATTTGATTTTTTAATTATTGGATAGTTTTCTTTTGAATTTGAATTATTTGCATGTGCATAATAATTCAAATCAAATTTTCCCTCTTGTATTTTCTTATAAATAGAATTCTATGCCATTGAAATAGAGGCTGATGAATAAATTTTACTTTGTGAGAATTTCTCTCAATTTGGTTCTTCATTGAACTTTTCAGACATTTTCAAGTTTTGTAATTGTGTTGTCCAAACCAGATACTTTGTGTTCTTGATTTGCTAATCAATGTTGACTAAACCAAGTCCTTTGAGCATTGAACGTATAAGGTTCGGGTTTATACTCTTTATAGTATAGGTTCTTCCTTGTTCCTCGTTCCTTGTTATTAATTTTATTTAATTTCTAGCAACCTTTCTTCACCATTTTCCACCATTGTCATCTTCTTTAAAGCTTCATTTACAGCCAGATTTCCAGCCACCGTTTTTACCACTTTAATCCTACATAATAACACCAAATTCTAGCCCCTTAAACACTATGAATTCTACCATCAACATCTTCTTTTGCAGCCACACTTTTACACAAGAAATCTTACTTCTATCATAGATCTGATACAATTAATGGACGCCTTCTTCAACGGGCAGCCTCGTATCATATGGTAATCAGAGCTTTGGTTGGATTCAAGTAAGAAATCATCTTTGTGAGTGCAAAATAAAAAAAAGAAATTCAAAATTCAAAAAAATTAATAAGAAATCCGAAAATTCAAAAAAAAAAGAAAATTCAATTTTGAAAACTTTAAACAAAAAGAAAGAAGAAAAGCACTTCAAGAATTGAAAAAGATGAAAGAAATTGCAATGGCAATGTGTTCTACAATAACGAACATTACAACATCAACCGAGCACAAAGAAAATTTGATTGTTCGGTGAAGGGAAGTTGTAAGCGTTTTTGTGTAGTAAGTCACTCATTTCTTTCTTTTTCTTTCTAATTCTAAGCCCACCTTTACATTAATTTCTTTTTGTTTACTAACTGTTGTTTTTTAAGTCTACACACATGAACATGTTTGATTAAGTCTACATTAGTTGCTTAAAGAACTAATCACGAGAGAAGGAGTGGAAAAAGGCATAACAAGCGTGTGAGAACAGCAGGGGAAAAAAGCTATAATAATATTTTCCCGAGTGAAACACGAGCGTTGAGTGGAGTGCCATATCTATTTTCCTTGGAGTGAATTGTGATACTTTTGTGAGTGTGGAAGTGAGGTTTTCTTTGTTTTTTTACTAACAATGACAGGTACAAGCGATGTACATCATGATGGAGGACAACCGAATCTTCAAATGCAAGCCATGACTCGAGAATTGCAAAAATTATTAAAGGCTAAACTCGAACCGTTACATGTAAGATTGGACAGACTTGAAGGGTCCCAAATCAATACAAATGACGAAAACAACAATGAAGATGAAGTGGACCAATCACAAAGGCCGAATGCTCCTAGAAACCATGGAGGGTGTGCACAACCAGATGGCAATTTAAACAATATTCGTGTTGCCATACCTCCGTTACAAGGAAAAATAGATCTGAATGCATATCTTGCATGGGAAAGCAAAGTAGAAAATGTTTTCGATTGTTATAACTATTCTAAATAAAGAAAGGTGCTATTGGCAACAATGGAGTTTGTGGACTACGCATTAATTTAGTGGGATCAATTAAGCAGTACACAACAAAGAACAAGTGAAGGGCCAGTCACAACATGGCTCGAAATGAAAAGAATCATGCGAAGGCAATTTGTACCGTGTCATTATCATCGAGACTTGTTCCAGAAGCTGCAAACTTTAAAACAAGGCAATAGTAGCGTTGAAGACTATTTTAAAGAAATGGAGATGTCCATGATTCGTGCAAACATCGAGGAGGATAGAGAAGTAACCATGGCACGTTTCTTAGCTGGACTTAACCAAGAGATTGCCAATGTTGTAGAATTGCAACATTGTGTTGAATTGGACGAGATGGTGCATATGGCGATCAAAGTTGAACGTCAGCAAAGGAAGAAATATTCTTTCCAAGGTAACAGTTCATTTAATAATTTTCCTAACCCTCGTTTCAATCAAAATAATTTCAGGAAGTCAGCACCTCTTCAAATTAATGAAAATGCATAATTGAGCAAAACGAAGCCACCCGTTGTAGATGTTGGTAGAGGAAAGCAAGTTGTTACTCATGAACGCATGAGGGATATTCAATGTTTCAAGTTCCTTGGAAGATGACACGTAGCAAGCCAATGTCCAAACCAGAACACGATGCTTTTGTTAGATAATGGTGACATCAAATCTGATCATGGAGAAGATGAACTGGAAATTCCTAAAGAAGAAGAGGATTAGATTGAATTGGCAGCAAATGGTGAGATTCTTGTTTTCAGACGGAGCCTGAATGCACAAATGTCACAAGAAGAGCAGCAACGTGAAAACATCTTTCACACGAGATGTCATGTGAATGATAAGGTATGTATTGTGATTATTGATGGAGGAAGTTGTACTAATGTTGCAAGTACTCTTATGGTTGATAGGTTAGGTTTGCAAAGGACAAAGCACCCAAATCCTTACAAAATGCAGTGACTAAACGATGGAGGTGAATTGAAGATCACCAAGCAAGTGATGGTTCCATTTTCCATTGGAATATACAAGGATGAGGTTCTTTGTGATGTGCTGTCCATGGATGTATGTCATTTGTTACTTGGACGTTTGTGGCAGTTCGATAAGCTAGCATTACACGATGGATACACCAACCGATACTCTTTCACGCATGGAGGTGAAAAGATCACTTTGGCACCTTTGACACCAAGCCAAGTGAAAGATGACCAGGCTAGTTTGAATAAGAGTATTGAAGCAATGAAAGGGAAGAAAAAGAAGAACGTCTTTGCCAGCGAAAAATAAATCAGGAAACATCTTTCCTCTCAGCAAAGTTTTCTTATTTTGATGTAAAAAGAAAATTGCTTATTGACTAACATTCCTGATGATTTACCTACTTCTATTTCGACTCTTTTGTAGAAATTTGAAGATGTCTTTCCGGAGGAAATGCCTAGTGGATTACCCCTGATTCGTGGAATTAAAAATTATATTGACTTTATTCCGGGATCCACCATTATGAATAGTCCAGCATATCAAAGTAATCCTAAAAGGAACTTCAAAAGTAAATCGGTGAGTTGATGGAGAAAGGTTACATTTGAGAAAGCTTGACTCCATGTGCTTTACCAGTCTTGTTGGTGCCTAAGAAGGATGGAACTTTGAGAATTTGTGTTGATTGTCGAGCAATGAATTAGATAACTATCAAGTATCGGCATCCCATTCCTCACCTCGATGACATGTTAGATGTGTTGTGTGGTGCGAGTATCTTCTCTAAAGTTGACTTAAAGACTGGATATCATCAGATTCGAATGAAGGGAGGAGATGAGTGGAAGATCGCATTCAAGACCAGAAAAGGTTTGTACGAACGGTTGGTAATGCGTTTTGGCTTAACCAATGCACCTAGTACATTCATGAGGTTGATGAATCATGTACTCCGACCCTACATCGATAAGTATTGTGTTGTTTATTTTGATGATATTTTAATTTACAGCAAGACATTGCAGTAACATGAACAACATTTGAGAAATGTTCTTAGCACTTTGAGAAGGAAACGGCTATTCGGTAATCTTCAGAAATTTGTATTTTTTACTAACAAGCTTACCTTTTTAGGCTTTATTGTTAGTTCGTAGGGTGTGGAAGTTGATCCTGAAAAGATAAAGGCAATTCAAGTATGGCCAAGGCCGACATCAGTAAGCCAAGTGAGAAGTTTCTATGGGCTTGCGAGTTTTTATTGACGGTTTGTGCCAAACTTCAGTTCCATTACCGCCCCTTAACCGGGATCATTAAGATGAATTCCAACTTCAATTGGGGTAAGGAACAAGAATATGCCTTTCTTGCAATAAAGGAGTGTTTGATCAAATTACCAGTGTTAGCTTGGCCAAAGTTTGACAAGATGTTCGAGATTGAGTGTGATACTTCAGGTATAGGAATTAGAGCTGTCTTAACAGAAGAAAAATGACCTATTGCATATTTTAGTGAGAAGTTAAGTGGAGCTACATTGAATTACCCAACATACGACAAAGAGATCTATGCACTTATTCGAGCTCTTGAGACATGACAACACTACCTTTTGTTAAAAGTGTTTGTCATCCACACTGACCATGAAGCATTGAAGCACATTACCGGTCAGGACGAGTTGAATAGGCGACATACAAGTGGGTTGAATTTCTAGAATCCTTTCCTTATGTCATTCTTTACAATAAAGGTAAGGATAATGTTGTGGCAGATGCTTTGTCCCGAAGGTATGTACTTCTTAATTTTCTGAATTCTCATTTAATTGGTTTTCTTACATTAAAGACCTTTATGCAACTGACCTTGACTTTGGAGAAAAGTTTAGTTTGTGTGAAAAAGGTGCAGATGAAAAGTACTACCGACATGATGGATACCTTTTCAAGGACGGACGAATCTGTATTCCTCAAGGATCTATCCGGGAAATTCTAGTTAGAGAAGCACATGAAAGTGGGCTTATGGGATATTTCAAAGTCACCAAGACATTGCACATTCTGAAGGAGCATCTATTCTGGCTGATGATGAGACGAGACGTTGAACAGATATGCGATCGTTGTGTCACGTGTAAGAAGGCCATATCAAAGGTTCTGCCATACAGTATGTACATGCCATTACCTATTCCTAACGCACCTTGGGTGGATATTTCTATGGATTTTGTGTTAGGTTTATCGAGGATGAAGATAGGACGAGATAGCATATTTGTTGTTGTGGATAGATTTTCCAAGATGGCCTATTTCATTGCTTGCCACAAGACAAATGTTGCAACAAATGTGGCTAATTTGTTCTTCAAAGAAGTAGTTAGACTACATGGAGTTCCGAAGACGATTGTTTCTGATAGAGATGTTTAGTTTTTGAGCCACTTTTGGAGGAGATAGGAACAAAGCTGATGTTTTCTACAACTTGCCACCCACAAACTAATGGACAAACCGAGATTGTGAACTGAGTTTTGTCTACCTTACTAAGATCCATTATCCACAAGAACATCAAGACTTGGGAAGAATGCTTACCTCACGTCGAGTTTGCCTACAATCATTATGTTCATTCAGCAACAAAGCATTCACCATTCGAAGTGGTATATGGTTTAATCCCTTGACTCCTATCGATCTTTTGCCTTTGCCTCTTGTACAAGTTGTGAATAAAGATGGCAATGCCAAAGTTGAATTTGTACAGAGACTTCATTAGCAAGTCAAGGAGAACATCAAGAGAAGAACCCAACAATACGAACAGCAAGCGAATAAAGGACGCTAACATGTTACCTTTGACGTTGGAGATTGGGTCTGGGTTCATTTTTGAAAGGAATGATTTCTAGCACAACGGAGATTGAAACTATTACCACAAGGAGATGGTCCTTTTCAAGTGTTGGAGAAAGTGAACGATAATGCTTACAAGTTGGATTTGCTGGGCAAATATAATGTAAGTGCCACATTCAATGTTTCTGATCTGTCCTCGTTTGAAGATGATGCCGATTTGAGGGCAAATTGCTTACAAGAAGAGGGGATGATTTGAGCATATCAACACCAACACCTGACCCAGAAATCATGCCAATAGGACTTATTACTCGATCTTAGCCTAAGTTATTCAGGGAAGTTCTTTCACTTAGATGCATTCAAGCTTCCAACTTGTTTCTCAATGTTCCAGCCTTAGATAATAAGTTCTTAATGTGTTACATGTTGATATGTGACATATTAAGTACTTATACATAGTTTATATTCATATGTATGTTATTTACTAGGTTATGTGTGTTTTCCTTGTGTTTTTTCAGCATTTATGTGTATTTTATTTGTTTTTATAGCAGCACAATAAAGCTTGGCTGCTAAGGATCTTCCAACTAGCTCGATTGAAGCTCAACAACAAGTGTGTAGCTCGACGCAGCTCAAAATAGCCCACAAGCATGTTTTTCATCTCATTTGAGCTCCAACACTCCAAATCAGCTCAATTCAATATCAACTAGCTCACCATCAACTCTAGTAGCTCCCCAAGCATGGTGTCCACACATGGCAGCCTTTGTGCATGCGTGTGTGCATGTGTGGCATATTGTGGATAAGGCCATGGAGTTTCTTTTTTAATTTTGAACAATTGACATGTGCAATTGATTCAAAATTCGGATTTCCCTATTCAGCATGGGCAGACTTGATTTTTGAATTATTAGAGTAGTTTTATTTTGAATTTGAATTATTTGCATGCACATAATAATTTAAATCAGATTTTCCCTCTTGTATTTTCTTATAAATAGACTTCTATGCCATTGAATTAGAGGCTGATGAATAAATTTTACTTTGTGAGAATTTCTCCCAATTTGGTTCTTCATTGAACTTTCCAGACATTTTCAAGTCTTGTACTTGTGTTGTCTAAACCAGATACTTCGGGTTCATGATTTGCTAATCAATGGGTCCAAGTCCTTCGAGCATTGAATGTATAAGGTTCGGGTTTATACTCTTTATAGTATAGGTTCTTCCTTGTTCCTTGTTCCTTGTTCTTAATTTTATTTAATTTCCAGCAACCTTTCTTCTCCATTTTCCACCATTGTCATCTTCTTTAGAGCTTCATTTACAACCAGATTTCCAGCCACCATTTTCACCACTTTAATCCTACATATTAACACCAAATTCCAACCTCTTAAACACTACAAATTCTACCATCAACATATTCTTTTGCAGCCACACTTTTACACAGGAAATCTTACATTTATCCTAGATCCGATACAATCAATGGAGGCCTTCTTCAACGGGCAACCTCGTATCATATGTTAATCAGAGATTTGGTTGGATTCAAGTAAGAAATCATCTTTGTGAGTGAAAAATCAAAAAAAAGGAATTCAAAATAAATAATAAATAATAATAATAAATTCAAAAAAAAGAAAATTTAGTTTTGAAAAGTTTAAACAAAAAGAAAGAAGAAAAGCACTTCAAGAATTGAAAAAGATGAAAGAAATTGCAATGACAATGTGTTCTACAACATCAAACATCACAACATCAACCGAGCACGAAGAAAATTTGATTGTTCGGTGAAGGGAAGTTGTAAGCGTTTCTGTGTACTAAGTCATTCATTTCTTTCTTTTTCTTTCTAATTCTAAGCCTACCTTTACATTAATTTCCTTTTGTTTACTAACCATTGTTTTTTTAAGTCAACAAACTTGAACAAGTTTGATTAAGTCTACATTAGTTCCATAAAGAACTAATCACGAGAGAAGGAGTGGAAAAAAGGCAAAGCGAGCGTGTGAGAACAATAGGGGAAAAAAGCCATAATAATTTTTTCCCGAGTGAAACACGAGCGTAGAGTGGAGTGCCATATCTATTTTCCTTGGAGTGAATTGTGAGACTTTTGTGAGTGTGCAAGTGAGGTTTTCTTTGTTTTTTACTAACAGTGACAGGTAAAAGCGATGTACATCATGATGGAGGACAACCAAATCTTCAAATGCAAGCCATGATTCAAGAATTGCAAAAATTATTAAAGCCTGAACTTGAACCATTACATGTAAGATTGGACAGACTTGAAGGGTCCCAAATCAATATAAATGACGAAAACAAGGATGAATATGAAATGGACCAATCACAAAGGTCGAATGCCCCTAGAAACCATGGAGGGCGTGCACAACCATATGGCAATTTGAACAATATTCGTGTTGACATACCTCCATTTCAAGGAAAAATAGATTCGGATGCATATCTCACATGGGAAAGCAAAGTAAAACATGTGTTCGATTGTTACAACTATTTTGAACAAAGAAATGTGCGATTGGCAGCAATGGAGTTCGTGGACTAAACATTAATTTGGTGGGATCAATTAATTAGTACACGACGAAGAAGACGTGAAGGGCCAGTCACAACATGGCTCAAAATGAAAAGAATCATGCGGAGGCGATTTGTACCGTCTCATTATCATCGAGACTTGTTCCAGAAGTTGCAAACTTTAAAACAAGGCAATATGAGCATTGAAGACTATTTTAAAGAAATGGAGATGTCCATGATTCGTGCAAACATTAAGGAGGACAGAGAAGCAACCATGGCACGTTTCTAAAGTTGACTTAACGAACGGATATCATCATATTCGAATGATGGAAGGAGACGAGTGGAAGATAGCATTCAAGACCAAACAAGGTTTGTACGAATGGTTGGAAATGCCTTTTGGCTTAACCAATGCACCTAGTACATTTATGAAGTTGATGAATCATGTGTTTCGACCCTACATCGGTACGTATTGTGTTGTTTATTTTGATGATATTTTAATTTACAGCAAGACATTACAGGAACATGAACAACATTTAAGAAATGTTCTTAGCACTTTGAGAAGGGAACGACTATTCGGTAATATTCAGAAATGTGTATTTTGTACTAACAAGCTTACATTTTCAGGCTTTATTGTTAGTTCCCAGGGTGTGGAAATTGATCCTGAAAAGACAAAGGCAATTCAAGAATTGCAACGTAGGTATGTTCTCCCCTAATGTGCTTTAATGCCTCATGATTAGTATGAATGATAAACTCTTTTGACCAATGGCAGTGTTGCCATGTTTCTAAAGCCTAAATTAGTGCATACATTTCTTTATCATAGGTTGGGTAATTGAGTGTAGCTCCACTCAACTTCTCGCTAAAGTAGGCTATAAGGCGTCCTTCTTGAGATAAGACCGCTCCAATTCCCAAATCTAATGCATCACATTCAACCACAAAAATCTTGTTAAAATCAGGAAAAGTTAGCAAAGGTGCATTAATCAAACAATCCTTAATCATGTTATATGATTTCTCTTGCTCTTTACCCAAAAGAAATTAGAATTCTTTTTAAAGTCTCCTGTCAAAGGGGCGGCTAAAGTGCTGAAATTTGGCACAAACTGACGGTAGAAGCTTGCTAATCCATTGAAGCTTCTAATTTGGCTAATGCTTGCTGGTCTAGGCCATTCCTCAATTGCCTTAACCTTTTCTCTATCAACCACCAAACCATCTACACTCACAACAAATCCTATGAAAACAAACTTATTAGTACAAAATGTGCATTTTTGTATACTAGCATAAAGTTTTTCATTTCTCAATACATCTAATACCAACCTTATATGCTGAACATGATCATTCAAACTCTTTCTATAAATTAGAATATCATAAAAATACACTACACAAAACTTACCCAAGAATTGTCTAAGGATGTGATTCATTAACCTCATGAAAGTGTTGGGTGCATTAGTTAGGCCAAATGACATAACCAAACACTCATATAACCCTTGCTTAGTCTTGAATGCAATTTTCCACTCATCCCCTTCTCGCATGCGAATTTGGTGGTAACCACTTTTAAAATCAATGTTAGAAAAAGACATTAGAACCACTAAGCTCATTAACATATCACCTAAACATGGAATGGGATGACGATACTTTACCGTTATTTTGTTCACTGCACAACAGTCTACACACATGCGCCATGTTCCATCTTTTTTAGGCACAAGTATAACCGGTACTCCACAAGGACTAAGGCTCTCTTTCACATACCCCTTTTCTATTAAATTTGAAACTTGCCCTTGAAACTCCTTAGTTTCCTCAGGGTTGCTTCGGTAAGCTGGTCGGTTAAGCATGATATCACCAGGAACAAAGCCAATTTGGTGTTCTATTCCACGAATTGGAGGCAACCCCCTTGGAATCTCTTCCGGAAATAGATCTTCATATTCCTACAGCAATGAAGCAATTAAAGATGGCAAATTTGGGTCAAGTTCGTTAGTGCTTAATAAACTCTTCTTGTACATGAGTACAAGAACCATCTTTTCGACAATAAACACTTGTTGATTTCTTTCTCTCTCGCAAATATGCTCACTTTTTCTCTCTTCTTTTTCACCTTCTTTTGATTTCCTCTTGGATGTTACCTCACTCTCCTTCGCTTTTCTATCAAAATTTTTGTCAATCTCTTTGCCTTTTTAAAACTTTCTCTTAAGTGTATTTGATCTCTATGAACTTGCTTTGGTGAAAGCGGGGCTAGGGTGATCTTCTTGGCTTCATGAGTTAGGGCATACCGATTGGTATAACCATCATAGATGACTCTCCTATCGAACTGCCATGGCCTCCCTAACAACAGATGACCAGCATGCATTGGTCCGACATCACATAGCACCTCTTCTTTGTACTTGCCAATGGAAAATGGCACAATGACTTGCTTGGTAACTTTGAGTTCTCTACCATCATTAAGCCACTGCAGTTTGTAGGGGTGTGCATGGTTTGTTGTTGCTAGGCTGAGCTTTTCTACCATCAAATTACTAGCAACGTTAGTGCAACTTCCACCATCTATAATGACAAAGCATACCTTCCCATTGATATGGCAGTGAGTGTGGAAAATGTTCTCGCGTTGTTGGTCCCCCTTAATGGCTTCCATGCTTAGGCTCTTTTTAACAACAAGGACCTCTCCATCTACGCCATTCTCTAACTCTTCTTCCTCTTCAATTTCTTTTTCATCATCTTAATCCTTATCTTGATTAGTTTTGATCTCTCTATCATCACGGATGAACATAGTGTTGCGGTTAAGGCATTGGCTAGCAATGTGACCTCGCCCCAAACACTTGAAGCATTGAACATCAAAGGATCGAACTGGCATAGTTGTTCTCTTTCCCTTGCTGGTTTCGGCAATGTGTTTGGCATTCTTTGATGGACTGCCTCGTTCACTAGGAGAAAATGATGGCTTTTGTTTTTAGGTACCTTGTCCCCATTTGAAAGAACCTCTATAGGCACGGGTGGTGCCCTTCCTTTTGAGTTGCCTCTCCACCTTCATGGCCATATGGACCATGTCTTCAATCTCCACATAATGTTACAACTCAACTGTGGCTGCAATGTTAGGATCAAGGCCAGAGAGAAATTTGGCCATTATGGTTTCTCGATCCTCATCAATGTTGTCTCGGATCATAGCTACTTCTATCCCTTTATAATAGTCCTCAACACTACGGTTGCCTTGTGTGAGGTTTTGAAGCTTCTTAAATAGCTCCTTATGGTAGTGAGTTGGAATGAACTGCCTACGCATAATAGCTTTCATCTCATTCCAAGTAGAAATTGGATGTTCACCATTGCGTCTCCTACTAGATGTCAACTGATCCCATCATATTAATTCATAATCCGTATATTCAATGGCTGCGTAGTTGTGGCACTCAAAGATGTGCTCAACTTTCTTTTCCCATGCAATATAGGCTTCAGGATCCGTTCTTCCTTGAAAAGGAGGAATGGTAATTTTGATATTGCTGAGATTATCATCTATTCTTGGGCGTGCTCTTTGGCCTTGTTGTGCCATACTTTTATGTGATATATGATCTGGCACATAATCTACTTCTTCATTCAACTCTTCATGGCCATCGCTAGCTTGAGAAAGTCCAAGCTATTTTATACGGTCCAATAGAGGCTCCAACTGATCTTGAATCATTTTGGCCATTACTTGGAGCAAAGCCTGATTTTGCAAATTTGGTTGTCCTCCTTCACCAATTCCTGATCCTTGAGACATGATTAGTAACTCAAATAAAATATAAACCTCACCAGCACAAAATCTCACCTTTCCACTCCAAAGAAAATGCACTCACACTTGTGTTTCACTTGGGATAGGCTTTTCCTTTGACGTGCACTCTTGCCTTTTACCACTCTTGTTCTCTTTTCTAAGTCCTTAGAGAACTTACTCAAAGCCCAACAAGTTATCTTGTGGAATTCAGCTGAAACAAAGTGGTTAGGATAGGAAACAAAAATTATGTAGCAAATTGGGTAGTTTAAAAGAAGAAATAGAAATATGGAATTAAAACAAAATGTGATAACAACAAAAAATAAATAACAACCAAACCTCTTTTTTGTAAACTTTCAAATTGAACCCTTCCTCTTTGAACTTTTCATTTTTTGAGAATTCTGAATTTGTTTTTTTTTACTTTTTTTGAATATACAGAGAGATGAATCGAACAACTTACTAAATCGCCAATGCTCTGATACCAATTGATACGAATCCGGTTGTATGATGGCCGAATTGTTATCCAAGTTTGCCTGATCGTGATTCAAGTAAGAGTTTTAAATTGGTTGTGTGGATGATTGGTGTAGGGAAACAAAAATGCAACAAGTGGTGCAGTATGAACAAATATAAAAAAAAAGGTTTGCCTGATCATGATTCAAGTAAGAGTTTTAAATATCTACATGTGCCTTAAGTTGTTAGATCCTCTAGATGTCATGAGTGTACGTGGACTACTATGTAGTTATCTCTTATCATGTGTTAAACCTAAAAAGGGTATTACATTTTGTATAACTAGAATGTTGGCTATATTAAAAAAATGAATAGTATGTAACATGGTTAGGCTTAAATCTTTATATTTGAGCGTATGAAAGTGTGATTCTAAGCTGTAATATTTGTTATAGTTTGATTATATTATGGATAATGCTTAAGTAAAAATGTATATATCTGGTTTAAATGATAGTTACCCAAAGAGCTAAGGCTTTAAAATATTGGTTCGGATTAGCTTTATAGTTAGAATGAACCTTTCTATGTGCCTAAATGCTTGATATGTTTTTCAGATGGTTGTTTACGTGTTTAAGGGAATATAATATTTGATAGGCTTGATTCGAATATTATTGTGATATAAGATGTGAACTTCAGTTCTTTATGAGTTGAAAATGCATGCGATAATTGCTTATCATAATTCATATAGATTGTGGGTGTACATAGGTTTAAAGACTTATAAAGCTTAAATCAAACTTGTAAAAGAACTGGGTCCCTACTTTGTTTTAAGTTTAAGTCATATTCAGAATTAATATACAAGTTTGAAACCGAATTAGAATTAAATTATGTGTATAAAAGATAAGCATTTACAAGTGATATATTATAAGGACATGCGACGAACTAGAGTTTAAAGTGTGTTGTTTGCTTAATGACCATTTGTTGGCATATGAAATAGGATTAGTAATAGACTTATGAGTTTTTTAAGAAAAAGTTTTAAATCGCTCTGACTTTTGAAGGAATGTTTAGTCATGTTCAATTGGATGAACTAATTTTTTTAAGATTCGTTGTATGTATGCTTGGTAACACGTTCTAAGCCGGTTTATCTTTTAAGTTTGATTAGGGGTGTTAAACTTTTCATTATCTTCTTACAACTATTGAGTTTTTTCTTCTTTTTCATTCTTGTTCGCCACATTCACATCATGGCCAAGAAACCTATGCCAGAGCCGAATCTTAATTAAAGGAGCTGTGTAGAACAAAAGGAACATGAAGGGGACGGTTAACCAAATTTTGCTAAAACCCAGAGCAAATTTGTGGAACGACAACATCACATCAAGTTTCATGCCAACTACGCATAACACTATAGTTTCCTCTCCTTATTTTCTTTTATTTTACTATATCTTTCATGTACGCACTATTACTATTGGTTGTTTACTTGTTAATGAACTTTGT
This sequence comes from Hibiscus mutabilis, assembly GCA_019671005.1. Taxonomy (NCBI): domain Eukaryota; kingdom Viridiplantae; phylum Streptophyta; class Magnoliopsida; order Malvales; family Malvaceae; genus Hibiscus; species Hibiscus mutabilis. The sequence goes on along the minus strand of CM033714.1, from coordinate 44,174,938 downwards.
GTGTGTAGCAAGATGGACGTGGGCTCATTGTACTTCCACAATTTGATCATGACACTTTGCAAAGATGTGTTGGTGGCATCGAATGCAACGGACGAGAAGTAGTTGAAATAAGGTTGGTCCAAAAACCATTACATGATGATGATGCAAGCAGGACCAGCGAAATTGCTCATGACAACCTAAGTAGCTATGGTTCCAAAACCTACCCCAAACAAGTGCACACGCCACGACAACTCCTGAGGTGCCAGCTAACCTTGCACACCTGTTGTTGCAAGAATTGGATAAATTGGCAGCGAAGCCGTAACTGTTTTGGAGTTATGTGAAGGATCGAGATATTGCTCTAGAGCATGTTATATTGAAGGATAATCAAAATTGCAGTGTACCTTTTTCAAGGTTCCTTGCCGCGTTACTTTCCCCAACAACTAAAGCTAGCAAATCTGTGCCAATTACGACTGGATTGTCGCGGCAACCACCCACAACGCACAAAGGTAAAAAACTAGCTCAGGATCCGCAATGTACCGACTTTTTTCATGATTTTTTAGATTTTAAAGACACCACCTCTACACCATTGATGTCCCCACCTCTTGATGTGCCATTAAAGATAATAGAAAATAATAAAACTTTACTACTAGGCAAAGCCGAGAAGGAGGGTGAGCGGGTTGATGAGGTAGAGGAACTTGCAATAATGATCATGCACCAGCTCCACCACCACCAGCAAGGGGAGGCATCATACGCCTCAATCAAACAACCCAAAGTACACTAAGAATTCAAGGTGACAACGACTCTGATTAACTCATTTGCATTTCTTTTTTCCTTTTCGTTTGTTTATTTTTGCATGCATTAAGGACATTACTTTTCTTGAGATTAGGGGGTTTGTCTTTTCTTTGTTTTGCTAGAGGTTTTGGCATTTCATTTTTCTTTCTCGTTTTTTTATTTTTGCATGCATAGAGGACAATGCTTCTCTAGATTTTGTGGGGTTTGTCTTGTTTCTATTTTTTCTATCTCATTTTAGTTTGTATATATTACTTGTCATGACAATTGCCTGTTAAACTGCCAAAACCTACGGTGAGTTGTTGGATTTTGCTTTCATTAAGGAATTATATGAGTCTGACCATGATTTTGCTGAACTATATAAAGTTTGTGAGAAAGGTGCACATGATAAGTTTTGTAGGGATAATGGATACCTATTCAAGGAAGGGAAGCTTTGCATCCCACAAGGATTCATTCGAGAGTTTCTCCTCAAGGAAGCACATGGTGGTGGACTAATGGGACATTTTGAAGTAGCCAAGACCTTAAGTATGCTTCAAGAGCACTTATATTGGCCAAAGATGAGACGAGATGTTGAAAGGTTATGTGAGCGTTGCATCACATGTAGAAAGGCCAAGTCAAAAGTGAAGCCCCATGGCCTATACACTCATTACCTATCCCTAATGCACCTTGGATGGATATATCCATGGAGTTTGTACTTGGGCTGCCACATAGAAAGAATACCAAAGACTCCATCTTTGTAGTAGTGGATCATTTTTCTAAAATGGCTCATTTTATTCCTTGTCTTAAGACTAATGATGCTTCGCATATTGCTAATTTGTTTTTCAGGGAAATCATGAGATTGCATGGAGTTCCAAGGACAATGTGAAATTCTTAAGCCATTTTTGGAAGTCACTATGGAGCAAGATTGGAACCAAGTTGCTATTTTCCACAACTTGTCATCTGCAAACGGATGGTCAAACTAAAGTGGTGAACCGGGTATTATCCATGTTGCTAAGGACAATTATTAAAAAGAATTTGAGGACTTGGTAGGAAAGCTTGCCAGACGTGGAGTTTGCTTACAACCGGTCCATACATTAAAATGTCACCATTCGATGTAGTGTATGGTTTCAATCCCCTAACTCCATTAGATTTGTTACCTTTACCCGTTGAACACATTGTGAATAAAGATGAAAGAAATATAGCTAAATTTGTCAAGAAGCTCAATCAACAAGTGCGGGACAATATTGAGAAAAGAACAAAATAATACGAGCATTAAGCTAACAAAGGCCGAAAGAGAGTTACCTTTGAACTCGAAGATTGGGTTTGGCTGCACATGAGAAAGGAAAGGTTTCCAACCCAACGCAAATCAAAATTGATGCCTAGAGGGGATGGTCCTTTTCAAGTGATCAAGCGTGTCAATGACAATACCTACCAACTAGACCTCCCAGGTGAGTATAATGTCAGTGCAACTTTCAATGTAGCTGATTTATCTCCTTTTGATGTAGGTGATGATTTGGGGACAAATCATTTTCAAGAGGGAGGGATTGATGTGATCACAACCAGCAAAGACTCGGAGGAGTTTCCTAGTGGGCCTATGACTCGTGCTAGGGCCAAGAAGTTCCAAGAAGCTATGAGAAATTTGTTTATTCAAAGCTTGAAGTTGAAGGAGGAAACACCAGCTTTGATTGAACAATGCAGCATCCTACTTGTGCATGATTTTGCATGAGTTTCTCTAAGTCTTTTATTTTTAATTTCAGCATATGTGCATGAACAAATAAGTCTTTGTGTTCATTTAAACATTTTGATTCATTTATGCTTGTTTAGAATATTTAAGATTGTTAGTTTAATTAATGCATGTCAGTTCATTAATGCATGGTAGTTTACTTAAAGCATGTTAGTTTTCCTATGTTTGTGAATTCATTTAATGTGTGAATTATTTAATTAAACTAGTTCATTTAATGTAACTAGTTCTATTAATTTAACTAACTCATTAAAATTGTTTTGGCATTTACTTTCTTTTTAATAAATAAGTTGTTTCTAATGGATGGTTAATTTGTTTCAATTAAGGTCTAAGCATGGGTAGATGGCTGGTCACGTTTTCCCAAGTTGACAAAGCATTTAAGAGGATTTACACCACTTGAAGACACTTTAAAGTGGGTTGTCAGTTTCAGCAACGTTTCAAGGCAATTCAAGAGAGCCTTTACAACACTTGAAGGTTGTCGGTTACAACAAAGTTACAAGGCATTCAAGAGCTCTTAAAACACCACATAAAAAAACTACTTAAACACTACTTAAGAGTTACTTTATCATCCCTTAAAGCTGATCAATTTTGAACTCAAAGAAGACACACAATTAAAGCTTCTTTATCATCTTTTAAAGGAGAATGAATAACACTCCACCAAGCTTGGCAACTCAAGGGTTTTTTCCATGTTGACGATATGTATTTCTACATTCATTCTAAGAATGTCCACATTCATCCTTCAACACCAAGCTTTTCGATTGCCTATTGGAGATGGTATAACCGACACTTTATTAGGCCTTTAACACCAGCATAATGAATTTTTAATCTTTGTCTAGCCCATTCAATTTGCTGTTGCCTTACACCTATAAATAGGCACCAATTCTCTTGTAAAATCAAGTTTTTGGCTTATATTATACCTGAGAGTGTTTCTCTTTCAAAGTTCTTGCTGAACTTTATCAGCTTAGAAGATTGTTCTTGTGGCATTCTTTCCCCTTCCATTTTCATTATATTGTTGGTTCCTAGTTTCTATAACTAGTGGGTCACAATCCGTATACCCTTCTACCCAATACACGGCTAAAAACTCTTAAGGAATGAGTCTACACTATTTAGTGTTGGTTCCTCCTTCGTTCATACTGCACCATTTGTTGCATTTCTGTTTTCCTACACCTATTATCCACACAACCAATTTAAAACTCTTACTTGAATCACGATCGGGCAAACTTGGATAACAATTCATCCATCATACAACTGGATTCATATCACTAGGAATTATGGATCTTTAACTGAAATTAACTATACAACTATGTAATTCAATCAGTAAACAGTAAATCTTCCAATTTTCACGTTAATTTGATGTCGTTTACCCATCCAATTAGACTTACAGGATTCAGTGACCAATATGTAAACAACGCAAAACTATTTTCAACAGCCCCTAAATGATATAACATACACCGTATCGAAACGCCTTAGGGTCGTATCGGTACGAGTATACATGGATTTGAACTACAAACAAAACTATCCAACTTCGTTTTGATACGGTTGAGGACCGTATCGATACGACATACAAGGGTGATAACCAAATTCCCAACAACTCAAGTTGTACTAATACCCGTTTACCTTCATTGAACCGTTTTGATATGCCTCTAGGGCCGTATCGATACAATTAAAATCTTAAATGCTTCTGTGAGTTTCCTTATCGAAACACCTCTAGGCCATTTCGATACGCCTAGGTTGACCTGAGCTTTGACTGACCAAATATGCACAGCTATACTAAAATAGTTGAGCCCGTATCGGTACGCCCTGCACTATAATGATAGATTTTATCTAGTTTTTAGCCAATTTAACATGTTGAATGATGTCCAAATGCAATGGAATTTTACCAGTAATATTTAGTCACTATAATCTACTAGTATGTCAAATTTTAAGGCTATTTGAATATGTTTACTAGGTTTTCACCTTTTACTGCCAAATATGCATATTTAGCCAATTTTAAGCTACACTAGAAAGCCATTTAGAGCCTTAAACACTGTTACAAGGCAAGCATAATTTATAGACATCAAAAAGACCACATGTGACTAGTCTAGCTACTTTGCCACCATCCTAGGAGTTCATAGAGACAAAATACATTACTTTGGCCTTGATTGTGATTTGTCAAACTCTCCAACTACTCTGATCTTCAACGGTGAAATCCTCAACCTAAAATGTATGGAATGAAATGAATTAGGCATACTTTACCTAGTGAGGTAGTCACAACGAAATGCTTTGTCAATGAAATGCATTCCAAACCATATATTGACAATAACAATGCAATGAACATGTTCAATAGTAATAAGTCCATATTTCAATATTAACCCTTGGATCGATTCAGAATAGTGGATACGTGAATTCCTATGCATTGCTAAATGAATGAATGGTCTAGTCCCTCTGCCTCGCGAATATGACCAATAACACATACATCTATCCGCCTCGCCACAATAAAGGTCGTAGCCCAAGGACCGTAGTCCACTCGTACACTGAGCTCATAAATTCTATAGCATGCCAATTGTATCCAAAGTCCTTTTGAGTCCAAGGTCCGGTGACAATATCAATAATTCATGTTCAATATTATAATAGTATACAATGTTCTTATCAATAAGCAATGTACTAGTGCCATTGTTCAATAGAAATATCAATGATAGTGATAATGTTCAATAATCTCAATGAAAATGACAATGATCGATGCTTCATATGCAATGTTTTAATGACAACAGCTTTATAGATATCAATGTTCAATGACAATGATAATGACGATAAAAATAGCAGCAACTATGCTCTATGTCCAATGTTCCATGGTTCCATATTTCAATGGAAATAACAATGGCGAAATCGATAACGATGCTTGGTAGCAATGACTATAGCAATCTTGATGATCGATATTCAGTGCAATAACTTACCTTAACTTACCAATGGAATCCACTAAGTGGTTCAATTCAGTATTCCTTGACAATGATGTTATCCACACTATAATCAATGATAATGAAATCGGGAAGGCACCTAGCCTAATCCCGTGACTCGACTACGCTCACCTCAATAATCTGATTCTTCTACGGCTCTGAGATAGCAATTCCCTTATTCTTAGCTTTTGACGAAGATGATGGATGTTCTCTATCCAATTCTTGAGCTAGGTAAACAATAAAAATTGTTAGGGTCAATGATACGATATTGAATTCAATATAACAATATCAAAATCAATATCTAAGCTCGATACAAACAATAACTATAGATTATCCATGGATAGACAAAACCTAGCTTGAGATTACTCTCTCAATCTTTATGGTTTCAACAACAGTTTGAGGGATTAAGCTTACATGTTCAATAGCAACGATTCGATAACAATAAACCAAAGAAAACCTAAGCTTTGAAAAACATCAATGGACGTGTGTGCTTGGAGGTAGGAGATGATGATGTGTAGACAAGGGAGGTGCTTGCTTGATAAATGATCAGGTAAAGTTTATAGCTATTTGCCATTCACTTTATTTGTTTTGCAATAACAAGGCTATCCTTCCCTTGAAGGAATTAAGCCTGATCGTCCCACGTATAGATGGTTATAATTAAAGAGGGGCTAATCGCAAGGTTAGTCCCTCAACTCTTGGTACACTAAACTTTAACCCTCAAACTTTCAATTTCTATAATTTAGTCAGTAAAAGATTCCAATACATTTAATAAGGTCCTTAAATAATGAATTAACTCAATTAGGGTCTAACATCGATGCAACTGACCTTGCGGTCAAATTTAATACAATATTTGGACCTTTTGATGTAGGGTTTCTGATCGTTGGAACCCAATTTTGACTAGACCGAATTTTGGGGTGTTACAAAGAGACTCGAGCTAATACGAGTAATGTCGGGGATGTGTATAATAATGTGTTACCGCCTCCTCCACCAATTCCTCATGTTGGTGGTGGAATTGAATATGGTAAACCTTAGGCACTGCAAGGGCTAGTTTTTGGCGATATAATGTCGTTGATCCAAGCTATTACTGGAGTGTTTCAAGCAGCTATGACTGAAATGCATGCACCTACACCCGCACCTACAGCTACTGCTAATCCTAGACTTTCGTTAGAATGTTTGCGTAGCTTGGGTGGTACTGAGTTTAGGTGTTTGGCTCCTGAGGTTGTCGAGGAGTGGTTTGCTAGTACCAAGAGGATTATTGGGAAATAGAGTGTAAGGATGCTCGTAAGTTGGGCTATACGGTGTGCTTGCTTTAGGAATTCTTATTATTGGTGGACAACTGTTATTGTGGGTATGACACCTATAGATGTGACATGGGATTATTTGGTGTTGCTTTTTGAAAGAAGTATCTAGGTGATCGATACCAAGAGGAAAAGAAGTGAGAGTTCGTGGCGTTGATTCAAGGTAACATGTCTATTGGGGAGTATGAGATTTAATTTGTGCGGTTGAGCCATTATGCACCTGAGTTCGTCCCCAATGAGTGTCAACGATGTGATCATTTTTTATATGGGTTGACTAAGGATATGAAGTCCTACATGTTAGCCGCACACTCTGTTAACTTTGATGTTTTGTTTACTCGAGCCAAGGATATAGAGTAGAATCTGGGTTTGTCCTCTCTTTCGGGGCGTTCTAACTTTGGGAAGAGGATTGCTAAATCAGATGTTGGTGGAGGTCGGTACATGAGGCATCGAGATAGGAAGTATCGACTAGACTATAGGTAGTGTGGTTGAGAAAACACTGGCCGAGGAACGAATGTTTAGAATACCTATAGAGGGACACCTGAGTGTGGGCGTTGTGGGAAAAGACATTTAGATGAGTGTTGGGTGTCACAAGGTGGTGGTTGGAATTTTGGTTCTTATGATCATATGCGACGTGAGTGTCCTTAGTTGGTGAGAGATGCTTAGGCTCTAATGGCGATAGTTGCTGCACCACCGAGGGGTCGTGGTCATTTCAACATAAGGAGAAAGGTTAGAGGACTGTTGCTCAGACCGTGGTTGCTCAACCTGAGGGATGAGGACCGATGAGGATATATGCGCACCGCGAGGGAAGGAATGAGACAATATGATTGCAGGTACTTTTACTTTGCAGTCCATGCCGTTACTTTCTTTTGTAGATTCTGGTTCTACGAATTTATATATCTTGCGTGAGCGTGCAATTTTGCTTAATATACCTGTAGAAGTGTTAGATATAGGTATGCGAGTAACTAGTTCTTTCAGAGAAACGGTTGTTGCTAGGAGATTGTTTAGGAGATGTCCTTTAATGGTTCAAGGTCATGTGTTTGCAGTTGATATGATAGAGTTTCCCTTTCATGGTTTTGATGTAATCTTGGATATGGATTGGTTGACCAAACATAGAGCTATGGTTGATCTTGAAACCAAGCGAGTTTCGTTGAAACTCGTTGATGATTACGAAGTTGTGGTGGTAGGTGAGAATGTTAAATTCTTATCTAATATTGTTTCGGCTTTAGAAGAATGTAAGTTACTAAACCTAGATGTTAGCCATATCTGTCTTATGTCATGAATCTGGTTCGAATGATGTTCATGTATAGGAAATCCACAAAATTTGTGAATTTCTAGGGGCATTTTCAGAGGAGTTGCCTAGGTTTCCACTTGATAGAGAGGTGGAGTTATGTATCGAGACGTATGCGGATACGGCTCCAGTGTTGATTGCTCCTTATCACATGGCACCAAAGAAGTTGAAGGAGTTAAAGACACAACTCCAGGAGTTGTTGGATCAAGGTTTTATTTGACCTAGTGTTTCACTATAGAGAGCACCGGTGTTTTTCGTGAAAAAAGAAAAATGGAACTTTGAGGATGTACATTGATTATCAGAAACTAAACAATTTGACGATTAAGAATAAGTATCCTTTGCAACAAATTGATGATTTGTTTGATCAATTTTGAGGTGCTACCATGTTTTCCAAGATTGATTTGAGGTTTGGATATTATCAGTTTAAAGTTAAGGACAAGGATATTCTGAAAATTGCTTAGCAACTAGATAAAGGCATTACGAGTTCTTAGTGATGCCTTTTGGCTTGACTAATGCACCCACGACTTTATGGATATGATGAAAATGGTATTCCATGAATAATTGGATAAATTTGTGGTGGTGTTCATTGATGATATTCTCGTGTACTCTCGTACCGAGGAGGATCACGACCTACATTTGCGAATTATGTTGCAAGCTTTGTTGGATAATTAGTTATTTGCTAAGTTGAGCAAGTGTGAGTTTTGGATTAAGGAAGTGGTTTTTTCATGGTCAAGTGGTGTCGGCATAAGTTATCCATGTAGATCTGCAAAATATTGAGGCAATAGTGAATTGGAAACAACTGAAGACCATGACTGAGGTTCGTAGTTTCTTAGGGTTGGTAGGTTATTATAGTCGTTTTGTGGATGGTTTGACAAAGATTATTACCCCTTCGACTAAGTTGTTACAAAAGGATATTCGTTTCTAGTGGATGGAGGGTAGATAACAAGCTTTTGTGAAGTTAAAGGAATCTCTGACACAAGTTCAAAACTTGATTCAACGTGAGTCGAGAAAAGAGTTTGTGGTTTATAGCGATGCATCATATGTTGGTTTGGGTTGTGTTTTGATGCAAGATGGTAAGGTTGTGGCTTATGCATCTCTGCAATTGAAGGTGCACAAGCGCAACTATCCTATGCATGATTTAGAGCTTGCGGTGGTGTTTGCTTTAAAGATTTTGAGACATTATTTGCGTGGCGAGAAATGTCTTGTGTATATGGATCATAAGAGTTTGAAATATTTGATGTCGTAGAAGGAGTTGAATCTTAGGTAACATAGATGGTTGGAAATGCTTAAGGATTATGACTTGATGATCGAGTATTATCCGAGTAAGGCTAATGTTGTAGCTGAAGACCTAAGTAGAAAGGCAGCGATAGAGTTGAGGGCGATGTTTGCAAAGTTGAGAGTGACGCGAGATGGAAGCTTGTTGGCTGAATTGCAAATCAAGCTGCCGCTATCACAGTTGACAAAGGAGAAGCAATTGTATGATGATTCATTGGTTCCGCATGTTTAGGACATTATGGAGGGTAATCCAATAGATTTTTGTTTCACTGATGATGGTGTTTTGTATTTTAAGAGTCGGATAGTGGTGTCAGATGACGTTGAGTTAAGGCGCACTATTTTGATTGAGGCTTACTCTAGTCCTTTCTCTATGCATCTGGGTAGTACAAAGATGTACCAGGATTTGAAGGAGTATTTTTGGTTTGGTTTGAAAAAGGATATGGTAGAGTATGTGCCTCGTTGCATGGTGTGTCAGCGGGCTAACGTTGAACATCAGTTTCCTTCTGGGTTGTTGCAACCATTTAAGATACTGGAATGGAAATGGAAGATAATAACCACGGATTTTGGGTCAGGATTGTGCACATTTTCTAGCAATGCATATGACGTATACTTTGGAAAAGTTGGCAGATTTGTATATTGCTGAAATAGTGAGGTTGCACGGGGTCCCCAAGTTAATCGTTTCGAATATGGATCCAATTTTCACAGCAAGGTTTTGGGATAGTTTGCACAGAGCGTTGGGTTCCTGGTTGAATTTTAGTACTTCGTATCATCCTTAGACGGACGATCAGTCTGAGCATGTTATTCAAGTTTTGGAGGATATGTTACAATGTTGTACTATTGAGTTTCAAGGTTCTTGGGTGAAGCAATTACCATTGGTTGAATTTTCGGTTGGTGATAAAGTGTTTCTAAAGGTTTCGCCTTAGAAAAAGGTGATGAGATTTGGACATAAGGGTAAGTTGAGTTCGAGGTTCATTTGACCCTATGAGATGTTAGAGCGTATTGGTTTGGTAGCTTAGAAGTTGAGTTTGCCTATAGAGTTGGAGAAGATACATGATGTTTTCCATGTATCGATCCGTTGGAGGTGTAGGTCGGACACATCGCATGCAATGCTTGTGGAGGAGATTGAGTTGAATCTGGATTTGACCTATGATGAAGAACCTGGGGAAATCTTGGACACTAGCAGCAAGGTTCTTAGTGGGAAGACCATTGAGTTGGTAAAAGTGTTGTGACAATATCGAGGTGTCGAGGAAGCCACGTGAGAAAGTAATGAGGACATGAAGAAGCAATTTCCTTATGTATTTTTGTCAGGTAAATTTTTAAATGGTTTTTAAATAAGTATTAAATGGAAATAAAATTAATTTAATTAAATTGTTTTTAAGAGTTAATTCACATTTCTCACATAACTATTTTTGCCCTCGACTTTTCTCTCAATTTTCCTATCAGTCAAACTACTTTTCTCATTCCAAAATGATCACGAATCAACTATTTTTTATTTCATTTTGATTCCTCAATTGATTCTTGTGATTTCTACATCAAACCTTGTTTTCTTGGATATTTCACTCAAGTCATGCCAATTAAGGGAGAAGCCAATGATTAGAGGTAATTTTCGTTTCTCTCCTCTTATAAAAAGTTGTTTACTGAAATTTCAAAGTTCTTGATCCTTTACAATTGATTTTTGATAACTGTTGATGATTGAATTAAGATGAAAAGATTTAAAGTGAGTTTTAATTAGAAATTGGTAGATCTTTGTTATGAATGTGATTTGTGGTGATCTTGATTGATTTAGATCATATTAGTGACGTGATTAAATTCTATAAAGATGGATTTGTAATGGGAATCTCGAAACTAATTGAATTGCTAATTTTCTAGAGTGTAAATAGTTAGATTTTGAGGTGTTTTAGTGTTCTAAGTTTGCTGGAGGTATAAGGTAGGTTTGGAAATGATTCTTGATGTTAATTGTTGTTGTTGAGATGATTATGTAACGCCCTTAACACGGTCCGAAAGAGAACCGAAATTAAAGATGTCACAAAAAACCAAAAAATAGAAATCCAATACCTGCAACGCAAAACTTTCACTAATTCAGGCAAGCATAAAAAAAATCTTTAATCAACACCAATTCGTAATATAACAAAGATCAATGGGTATGATACTTTAACTGTTTACAGATCATAAGATAAAATTCATTTTTTAAATTTCAATATTAATCAAGTTCCAATAAACATTTGATATCCATCAATGCAACTTATACCACATTGTCATTCAAAGCTAAATTTCATTAATGACATATTCTTCTCAAAATTCACTTCAAGATCATTAGCATAATCATGATTTCTTTCTAATGCACATCTAGTTATAGCCTTCTAAATAATATAGTTTTCAATAGTTCTACAAAGATCATGAACATATGCAAATATCGTTTCAATTAACAGTCGTTGAGCCTTTAAGCTTTCATTAATCCAAAGATCCCAAAAAAGTTTATCAAAATTAGTTCACTATTATGTATTATCACTATTTATCCAAGTGGTTCATTTGATTTCCATTACAAAGGATCAAGTATATAAAGTTACAACACCATTAAATTCACAAGCTGATATAATCACACAAACTTTTAGCACCATATTTTAACTAATTTTATTTCAATTTGCTATCAAGTATATAATTCAGGATCAAAGCATATTATAAAGTTGGTTCATAACATTTCAAGTCTAACAACAACACTCTTACACATGAATTTAGATCAATAACTTATCTACTATTCAAAAACATACAATAACTTATTTTTATGAATCAAAATAGTACATTTTCATGCCTTTTCAATCATTCAAGCATACAATCTTGTTCATATGTCATATGCCATGTGCCTTTTCAATCATGTCCTATAATACAACAAACATACACAGTACATTTTCATGCATTTTCAATCATTCAAGCATGCTAATCAAAATACACTCATACATACTAGGTGTTTTTACAAAACAAGGAACTTGTAAACAAACAATAGCTATACAAAAATACCAAAATTCTTGTTCATATGTCATATGCCACCATCCTAAGGAGTTTAACTTGGGAAACAAAATCAATATATATATATATACTTGAGGAGTGACTTGCAACCTTCAAATAATGATCAGGCCCAGAAACTTAATCCATCCTATAAATGCATAATATTGAATGCGTTAGGCTTATATAGCCTAAGTGAGGTAGTCACCTTACAATGTCATAATACGATGTCCATGGTAATGTAAGTAAGCAAATGGAGACATTAATGTATTTATATTATAACTGCAAGATTATAATTGATCTTTAAATTTTACTTATGCTTGAATCTATTTTATGAAGGCTTATATTGAGTTCATGATTTCATAACTTGCACATTTGTCTTGTCAAGTCTTTTCGGCGTTCTTTTAGAGTTCTTTCAGAATTTTGATCGAAGTTTTTATCAAAGCTTATCAAAATTCTTATCAAAGCTTATCGAAGTTCATAACAAAGCTTATATCTTTTAGTTTATTTGCCTTGGATCACATTTGGACATAGGTAAAGTTGATCTAAGTTTCACTTAGCACAAAGCACAAAGCAATGGCTAGTGTTATAGCATATCAAACCTATCTTCTCTTCTCCATCCATCCAACCGTCGCCAATCTCCTTATCATCTCCCCCTTTACCTCCTACTGTCGCCAATATATGACATATAAGGGGTTGTCACCCGTGAGTCGTAGCTCGGGGACCATAGTCTGGAATTATACCTTTGCACCACGCCAAAGTGTCCAAGGCTTCCATTGTTTATGCAACTTAAATATTTTATGCTTGAAGTTAAGAGGGCATCTTATGTCATAAGGGCTATTAGCTCCGGAGTATTTAAGAGTTCATTGTTGATTCAAGCTTATTACAAGGTTCCAATCCATCTTTTCAATTTAACACAAGATATCATAGCATAGCAAGGTAAAATATGCATATGTAATGCTAGCATAGTCAATAGACTTACAAGAGATGCTATGCCTTGGATGCCCTTCCCCAATGTCCTCTATTTGAGCCTTATACAAAATGAGTAAGATTTACAATAACAATTAAAGTAAACAAAAATCAGGATGACACCATGTCATCCTGAATGCATAAATTACACTCACCTCATATCCCAAAGTTATGGGATATCTCGAGTCCACAATTCTACTTGATTCTTAATAGTTCTCCTTTCCTAGCTTGCACTTAGAATATCCTCCTTACCAATGCATGTACCTTCTAAATAGCCAGATCATTAAAACTTATTCAATTCAATCTTATAACTAGTTTTCACTGTTCTAATACAAATATTCAAACTATACACAACAGCATATAACACACCGGTAGTTCATTACCAATCTAGATCATGAGCATTCTTTCAGGCTTTCAAAAATATTTCAAGGTAGCAACCACATCAAAGTTATTACATGATTCATACATATTATATATACACTACTATGAATTTATAGCTTACAGCATACTGGACGGTATTAACAATTTACAACACTTACAAAACTATTCTGCAACACTAAACTGCCTTACTGCATAAAACTGCGCATATATACTAGAGTGCATATTCAAAACTGTATAAAACTGCACATATATACTAGACAACATATTCAAAACTGCATAAAACTGCACATGTATACTAGACTGCATATTGTATTTATACACACTGCACTTACTGAATTTTACATTCTGCATATTACAACCACGTAAAAAATTATATCTATTCCTTTCAATTCTGTATTGCATTTACACTTTAAAACTTCATGCGTTTCTATTCCAAACAACTTATGTTCAATTCAAATATTCTTAATCCTTACCCCTGCATAGCCTTAAAATGCATTCACCAAACTGTACATTTTAAATATTAGACATCTCTTATATACTATCCATTAAAAAGTGTACATGTACATGTATTTTCATTATTACACATTCGTATCTTTTCTTAGTGAATCAAAGATTCAAATTTCATTCTTACCTATTTAATTGGAGTTTAACATTTAATCTTGCCTTACATTCCAATTAAGAACCGTACAGTGTACACTGTTAAAACCGAACCATTATTACTAATATAATCTTTCCTTATTAAATCAATAACCTAAACCATTGCCAAAATTTTAACATATGTGGACATACAATCATAACTACTCGCATTTTAGATTACCATTCTGCTACTGATATAAACAGAAAATTACAAAAGCTACTTGTTGTTTTTGCACCCAAGTTTTAGCCTCTAATTGGACTCTAACCGAGCATAACAGTCTCAACAGGGAAGCTCCAACGCACACTGTTTTGAGCTTAAAAATTATACTATTGTACACCTAATATCAAGTACTACACACATGATACAAGGCTATGGATTTAGCTGTTGTTGATGCTACACTCTAGATACCAATCTAAGTAAAAATCGGTTGACAACAAATTGAAATACTGCAGCTCACTTGGCTATTGTTTCGAACATATTTAAACTTGAACCATAGAAATTTTATCCATGAATAATTAAGCTCAAAAATTAATAAATGGGCACCAATGGACAGTTAAGGATGTGAACTTACCAAAGATATAATTAAACACCAATTAACTAAGAAATATTTATAAGACATTAAACTAAATTTGAATTTAGGGATTCACTTCACCTTAGTTGGATTAAAAATCCAAGACCACCACCATGTAGAGAAAGTTCCGAGGATCTTAAATCTATTTTTTTCTTAATTTTCCTCTCACTCTAGCATGGTTTTCTAAAGCTTTCTTTCTCCAACTCTCATGTATTCATCCATGGCTTCCTCTTGCCTAAGGAAGATGAACATGTCTTCCTCTTTCCTCGCTTTTCTCTCTCTTTTTTTTATTTACTCCAAAAGATGGTGAGTAATCACCTTGTTTACACTAATGCATGCCACATGGAACCCATTCATAAAAGTGGAATCACTAGCCATGCAATCATTCTTTTCTTATAACTAATCAAAATGGTCATTGAACATATAACCTTCACTTTGACATCTTAACGCAATAGTCCTCGAGATCAAAATTTTACTATCGAACTTAATCCAATGGTTCTCAATTACCTTACTAAGGTTTCAAGAAGCTTTTCTAAATTCTTCAATTTATTGATAAATTCTAGCCCATTTTTAGGGGTATTATAGATTAAATCGTTATGTTATGGATGGCTTTTTTAAGTGAAGTTTTGTATAGTTTTCAGTTGTTTTCATATGGCGTTCGATGGAGTTTGCATGTGTGTTGCTGGGATTTTAGATGTATGATGATACATTAATCCTCTATTATAATCGGGATAAAACATGGGAGATTAATCCGGTAGCATTTGGTGAAGACTTGGAAGCGTCAGACGCTTGTTTTCGCATCGGCACGTAGAGTTTTGCGTAGTCGGTGAGTGGAACTGTGTTCAAAGCTTTCGAAAGGTTTGAAAAGTTATATTGCGTAATCGGGATTTTCTCTCGATCTCTCAGTTTTGGTCCATATTGTTTAAGAATATGTTTTGATGTCAAACATGATTTGTTATCTACTATTTATACTTGAATTTCCTTGAGAAATGCATTGCGAAAGTTATAATATATGATCGCCTATGAGGCTTCGCAAATGGTTTCCGAAATAGGAACACATGTTGGTTTATAAACATGGTTTATGCAAAGGTAAATGGTTTCATTAATGCATATGGAAAAAAGTAAGATAACATGGTTTGAAAGTATATATTGGCTTAGTGACAAAGTATTAAATGTTATTGGATATAGTTGGCATGCCATAAGGTTTAAAGTGCACTGTAATAAGTCGTCTCATGGTTCGTTGAGGGTGTAGGACGCCTTCGTGCTTTTCTCCGACCATTGAGAACCACAACCGTCAAGGAGTGGGATGTGTTGCAACCCTTTCCTTAGGAAGGCCCGACATTCAAAAAACTAAAATACACGGAGTCGCCACCAATATTTTTTTTAAAAAAAGTATGAATGGATCACTTTTAAAATGAGGTTATTTTAATAAAACATTTTATTTATTAAAACAACATTTTTGGTCTATGAAAACAAGAAAACTAGGTTCGGGGGTCGGTTACGAGTGGGGAAGGGTTAGCACCCCGACCACGCCCAAAAATTGGTACCTTATTGATTTCAAAAGGCATATTCAAAACTGGAATTTTTAAGTTCACAAGATTTAGATTTATTCGTCCGTTTTATAAATATAAATCTATTTTAACGACCTTACCACCCGGAAATGAACTCCAATCACCGCCAACACTCTTGGCTCTAACTCGTCATTTCCGTTTGGTAAGACACCGCATTAGTTAATTTTCACTTTTTTAAACAAAACAACAACAACAATTGGGTGCATTAAAGTTTTTTAAATTTAAACTTAATTAGTGATAAAATCCTAAATGTCTACACTCATTTTACATATTAAGGTTTAGGTAAAATTAAGTGTACTTTATTTAATTATGAAGGAAAATTTACAACATAGATGTCTCTATTCCAAGCTTATTAAGAACCTATTCCTAGGGTTTTCAACAAGCAAATATGTACATAAACGAAACAAAAACAAAGATAATTAAAATGCTAATAAAAAAATTAAATAAAATGGATAACAATGTAAAATTAATTTTCTTTTAGAAAAGAATCTAAATCAAGGACTAAATTAAAAGGAAGCAAAATGTGAAGGTTAAAATTAAATGAAATGTGAAATTTAGTGGTCAATTTAGAAGAAAATGGATGAAATTGAAAGATTGGAAAACAAAAGCCACATTAAGAGATCCAACAAAGAAGGGCACAGGTTTAATCCGGGTACGAGTCGAGTCGTCGGGTCGATATATAAGTCGTATATCAGAAACAAAAAACATTTCTTACCTCTTCTCAAAACATATCAAAACATACTCCATAAAAATCCTCTGAAGTGTTCTTTGTATTCTTCATGAACTGAAGATCACGATGAACATCTGCCGTGCCAGCTGCCTTCCATCGTCGCCGGTCGTCGTTGCCGATGGTGAAATTTCCTAGAAAGTTCATATTTTCCCAGAATTCGACGGACCCAAATTCATATTTTACCACCAGAGTTACATTGAAATCAAACCCATGGCGGAGCTTTGCAAAACAATGGTGAAAACCTATCAGTTTTTCTTACTTTAATTCAAAAGAATGTATATAGAAAAGAAAATTACCGAAAAAAGCTTCTTATTCCTTTGAAACTGATTACAAATGCTTGCTGCTCCTTGATACTACACTGGAATTCTAATGATTTTTGTGCATTCTTCTATATATTGTGTAAATTGTGTATGAATCTTGTGTGTATTAGATGAGATTACAGTGGGTTTATATTGTTACAATTTTGGTTGATTTTCAAGCCTGAATCTTGAATATCATCCCCATTTGCTCTTATCTCAGATCTGATTTTAAGCTGGTTGCCTTTTGCTCTTTGTCTTAGCCCGATTGCAGCTTGATTCTTGCTAGGGCTTCAATTTGGGGATTTGATTCCCCTTTTTGATTCCATTTTAATCCTTGTTTGTTGTCTTTTGTTTCCGGTGATTGTAAACGGAAATGAAGTCATCGGCGAGGAGTAATCCACGATGAAGATGATGCGACGTTCATCAGAGAAGGTGAGAGGTCCGATTGAAGTTTAAACGTCGGGCACGTAGCTACCACGCATGAATGACAATCCTCGTGATCTCCCATGGTGTGATCTGGGCCATTAGATCGTGACCTGATCTAACGAACATGAGAGTGTGGTGTTATCCCTTCTTCAGCTAGGGTTTTTCGCCCGCGATCTGTGCCGTTGGATCAACCCTTGATCCAACGGTCCCCTATTGGCTGCGCAATGAAAAAAAAGTTAGGGCTTAGTTTTTTTTATTATATTCGGACTGATCGGGCCTCTGATGTGAATGGACATATGTTTTTTATCTAAATGGATTATAATATAATGGGTTTTATACAATGGAGTATTTTTTTATATATTTTGGGTTTATAGTAACTATTATATTAACTATAACACAAACTATAACATAAACAAAAATGTACATAGCTGTAATAATATTAATTACAAACATATAACAATATAACATAAGTGAAAATTCAGTGACAACAACTATCCCTCTTTGGTCATTTCGGTGAAATAGGAATAGAGCAAAGAACAAATGACACTGATTTTCACCAATTACCAAACCTGTCAAAACTCAATACTTGAACAGACTGACGAGTTCCGTTCTCCTCATGCTCGAACGGATAAGAAGGTTATATTCTCCTCAAGCCTGAATAGATAGACAGTTTTAAAAAAGGTTCCATCCTCCTTATGCTTGGATGGATACTCAGGTTCTATTCTCCTTATGCTCAAATAGATAAGCGGGTTCCATTCTCTTGATGCTTGAACGTATAGGCGTGTTTTGAAAAAGGTTCCATCGTCCTTATGCTTGGATGGATAAGCGGGTTCTATTCTCCTCATACTCGAATAGATAAGCGGGTTCTATCCTCTTCATGCTCGGATAGATAAGCAGACTGAAGAATGTTCCATCCCCTTATGCTTGGATGGATAAGCAATGCTCCAAACCTGTCAAAATGAATGGATGCTATTATGATATCCATGCCCCTAAGGATGCCTATCTAATGAATGCATGTTTCTTTTCTTTTTCTTTTTAAATTCCTTTCATCAGAATTAATTTTCTATCAAGTAGCGGTCACAAAAGAAACTGTTAAGCTCCGAGGAAAATGGATTGTATCATCTCAAACATTTTCTCAACTCTGGCAAGAGATAGTAGGCATCTATTCTGGCCCATCTCTTCAAAAGGAGAAGTAATATGAATTCCTTTTATTTCTCCACGCCGAATAAGACTTTGCACGATGTTATTATGATCACAACGAGCAAGAAAGTTAGCAACTGCCCATCTTTCAATCCTACATGGCTCTAACAATTTCTTGTTGTTAACGTTCCACTAACCAAGAAATCTTCGCCATTCTCCTTATTTTTAGAAAGTTTCTAATCTTTTACACATTTGCTTGCTCAATCCAGCTATCTTGTACTCTTGGTTGGAAGAACTGACTTTATCCTCATATTCTTCAACACTCTTCTAGCCTTTGTCAAACTATCATTGTAGTTGATACATCAATATTCAGTGATAAGCCTCCTTGAATGAAGATTCTACTTTTCTTCCAATGTCAGTAAAATTGTTCTCATTGTCGTGGAAGAAAGATTATGCTATCTTCAACATTCAGTGATAGGCCTTCTTGAGTGGCCTTGAAACTCGAATGAAAACCCTTATATCTCTAGTTGTCTCTCCTAATGTCTGTAAAATTGTTCTCATTGTTGTGGGAGTCAGACTGTCTTGTGTAGTCATCACTGTTTTGCAACATGCTACCCTAAGATCAAACCCTCCGAGTTTTTAGAACTTTCATATTCATATTATTTTGAATTTCTTGCATAGGAATCTCTGCGGCACGACTTGTTTCCACCTTGAACGTCTTCATGTATTTCGTGCCTTTTATGCCCCAATTTCAAAACTTAACCACGGAACGCCTCATAGTTCTGACACTCTTTTAAACAAATTTCAAAGTAATGCTAAAAAATCTTTTGCATGCTTTAAGTGATGTCAAACTTATTAATTCTCATTTCAATGCAAGACGCTTATGTGAAAAAGGAAAAGGGGCCTAAGCAAAGAAAAGAAAGCTAAAGAAACAAAATTTTATCAATACTATGGCAAACAGAAAGGAAATTACAAATATTTAGATATCAATGACCAAAACTCCTCCTATCAAAACACCGTGAGATGTCCTGAATGCTACCCATGCTGAGTAGATTTCAAAAATGGTGACAATGCGAGAAGATATATAATTCGTCTATGTCATGTTCCTAAGAGAATTACCTGTCATATTAACTACCTGGGCCGCCCTTTATGGGTTTTCAACTCAAGTCCTTCTTTGGTTTCAAAATGCCCTTTACGGGTTTTCATTTTGAACCCCTTTTTCTTTTCTCTTTTTTTTCTTTTCCTTTTCCTTTTATTTTTCTTCTTCTTCTTCAGACATAATACTTTTTTACTGAATCCGAGTTTACCGGGCTTTGAAGTTCATCTCCATCCATTTCAGCCAAAATTAATGCCCTTGCTGTAGCTTGCTGAAGCGTCTAGCTTGATGCACCTTACTGTAGGACACTCTCCTAGGTGTAGGCACATGTCCCTCCAAGTTTGAGCTACCCTTGGACTCATTAGCTGGAGTTGAGCTACTGGAGCTGAAGGTGAGCTAGTTGAGCTGATTTGGAGTGTTGGAGCTGAAACGAGCTGAAAAACATGCTTGTGGGCTGTTTTGAGCTGAGTTGAGCTACACATGTATTGATGAGCTTCAACCGAGGTTGTTGGAAAGTCTTTAGCTGCCACGTTTTATCGTGCTACTGTAAAACAAAATAAACACATATAAATACTGGAAAACATAATATAAACACACTTAACTTAGTAAATAATATGCATATAAATATATACTAAGTATAAGTACTTAATATGTCACATATCAGCATGTAACACATTGAAGAACTTATTATCTAAGGCTGAAACATTAAGAAATAAGTTAGAAGCTTCAATGCATTTAAGTGAAAGAACTTCCCTGAATAACTTAGCCTTAGATGAGTAATAGGTCATGTTGCATGACCTCTAGATCAGATGGTGTTGATGTGCTCACATCATCCCCATTCTTTTAAGCGATTTGTCCTCAAATCGGCATCTTCTTCAAATGGGGATAGATCTGAAACATTGAAAGTAGCACTTACATTATATTTACCTGGTAAATCTAGCTTATAAGTGTTGTCGTTCACTTTCTCCAACACTTGAAAAGGACCATCTCCTCGTGGTAACAGCTTCGATCTCTGTTGTGCTAGAAATTGTTCCTTTTGGAAATGAACCCAAACCCAATCTCCAACGTCAAAGGTAACACATTTGTGTCCCTTATTGGCTTGCTGTTCATATTGCTAAATTCTTCGCTCGATATTCTCCTTGACTTGTTGATGAAGTCTTTGTACAAATTCAGCCTTGGCTTTGCCATCTATATTCACAAATTGTTCAAAAGACAAAGGCAAAAGATCAATAGGAGTTAAAGGTTTAAATCCATATACCACTTCAAATGGTGAATGCTTGGTTGCTGAATGAACGGAATGGCTGTAAGCAAACTTGACATGAGGCAAGCAGTCTTCCCAAGTCTTGATGTTCTTGCGGATAATGGATCTCAGTAAGGTAGACAAAACTCGGTTCACAACCTCAGCTTGCCCATTAGTCTATGGGTGGCAAGTTGTAGAAAACATCAGCTTTGTTCCTATCTTGACCCAAAGTGTCCTCCAAAAGTGGCTCAGAAACTTAACATCTCGATCAGAAACAATCGTCCTCGGAACTCCATGTAGTCTAACCACTTCTTTGAAAAACAAATTAGCCACATTTGTTGCATCATCTGTCTTGTGGCAAGCAATGAAATATACCATCTTCGAAAATCGATCAACAACAACAAATATGCTATCTCGTCCTGTTTTTGTCCTCGAAAGACCTAGCACAAAATCCATAGAAATATCTACCCAAGGTGAACTAGGAACAGGTAAAGGCACATACATACCATGTGGCATAACCTTAGACTTAACTTTCTTGCATGTGACACATCGCTCACATATTCGTTCAATGTCTCTTCTCATCTTCAGCTAAAACAAGTGTTCCTTCAGAATATGTAAGGTCTTGGTAACTCCAAAGTGTCCCATAAGTCACCCTTCATGTGCTTCTCAAACTAGAATTTCCCAAATAGATCCTCGAAGAATACAAATTCGTCATTCCTTGAAAAGGTGTCCATCATGTCGGTAGTACTTTTCATTTGCACCTTTTTCACATAAACTAAACTTTTCTCCAAAGTCAAGGTCAGTTGCATAAAGGTCTTTAATAAAAGAAAACCCAATTAAATGAGAATTCAAAAAATTAAGAAGTACATACCTTCAGGACAAGCATCTGCCACAACATTATCCTTGCCTTTCTTGTAAAGGATAACATAAGGAAAGAATTCCAGAAATTCTACCCACTTGGCATGTCGCCTATTCAACTTGTGCTGACCAGTAATGTGCTTCAATGCTTCATGGTCAGTGTGGATGACAAACTCTTTCGGCAAAAGGTAGTGTTTCCATGTCTCAAGAGCTCAAATAAGTGCATACATCTCTTTATCATATGTCAGGTAATTCAATGTAGATCCACTTAACTTCTTACTGAAATATGCAATAGGTCGCTTTTCTTGTGTTAAGATAGCTCCAATTCCAATACCCGAAGCATCACACTCAGTCCCAAACATCTTTGTCAAAGTTTGGCAAAGCTAACACCAATGCTTTGATCAAACACTCCTTAATGGCAAGAAAGGCATCGTCTTGTTCCTTACCCCAATTGGAGATGGAATTCTTCTTAATAATCTCAGTTAAGGGGGCGGTAATGGAACTGAAGTTTGGCGTGAACCATCGATAGAAACTTTCAAGCCCATGAAAACTTCTCACTTGGCTTACTGACATCGGTCTTGGCCATTCTTGAATTGCCTTTATCTTTTCAAGATCAACTTTCACACCCTGTGAACTAACAATAAAGCCTAAAATACACATTTCTGAAGATTACCAAATAGTCGTTCCCTTCTCAAAGTGCTAAGAACATTTCTCAAATATTCTTCATGTTCTTGTAATGTCTTGCTATAAATTAAGATATCATCAAAATAAACAACACAATACTTACCGATGTAGGGTTGGAGCACATGATTCATCAACCTCGTGAATGTACTAGGTGCATTGGTTAAGCCAAAAGGCATTACCAACCATTCATACAAACCTTGTTTGGTCTTGAATGATGTCTTCTACTCGTCTCATTCCTTCATTCGAATCTGATGATATCCGCTCTTTAAGTCAACTTTAGAGAAGATACTCATACCGCACAACTCATCTAACATGTCATCGAGGCGAGGAATGGGATGTCGATACTTGATAGTCATCTGATTCACTGCTCGACAATCCACACACATTCTCCAAGTTTCGTCCTTCTTAGGTACCAACAAGACTGGTACAACACATGGACTCAAGCTTTCTCGAATGTAACCTTTCTCCATCAACTCACTGATTTGATTTTGAATTTCCTTCGTTTCTCCAAGATTACTTTGATATGCTGGTCTATTCGGAATGCTGGCTCCTGGAATAAAGTCAATCTGATGTTCAATGCCACAGATTGGGAGTAATCCACTAGGCATTTCCTCCGGAAAGACATTTTCAAATTCTTGCAAAAGAGTCGAAATAGAAGCAGGTAAATCATCAGGAATGTTAGTCAATAAGCAATTTTCTTTATACATCAAAATAACCAAAGTTTATTGAGAGGAAAGATGTTTCCTGATTTCTTTTCCACTTGCAAAGACGTTCATCTTTTTCTTCCCTTTCATTGCTTCTATGTTTTTTTTCAAACAAGCTTGATCTTCATTCACTTAGCTTGGTGTCAAAGGTGCCAAAGTGATCCTTTTACCTCCATGCGAGAAAGAATATCGATTGGTGTATCCGTCATGTATCGCTCACTTATCAAACTGCCACGATCGTCCAAGTAACAAATGGCTTGCATCCATGGAGACCACATCACAAAGAACCCCATCCTTCTGTTTTCCAATGGAAAATGGAACCATCACTTGCTTGGTGACCTTCAATTCACCTCTGTTGTTTAGCCATTGCAATTTGTAAGGATTTGGGTACTTTGTCGTTTTCAAACCTAACCTGTCAATCATAAGAGTACTTGCAACATTTGTACAACTTCCTCCACCAATAATCACAATACATACCTTATCATTCATATGACATCTCGTGTGAAAGATGTTTTTACGTTGCTGCTCATCTTGTGACATTTGGATGTTTAAACTCCGTTTGACAACAAGAATCTCACCATCTGCTACCAACTCAATATCCTCATCTTCGTCCTCCTTCGGATGTTCTGGTTCATCTTCTTCATGATCAGACTCTATGTCACCATTGTCTAACAGTAACATCGTACTCCGGTTTGGACATTGGCTGGCTACGTGTCCTCTTCCAAGGCACTTGAAACACTAAATGTCCCTCGTGCATTCATGGGTAACAACTTGCTTTCCTCTACCAACGTCTACAATGGGTGGCTTTGTTTTTCTCGATTCTGCCTTTTCTTTAATTTGAAGAGGTACTGACTTCTTGAAATTATTTTGATTGAAACGAGGGTTAGAAAAATCATTAAATAAACTATTACCTCGGGAAGAAGATTTCTTCCTTTGCTGATGTTCAACTATGATTGCCATATGCACCATCTCATCCAATTCAACATAATGTTGCAATTCTACAATATTGGCAATCTCCTGGTTAAGTCCGGCTAAGAAACGTGCCATGGTTGCTTCTTTGTCATCCTCGATGTTTGCACGAATCATGGACATCTCTATTTCTTTAAAATAGCCTTCAACACTCCTATTGCCTTGTTTTAAAGTTTGCAACTTTTGGAACAAGTCTTGGTGATAATGAGATGGTACAGATCACCTCATCATGATTCTTTTCATTTCGAGCCATGTTGTGATTAGCCCTTCACCTGTTTTTCTTCATGTACTCATTAATTGATCCCACCAAATTAATTCATAGTCCACGAACTCCATTGCTGCCAATCGCAACTTTCTTTGTTCATAATAGTTGTAACAATCGAACACATGTTCTACTTTGCTTTCCCATGCAAGATATGCATTTGGATATGTTTTTCCTTGAAAATGGGGTATGGCAACTCAAATATTATTCAGATTGTCATCAGGTTGTGCACGCCCTCCATGTTATCTCGAAGCATTATGTCTTGGTGACTGGTTCACTTTTTCTTCATTATTGTTTTCATCATTTGTGTGAGTTTGGGACCCCTCAAGTCTGTCCAATCTTCCATGCAATGGTTCGAGTTCGGCCTTTAACAATTTTTGCAATTCTTGAATCATGGCTTGCATTTGAAGATTCGGTTTTCCTCCATCATGATCTATATCACTTGTACCTGTCATTGTTAGAAAAAAACAAAAACAAAGAAAACCTTACTTGCACACTCACAAAAGTCTCACAATTCACTCCAAGGAAAATAGATATGGCACTCCACTCTACACTCGTGTTTTCAGTTGAGAAAATATTATTATAGCTTTTTCCCATGCTATTCTCACACGCTCAGTATGCCTTTTTCCACTCCATCTCTTGTGATTAGTTCTTTAAGGAACTAATGTAGACTTAATCAAACCTGTTCAAGTGTGTCGACTTAAAAAAACAACGGTTAGTAAACAAAAGGAAATTAATGTAAAGGTAGGCTTAGAATTAGAAAGAAAATGAAAGAAATGGGTGACTTACCACACAGAAACGCTTACAACTTCCCTTCACCGAACAATCAATTTTTCTTCGTGCTCGGTTGATGTTGTAATGTTCGTTGTTGTAGAACACATTGCCATTGCAATTTCTTTCATCTTTTTCAATTCTTGGAGTGCTTTTCTTCTTTCTTTTTATTTAAACTTTTCAAAACTAAATTTTCTTTTTCTTTTTTCTTTTTTTGGATTTTTTTAATTTCCTTTTTTTTTATTTTGCACTCACAAAGATGATTTCTTACTTGAATCCAACCTAAGCTCTGGTTACCATATGTTACGAGGCTGCATGTTGAAGAAGGCCTCCATTGATTGTGTCGGATCTAGGATCAAAGTAAGATTTCCTGCGTAGAAGTGTGGTTGCAAAAAAAGATGTTGATAGTAGAATTCATGGTGTTTAAGGGACTGGAATTTGATGTTTTTATGTAGGATAAAAGATGGTAAATGATGGTTGGATATTCAGTTGAAGGTAAAGGTTGAAGATAAAGGCTTGAAGAAGATGACAATGGTGGAATTTGGTTGCTGGACATTTCGGTGAAGAAGAAAGGGTTTCAGTTGCTGGAAAATGAAATAAAAACAAGAACAAGGAACAAGGAAGAACCTATACAATAAAGTGTATAAACCCAAACCTCATACGTTCAATGCTCGAAGAACTTGGACCCATTGATTAGAAAACGAAGAATCCAAAGTATCTGATTGTAGACAACACAAGCACAAGACTTGAAGAAGTCTGAAAAGTTCAATAAAGAACCAAGTTGAGAGAAATTCTCACAATGTAATTTGATTTCATGTAAATGCTCGTTTTTACATCATCTTATGAAGTATATATAAAAAATACAAGAGCGAAATCATAATGCTTTAAAATTCAAATAGAAACTACCTATTCTAATCTAAGGGTGGCAGATAGGAAGTTGATTATTTAAAATGATCTAAAGGCTGATTTTTGAAGTGTTTAAAAATCAAAATCAGATCAGCCTTTAAAGTGGCACTTAAGGGAGAGGGAAATCTGAATTTTGAACATTGTGCACATGTGAAATGTTCAAAATTCAAACAAGAAACCTCTTGTTCTTATCTATAGTTGGCAAGCTATGTAGAAAAGAATGGAAAAGTAGCTCATATATGCCAAGCATGCACACATATGTGTGCCAAGGCTAACATGTGTGGGGAAGCTTGCTGAAGCTTGTTGAAGCTTCTAGCTTTATGCACCTTGTTGTAGGACACTCTCCTAGGTGTAGGCACATGTCCCTCCAAGTTTGAGCTACCCTTGGACTCATTAGCTAGAGTTAAGCTACTGGAGCTGAAGGTGAGCTAGTTGAGCTTGAGTTGAGCTGAATTAAGCTGATTTGGAGTGTTGGAGCTGAAACGAACTAAAAAACATGCTTGTGGGCTGTTTTGAGCTAAGTTGAGCTACACGGGTAATGATGAGCTTCAATCGAGCTTGTTGGAAAGTCCTTAGTTGTCACGTTTTATTGTGCTGCTGTAAAAACAAAATAAACACATGTAAATACTGGAAAACATAATATAAACACACTTAACTTAGTAAATAATATGCATATAAATATATACTAAGTATAAGTACTTAATATGTCACATATCAACATGTAACACATTGAAAAACTTATTATCTAAGGCTGAAACATTGAGAAATAAGTTGGTAGCTTCAATGCATTTAAGTGAAAGAACTTCCCTGAATAACTTAGCCTTAGATCGAGTAATAGGTCTTGTTGGCATGACCTCCAGATCAGATGGTGTTGATGTGCTCACATCATATAACCATAATGGATGACTCTCCAATCGAACTGCCATGGCCTCCCTAACAAGAGATGACCAGCATGCGTTGGCACGACATCACATAGCACCTTGTCTTTGTACTTGCCAATGAAAAATGGCAAATGACTAGCTTGGTAACTTTGAGTTCTCCACCATCATTAAGCCACTGCAATTTGTAGGGGTGTGGATGTTTTGTTGTTGCTAGGCCTAACTTTTCTACCATCAAATTACTAGCAACGTTAGTGCAACTTCCACCATTTATAATGACAAATCATACCTTCCCATTGATATGGCAATGAGTGTGGAAAATGTTCTCGCGTTGTTGGTCCCCCTCAATGGCTTTCATGCTTAGGCTCCTTTTAACAACAAGGACCTCTCCATCTACGGCATGCTCTAACTCTTCTTCCTCTTCAATTTCTTTTTCAGCATCTTCTTCCTCCTCTTGATCAGTTTCGATCTCTTCATCATCAGGAATGAAAATAGTGTTGCGGTTAGGGCATTGGCTAGCAATATGACCTCGCACCAAACACTTGAAGCATTGGACATCACGAGATCGAACTGGCATTGTTGTGTTCTTTCCCTTGCTGGTTTCGGCAATGGGTTGGCATTCTTTGATGGATGGACCACCTCGTTCATTAGGAGAAAATGATGGCTTTTGTTTGTAGGTACCTTGTCCTCATTTGGAAGAAGAACCTCCATAGGCACGGGTGGTGCCCTTCCTTTTGAATTGCCTCTCCACCCTTATGGCCATATGGACCATGTTTTCAATCTCCACATAATGTTGCAACTCAACTGTGGCCGCAATGTTAGGATTAAGGCTAGAAAGAAATCTGGCCATTGTGGCTTGTCGATCCTCATTAATGTTGGCTCAGATCATGGATACTTCCATCTCTTTATAATAGTCCTCAACACTACAGTTTCCTTGTGTGAGGTTCTGAAGCTTGTTAAACAGCTCCCTATGGTAGTGAGTTGGAATGAACCGCCTACGCATAACAACTTTCATCTCATTCCAAGTAGAAATTGGATGTTCACCATTGCATCTCCTGCTAGATGGCAACTGATCCCACCATATTAATGCATAATCCATAAATTCAATGGCTGCAAGTTTTACCTTCTTGAGCTCATAGTAGTTGTGTCACTTAAAGATGTGCTCAACACTCTTTTCCCGTGCAAGATAGGCTTCAGGATCCGTTCTTCCTTGAAAAGGAGGAATGGTAATTTTTGATATTATTGGGCGAGCTCTTTGGCCTTGTTGTGCCATACTTTGATGTGATATCTGATATGGTACATCATCTACTTCTTCATTCAACTCTTCATGGCCATCGTTAGCTTGAGAAAGTTCAAATTGTTCTATACGGTCCAATAGAGGCTCCAAATGATCTTGAATCATTTTGGCTATTGCTTGGAGCAAAGCCTGATTTTGCAAATTTGGTTGTCCTCCTTCTCCACCATTACCTGATCCTTGAGACATGATTAGTAACTCAAATAAAATATAAACCTCACCAGCACAAAATCTCACCTTTCACTCCAAAGAAAATGCACTCACACTCGTGTTTCACTCGGGATAGGCTTTTCCCTTGACGTGCACTCTTGCCTTTTACCACTCTTGTTCTCTTTTCTAAGTCCTTAGAGAACTTACTCAATGCCCAACAAGTTTTCTTGTGGAATTTAGCTAAAACAAAATGGTTAGGATAGGAAACAAAGATTATGTAGCAAATTGGGAAGTTTAAAAGAAGAAATAGCAATATAGAATTAAAACAAAATGTGATAACAACAAAAAAGAAATCACAGCCAAACCTCTTTTTTTGTAAACTTTCAAATTGATCCCTCCCTCTTTGAACTTTTCATCTTTTGAGAATTATGATTTGTTTTGAATATACAAGGAGATGAATTGAACAACTTACTAAATCCCCAACGCTTTGATACCAATTGATACAAATCCGGTTGTATGATGGCCGGATTGTTATCCAAGTTTGCCCGATCATGATTCAAATAAGAGTTTTAAATTCGTTGTGTGGACGATAGGTGTAGGGAAACAAAAATGCAATGAGTGGTGCGGTATGAACAAAGGAGGAACCAACACTAAATAGTGTAGACTCATTCCTTAAGAGTTCTTAGCCATGTATTGGATAGAAAGGATACGGATTGTGACCCCTAGTTAGAGAAACTAGGAACCAACAATATAATGAAAATGGAAGGGGAAAGAATGCCACAAGAACAATCTTGTAAGCTAATAAAGTTCAGCAAGAACTTTGAAAGAGAAACACTCCCAAGTATAATATAAGCCAAAAAAGTTGTTTTTATAAGAGAAATTGGGTGCCTCTTTATAGGTGTAAGGCAACAACAAATTGAATGGGCTAGACAAAGATTAAAAACTCATTATGCTGGTGTTAAAGTCCTAATAAAGTGTCGGTTATCCCATCTCCAATAGGCAGTCGAAAAGCTTGGTGTTGAAGGATGAATGTGGGCATTCTTAGTATGAATGTAGACATACATATCGTCAACATGGATGAAACCCTTGAGATGCCAAGCTTGGTGGAGTGTCATTCATTTTTCTTTCGAAAGAAGATAAAGAAGCTTTAACTATGTGTCTTCTTTGAGTTCAAAACTGACCAGCTTTAATGGATGATAAAGTATCTATTAAGTAGTGTTTAAGTAGTTCTTTAAGTGGTGTTTTAAGAGCTCTTGAATGCCTTGTAACTTTGTTGTAACCGACAGCCTTCAAGTGTAGTAAAGGCTCTCTTGAATTGCCTTGAAACCTTGCTGAAACCAACAGCCCCCTTTCAAGTGTCTTCAAGTGGTGTAAATCCTCTTGAATGCTTTGTCAACTTGGGAAAACGTGACCAGCATTCTATCCATGCTTAGACCTTAACTGAAACGCATTAACCATCCGTTAGAAACAACTTATTTATTAAAAAGAAAGCAAATGCCAAAATAGTTTTAATGAGTTAGTTAAATTAATAGAACTAGTTACATTAAATGAACTATTTTAATTAAATAACTCACACACTAAATGAATTCACAAACATAAGAAATCAAACATGCTTTAAGTAAACTATCATGCATTAATGAACTGACATGCATTAATTAAACTAACAAGCTTAAATGTTCTAAACAAGCATAAATGAATCAAAATGTTTAAATGAACACAAAGACTTATTTATTCATGCACATATGCTGAAATTAAATATAAAAGACTTAGAAAAACTTATGCAAAATCATGAACAAGTAGGATGTTCAATCAAAACTGGTGTTTCCTCCTTCAACTTCAAGCTTCGACTAAACAAATTTCCCATAGCTTCTTGTAACTTCTTGGCCCTAGCACGAGTCATAGGCCCACTAGAAAACTCTTACGGGTCTTTGATGGTTGTGATCACATAAACAATCCTATCGAACTCATCCCATTCTTGGTACCTTCGTGTATTATCTCTGAGACGCGTAAACCAGACTCATTGCCTCCATCAGCTATATCATCAATGACCAAGATCTTTGTTCTGTATTCTTGGATGATGTTGTCCATTTCTTCCACTTGCTCTCTCAGGGAATCATTTTCATTCAGACTTGCTCGGAGTTCCATATAGGTGTGATTATTCTGAAACTTGTGAAGAGTCTGGTTCAAGGTATCCAACTTCTCTTGCAATTCAGCAACAAAAGCCTGGCTTTGTTTCAACTTCTCACAGGTTTTATCATATGCTGCCTGTAGCTCAACCAAACGGATTTTGTTGTCGTGGGCCTTCCTTTTCTAAGCAACTATATTTTCTTTCTCTTTTTCAAGGGTTCGTTTGCCCCTTTTATTTGCTGCCACTTGTTTATTTTTCTTCTGTTCCTCTGCGAGTGCCCATCTATACTTTTCAATCTCCTATTTGCCTCATTCTCTTTATTGGCCCTTAGCTTGTTCAATTTCTTGCCTCCACTGATCTGGGCTTTTTTGCAAGTCAACATTATGAACCTTAGTCTAAAATTTGAGGAAGTCAACCCTCTGGATCTCATACTTCTCCTTCAAATCCAAGTACAGCTTCATTACTCAATCTGTCTCTCCTTTGAATTTGTCTACATCAAGTTGTGACTCAAACCTATCTCTCTGGTTTATTTCTTGCAAGGCTTCTATCTCCAGTTTAGCTCTTCTTAACTTTTCTCTCAAAATATTTGCCTCAGAAGGGACTACTTCAAGTGTTCCTCTAATGACTTGGCTTGGTGAGGTGAAGGTACTATGATCTTGTCATTCATTCTTATATGTCTCCAAGCATCATAATCAAGGGTGTATATGCAGTGACTATCAGATTCTACCTCCATATGATAACTGTTATTCCATGAATCACCAATCATTAGTACCTTATGCCTGAACTCTCCCTAGAACTCGAACTTTGATGAACTGAGACTAGTAGTGAATGGGATGAACTGCCGAGAACCATATTGTAGAGACACTAGCAAAGGAGCACATCCAATCCCTCCCTACAAACCCAAAAGCATCAGGAAGTTGAAATCTCCACACTTGTGAAGAACCTTAGCATGGCCCATCCAAGGAACCCTCCATCTAATGTCTTCATCACGACGGTCTTTGAAAATATCGATCCACTTCATTTTCTTAATGATTGGCCATTCTTTTTCCAAGAATTCACAGAGAGGGAAGAAGTTTGGAGAAAATATGTTGGATAAAGCCAGAGTTTGGCATTTCCAAAAGTGACTGAGGGCCCAAACTTTGAGTAGAGGGGCACACCCTCCAAAGCATACACCTTCAGTTTTCGACACGCATTCAGGGAAATGAAGGTTTCAGCTAGCACAGCAGGTACTGGATTCACTTCCCTCTTTAGTTGTTCAAAGAAGTCAAGCAAGGCTATATCAATGTTTCCTAGAACCCTTTGGAAGATAACCAATCCGTAGATCACAATCTCCAGGAGATCCACTCTCTTTTCTTTGTTTGGGTGAACTGAGATTATGTTTCTGATGCTTGACCAAAGAAAGGAGAAACTACCACCTCTTTTCCGTATCAGCCCCTTAACCCATCCTTCACTCCTGCCAGTAAATGCTTGAAGTCTTGAGTGTGGATTTTTGTTTTTGGGAGGCTTAGCATAGACCCAATTCTTCTTCACCTTGTGTAAGTTAAACAAAGCCAAATACTCCACGAACGTGGGCATCATGTCTTCTCCATTAAAAGCAAAGCAGCAATACCCAGGATTCCAGAACTGGACCAAGGCCTTCAAGAATTGTTCATCGACCCTTACGTATACCAAATATGCTATGTCTCCGCAAGTTTCATAGAATAGTTGTTTGGTCTCGTAGTCAAAGTGCTCCCAAATTTTCTACAGCTCTTGCACGTTATTCTGCTTAATGATGATATGGGCATATTGTGAAGTTTTTGTTTCATGATCAACTGCCAAACTGTCCCCAAATGTTCGTTGATTAACTTCAGACCAATGACGAGTCTTTGCATTCTCTTCCTCCAATTTCAGGACCATTCCATCCATGGTAACAAATTTTCTAACTGAGCAGATATTCTAAAGAAACAAAACCCTTATTGAATAGAATGGTGATGCATGATTAGACATGCAAAACAATAAAAAGGAAAAGATTAGATACAAGAAAACAATAGGGCCAAAAATAATTTCATTACATAAATAAATCTGGGCAGACATTCCAACAGTCGAGGACATGTCTCCACTGATTATCTTTACGAAATGATTTTGACCAAACTAAAAAGAACCTAAGTTTTCCACATGGCTCTAATGGGGTAGGCTCTAGATTCTCAAACTTGGTTAGGTTCTAAAAAGGTACACGAGTTGTCCTTGTTGTCCCCTACTAAGGGTAGCAAGGATTTTGTTTCTCACCCATTATAGGCTTCAAACGAACCAAGTTCAACTCAGGAGGACTCACTTCCTATGTCTTCTCGAAGGATCGATATCCTTACGAAGACATAAGGCATATGAGTCCCGAAGGTACTTGCTAGGATCATACGGAGAATCAGTATTCTCACATGAGCAAAGTGTTTTCCCCTCACTTAAACAATTGGGATGAAGCTCGGGTATAAAGCTTTTTTGAACAATTTTAGAATGCGTAAAATAGAATTATATTCATTAAACGGACGAATAGATTGAAAATTTTATAAACTTGCAAATTCCATTTAAAAAAACACTTTGAAACCAATTTGTGGCCTGACCGTATTTTGTTTTAAAAAAACAAACATTCCCCAGCAGAGTCGCCAAGTTGTCGCAACCCTTTCCTTAGGAAGGCCCGACATTCTAAAAACTAAAATACACGAAGTCGCCACCAATCTTTTTTTAAGAAAGTGTGATTGGATCACTTTTAAAATGAGGTTATTTAATAAAACGTTTTATTTATTAAAACAACATTTTGGTCTACAAAAACAAGAAAACCAGGTTCGGGGGTCAGTTACGAGTGGGGAAGGGTTAGCACCCCCACCACGCCCAAAAATTGGTACCTTATTGATTTCAAAAAGAATTTTCAAAACTAGAATTTGCAAGTTCACAAGATTTCAATTTATTCATCCGTTTTATGAACATAAATCTATTTTAACGACCTTACCACCCGAAAATGAACTCCAATCACCGCCAACACTACTGGCGCTAACCTGTCATTTCCGTTTGGTAAGACACCACATTAGTTAATTTTCACTTTTTAAACAAAACAACAACAATTGGGTGCATTAAAGTTTTTTAAATTTAAACTTAATTAGTGATAAAATCCTAAATGTTTACACTCATTTTAACTAATAAGGTTTAGGTAAAATTAAGTGTAGCTTGTTTAATTATGAAGGAAATTTTACAACATAGATGTCTCTATTCTAAGCTTATTAAGAACCTATTCCTAGGGTTTCAACAAGCAAATATGTATATAAACAAAACAAAAACAAAGATAATTAAAATGCTAATAAAAAATTAAATAAGGAAAAGGGATAACTATGTAAAATTAATTTTCTTTTAGAAAGGAATTTGAATCAATGACTAAATTGAAAAGAAGCAAAATGTGAAGGTTAAAATTAGATGAAAAGTGAAATTCGGTGGTCAATTTAAAAGAAAATGGATGAAATTGAAAGATTGTGAAACTGAAGAGCCATGATACGAGATCTAGCAAAGAAGGGCGCGGATTAGTTTCGGGTACAGGTCGAGTCGTCGGGTTGATATATAAGTTGTATATTAGAAACAAAAAAACCGTTTCCCATCTCTTCTCAAAATAGATCAAAACCGGCTCCTTGAAAATCCTCTGAAGTGTTCTTCATAAACTGAAGAACACGATGAACATCTGTCGTGCCGGCCACCTTTCACCAGCCCCGGCTGCCGTTGCCAGCGGCGAAATTTCCCAGAAAGTTCATATTTTCCCAGAATTCAACGAGCCCTAATTCATATTTTACCACCGGAGTTACATCGAAACCAAACCCACGATAGAGCTTTGCAAAACAATGGTAAAAACCTATCCCTTTTTCTTACTTTAATTCGAAAGAATGAATATAGAAAAGAAAATTAGCAGGAAAAAGCTTCTTATTCCTTTGAAACTAATTACAAATGCTTGCTGCTCCTTGATACTACACTAGAATCTGGATAATTTTTGTGTATTATGCAATGTATTGTGTAAATTATGTATGAATCTTGTGTGTATTACATGAGATTATAGTGGGTTTATATAGTTACAATTTTGCTTGATTTTTAAGCTTGAATCCCAAATATCTTCCCCATTTGCTCTTATCTTGGCTCTGATTTTAAGCTGGTTGCATTTTGCTCTCTGTCTTAACCCGATTGCAAATTGATTCTTGCTAGGGCTTCAATTTAGGGATTTGATTCCCCTTTTTGATTCAATTTTTATCCTTGTTTGTTGTCTTTTGTTTCCGGTGATTGTAAACGGAAACAAAGTCGTCGACGAGGAGTAATCCATGATGAAGACGATGCGGCGTTCATCGGAGAAGGCGAGAGGTTCAATCGAAGTTCAAACGTAGATGCGTAGCTACCACGCGTGAATGGGGATCCTCGTGATCTCCCGTGGTGTGATCTGGGTCGTTAGATCGTGACCTGATCTAACGGACATGAGAGTTCGGTGTTATCCCTTCTTCAGGTAGGGTTTTCTATGCGCAATATGTGTCATTGGATCAGCCCTTGATCCAACGGTCCCCTGTTGGCTACGCGATGAAAAAAAAGTTAGGGCTTAGGTTTTTTTATTATATCCGGGCTGATCGGGCCTCTATTTTAAATGGACATATGTTTTATTAACTAAATGGATTCTAATGTAATGGGTTTTATACAATAGACTATTTTTTTATATATTTTGGGTTTTATACTAAATATTATATTAACTATAACACTAACTATAACATAAACAAAAATTTACATAGCCGCAATAATATTAATTACTAACATATAACAATAACAATATAACATAAGTGAAAATTCAGCGACAACAGGATGCCACTATATTTTTCTTTGGTTGGTGGATATAAAGGTGTGTTTAAAGGAACCACCATGGAAATCCGAGTATCCGATGTGTTTTCTATAAAATGAGATGTTATGGTTTTGGTCACTCTAATGCCAATATATGAAATAATGTATCATGATGGGATTAAAAAGGCTTATGCCTTGTGATAAAGGATTATGATGCTCTTTAAGCTGTGCAAAGGAATGTTTATGCATGAGAAAGCTTAAATTGAGGTTTTGCATATGTGATTATGCTTGTAAACCGTGGCACATGTATATGCTTATGAGATAAGATGTTTGAAAGCTATGCATAATGTTTTAGAAGGATTTACAAATGTATTCTTCCATTAAAGACTGTTTTGTATTCATGTTTTAATGCACTAATGAATGATTTTGAGCTTCCCTTACTAAGCATCTCGTGCTTACGCTCTATTCTCATCCTTGGTGACAAGTAGACCATTTGAGGCCAGCATTTGAGCAAGGGGAACTTCCAAGAACTTAGTTTGCGAGTTTGATTTTAAATAAGTGAATTTTGTAGCAATAAAAGGGCAATGCGGCCTTGGGTATTTGGGAGACTTTTATTTGTTACTCCTTATTTTTTAGCAAGCTTATATACTGCCATGGGTGTGATTATGGTGATTGAAGCTTGAAATTGGGCTTGGGATAGCTTTTTTATGTTTGGCTAGAGATCATGCCTATAGGTCTTTGCTAATGCTTCTCATCCTATATTTCATTGCCTTGCGTCTGTGGTATGATGATATTTGAATGTCTTTAGGGTTATATGATGCTTACTTGGTGTTTGGGCAACATATCTTTCAACCAAAGTGTCATATGTTAGACCAAGAGGTCATTACAGATCTAGTTGTACTGATACAAGCCCCCTATGATCAGTACGTGGGGCTGTGAAAGGCTTAGAGGTATACAAAGCAGCACAGGAGTATCGATACGCTAGCCCCGTATCGATATGCATTTTAGCTACTAGAAGCTCAAGTTTTGAAATTAAGGCTCTAGTGTCGGTACGTGAGGGACCGTACCGATACCCTTTGAAATGTGGAACCCGTGTCGATACGAGCATGTTACGTACCGATACCGAGTCTATTGTTTTCTGGTAAATATGACTTGAAGATTTCTTTTCTTGCATTTTAGTCCTTGTTTCTTGTACATGCAATTAAATGAGTTTAGATGATCATTTCATGATGAAATTCGACAAGTATGCATATAACCTGACTGATTAAGTCCCTATAATCTCAAGCTTAACTAGGTCCTCACGAATTTTTGGATTTGTAATTTGGTCCCTAAATTGCAAACCTGACTAAGTTGTTGTCATCATGTACACCATAGGGAATAATAAAGTATCTAGATAAGATAAAAAGAAAAATGGATTTTTTTCAAATGAATTATTTTTAGGTTTGTTTTGGCAAACCCAATGTGGTTTGCTCGGTTTGGTCTAACGTCTAGGTCGGATCGAGGGTTACATATTTGGTGGTATCAAAGCCAGGTTATGATTGTTGGCAGTTGGTTTGTGTTTTTTGAATGATGATTGCAATGTACGGTGTTTGTTTATTTAATTTATGCTTTGATGGAGTGCAATAGCGGGGACACATTGCCTTATTTCTACAAGTACAAAAAGTTTTGTTTTGAAAGTAAAGGTTATCTTAGATCCTTGCTTAATGTTGGCCTAAAAGTGCCTATGGTATTTTTCATGTTGCAATTTCTTATTTTTGAATATGGGACTGAGACGAGAGACTTGAGCTAATACGAGTAATGTCGGGATTGTGCATAACAATGAGTTACTGCCTCCTTCACCAATTCTTCTTGTTGGTGCTAGAATTGGAGGTGGTATACCTCAAGAAATGCAAGGGCCAGTTTTTGGCGATATGACATCGTTGATCCAGGCTATGACTGGAGTGTTTCAAGCACCTATGGCTGGAGTGCATACACCTACACCCATGCCTGCAATGGCTGCTAATCCTGGACTTCCTTTGGAATCTTTGTGCAGCTTGGCTAGTAATGAGTTTAGGGGTTTGGCTCTCGAGGCTGTCACGTAGTGGTTTTCTAGCACCCATAGGATTCTTCAGCAATTAGAGTGTACGAATACTCATAAGTTGGGTTGTACGGTGTCTTTGCTTCAAAGAGATTCTTATTGTTGATGGATAATTGTTATTGTGGGTATGGCACCAGCGGATGTGACATGAGAGCTCTTTGGTGCTACTTTTTGGAAGAAGTATATGGGTGATCAACACCAAGAGGAAAAGAAGTGAGAGTTTATGGCGTTGGTTCAAGGTAACATGTCTGTTGCGGAGTATGAGTTCTTTAGTGAAGGCTGTACGAGCAGAAATCTATATATGGATTTAATATGAGAATTATTATTTATTATGAATTTTTAATATTTTTATTGATTATTTGTACTTTAATTCAATTTAGGATTCTTTATGAAGATATTTCAATCATGTAGGATTATATTTGTTATTTATTTATTAGTTTTTTAGGTTAGATAAAATATATTTATTTAATTTATTATTATCTTTATTTTTCCTAATTCAAGTCAAGCTCTTTATTTGTAGCCTATTTTAATGCATATTTGCTTCATTAATAATCAACAACGTCATGAATTTTTGAGTTACAAAAACCTTTGGCCATTGGCCATTTTCTTTTCAAAGTTGACGGATTCGACTTGTTATTTTTCGTATCAAAAGTCTTCTTCAACATAATTTCTTCAAGTTCTTGTGGGGGAGATATCTTTACACTCTTGCTTGCCTAGGTAATTGCGTCTAGGAGGATGAGTTAGATCCGCTTGAGGGTGTTCCCTATTCAATTGTGATTAGGAGTGTGCCCAAGGACAACAACATCTGTTTTACCATCATACATTCCTCGGAGAAATTCGTGCCATTTGCATGTGTTTGCCTATTCAATTGTGATTAGAAGGGTGCCAAGGACAAATCTATCAAACCTTACCACCATCATCAAATATCTTGTTTTCAACATCAAGGTCATGTTTTCTTACCGATTTGTTGAACTTGGTGTTTGAGATTTTTTCATATCGTATTAGTGAGTTTTCTAGATTGATTGCAATCTAGAGGGTTCCTAGATTTTGAGGCAATTCTTCGATCCTAACTTTCGTATCACATCCGAAACTAGGTCAAGAGCATGCTGGC
This sequence comes from Hibiscus mutabilis, assembly GCA_019671005.1. Lineage (NCBI taxonomy): Eukaryota > Viridiplantae > Streptophyta > Magnoliopsida > Malvales > Malvaceae > Hibiscus > Hibiscus mutabilis. The sequence goes on along the minus strand of CM033714.1, from coordinate 44,135,980 downwards.
TTAAACGAACAAACTTCACCTCGTACTCGGCTACTAGCATCCAGTCCTAAACTAAAGCCATGAACTTCCTCTTATTCGCATCCAATACTGCTAACCAAGATACTTCATATTGAAAGCCCTTTGAAAGAACTCCCAATTCACATCAACAGTAGGTAATCTGGCTATGATGGTCGTCCACTAGTGATAAGCATCACCATGCAACAATGACACTATAGAACCTAGCTTTCGTCCATTAGTGCACTCCATCTGTCTAAGAATACGCTCAGTGCTCGCAAGCCATTCCTCTGGTGCTTCAGGACTGATGCAATCCTATTTTGCTCAATGTTGCATCACAAGAACAAGAGAAAAGGGGGTTTCTATTAGCTTTCTGCATACATCTATTACCTATAAATTATATTAGTTATATATATATGTATGTTTTCATTATATATAACTTTATGCATCCTACATCCTATTATGGATTTCCATACTTCATAAGCTATAAAGTAATTACCTGCATGCATGATAATTAAGTACAAACCACATTGTTACTTATGTTTTCATTTATATTTCTATCATATGTAATCATTCACTTGTTTAATTACTTTTACTTATGTTATATTGTGTTTTCTTGTAAGGCATATGAACCACTCAGCTTAAGGGATGGAATGATAGCTCAAGGATAGCTTGTGAAGCTCAAAACAATCTCAATTAGCTCAAAGGTTGCGGCCGTGTGATACTGGCATCTAAACAGCTCCAATTGGTTCGAGAAAGCTTAAGGACTCCTAAAGAACATGCTCCCCTAGCTAAGGACAGCTCAGATTAAGCTCAAAACAGCCTTAACATTGAGCTAGCTCAACCAACTCGCTAGCCCAGCTCAACTCAGCTCATGCCCAGCTCTAGGAGCTCATCTTAGCTCAAGCTAACACTCCCAGCTCAATGCTTTAAGGGTCATGTCCCTCCCCAAGGGGTACAAACGACCAGCCAAGAGGGAAGCATGTTGGCACCAATATTTGGAGGGAAAATTGCTTGGAGGGAGGCACCAAGGCTGTAGAATCATAACCAGCCTTAACCGAACCATTCCCACCCCTTTACACACCCATTCGGTCACCTATTCACTATGTAACAAGCATTTTCGGCCGGCCCTTCAAAAACTATAAATAGGGCTGCCCATTTCATTTGTAAAACACATCTTTGAATTCTATAAAATTTCCTTTGTGAGTTTATCTCTCAAGCTTGTTCTTTTTAGAACTATTCGACTTATCAAGCTTCATTGCTTGTGGTGTCTTCCTTTCATCTATACTTTAGGTTTTGGTTCTTTATAACCAAAAGGTCTAAGTCCTTACCACCCTCAAAGACATTATTTTAAAGAACGGGTCTATGTTATTTTCACATAGGTTCCTCTTTTGAATCCTTTGAATGCTATCACCCTCTCCTTTGCATTCCATCACTTCCTAACTCCATTTCCATCACCATCTCACACACCCTTATACTATTCCGCACCCTACCTTACTATCATCTTTCCTTCATTATTAGAACATATGGATTACAAGGCTTGCATGCATTCACGGTCGGGACAATCAAAGCTTCTCTCAATAAAGCCATTTGGAGAGTTGGAGCATATCATGTGGTAATCAAAGCAAAGGAAGAATCAAGTAAGCCTACCATTTTGTGAATTTTCGTTTTATTTTCTGATTGAAAAATAAGAAAACAAAAAAGAGAAAATTTCAGAATTCTTTCTTCATTTCTCAAAAGTATTCGAATAGTATATACAAAAAAAGAAGAAATCAAAAATGAAACACAAAGGTGGTGAAACAACAAAGCAAGTAAAAGACCAACTCAGAGAAGTTCCTCAAGTTTGATTGTTCACAATCAGATTGTAAGTTATTGTGGTATGTTGTTCTTTACTTTCTCTTATTTCCATTCCTACTTTCTTACCACCCCCTTCTTTATTTCCTTTTCAATTCCATAATTTCTTTATAAATTCTTAGCCTAACATTCATTTCAACCCAAACGCCATCAAGTTTTATGTTTTGACAGGTTTGATTAGTTCTATTAAGAACTTGTGTTGAGGGATTCGAGTGGTAAAAGGCATAAAGTGCGTGTGAGATCAGAAGGGGAATTGCAAAAGCCAAAACATATTCCCGAGTGAAACACGAGTGCTTGAGTGGAGTGACATCTTATTTCCTTGGAGTGACTGTGAGGATTTTGTGTCTGTGTTGGTAAGGTCCATTTCATTTTACTTTTATTACTTATCTAACTATGTCATAGAATTCTGAAGATAATCATCGGGAAGGACAACCAGCCCCTAATCTCCAAATACAAGCATTGATTCAAGAGATGCAAAGGTTGTTACGTGCTAAACTTGAACCCATTCATGAACGAATGGATCGGTTAGAAGTATCACAAGGAGACAATAGGAGCAACCGAGGCAATGAAAGGCAGAACTGGCAAAGGAAAAAAGTACAACATGAAATTGTGGATGAAAGTGAAAATGAAGACATGGTGTCAGTTTGAAGTATTGCAAGGTACTGTCACCAAATAGATGACAACCTTGGAAGCATTCGAGTCAGTATGCCTTCTTTTCAGGGAAAACTAATCCGAAAGCCTACATGGAATGGGAAAGCAAAGTTGAACACATTTTCGAATGTCATAACTATTTAGAACCAAAGAAGGTCTGTTTGGCCGCCATGGAATTTGTGGACTATACTCTAGTTTGGTGGGATCAGTTGAAGAGTACAAGGAGACGCAATGGTGAATGGTCGATCAGCACTTGGCTTGAAATGAAAGGTATTATGAGAAGAAGATTTATACATGTTCATTATCACCGTGATTTGTTTCACAAATTGCAAAACCTTAAGCAAGGGAATCGGAGCATAGAAGATTATTATAAAGACATGGAGATTGCAATGATTCGAGCCAAAGTCGATGAGGATCGAGAAGCAACAATGGCCAGATTCTTGGCAAGACTCAACCGAGAGATTGCGGATGTAGTGGAATTACAACACTACATTGAAATTGAAAAAATGGCGCACATGGCCATGAAAGTTGAAAGGCAGCAACGCAGGAAGACCATGACCAAAAGCAACAACAATGATGCCCCTAAATAGAGTCAAAGAAACACTCTAAAGGCCACACCTTTTTCAAATCAAGGAACAAGCGAATCTTCCAAAACAAAGCCGACAGTAGTGGAAAATGTTTGAGGTAAGCAAATAGAGGCCCTGACTCGTTCAAGGGAGATTAAATGCTTCAAATGCTTAGGCCATGGGCACATGGCTAATCAATGTCCAAATCGCAACACCATGCTGCTTATGGACAATGGAGACATCGTTTCTGACCATGAAGATGAAATACAAGAAGAATCTGAAACAAAAAATGAGGAAATTGCACCAGCTGTTGATGGAGAACTATTGGTGGTAAAAACGACTTCTTAATACCCAAATGACCAAGGACAAGCAGCAACGGGAAAATATTTGCCACACACGGTGCCATGTGAACAACAAGGTATGTTTCATGATCATAGATGGCGGGAGTTGCACCAATGTTGCTAGCACCATCATGGTGAAAAAACTGGGTTTGAAAACCTTAAAGCATCCTGCACCATACAAGCTACAATGCTTGAATTACAGAGGCGAATTGAATGTCACTAAACAGGTTTTTATTTCTTTCTCAATTGGAAATTATAAGGACAAGGTCATGTGTGATGTAGTGCCCATGCATGCCAGTCACATTATCTTTGGAAGGCCATGGCAGTTTGATAAAAAGACAATGCATGATTGCTACACCAAGTATTCTTTCAAACATGAAGGAAAGAAAATCACATTAACTCCCTTGACGCCCAAACAAAACCAAGATGATCAGATGCACATAAGAAGGAGTATCGAAGCTTGGACAAAGGAACGTGACTCTCCCAAAACAAATGAAGAAAAAACTAAAGAAATTCATGACATTCCCAATAGTTCCAAAGAATATGTTGGTTCAAAGTGGACCAAGGGAAAGATAACTCTTTCTAACAAGGGACGTGATGATTCAAAAGGACATAAAGGAAGTAGCTTAGGGTTGTGTGCTTATGTGGAGAAGGAAATGCTTAGGGAATGTCTTTTGACACTGCCCATGATCAAAACACATGCTACTAACCCAATTACATCAAACATTTTTAATTATTATGTGCAGAAAGAAGACGCAAGGAAAGGCATTTCCATGGATGAAGGAAACAAGGATTTGGTTATTCCAAGGATCAATAAACGTCCTAAGGAAAAATGATTCGATTTGAGGACAAATCGCCTTAAAGAAGGCTGATGCGATCCTATTTTGCTCAATGTTGCATCACAAGAACAAGAGAAAATAGGGTTTCTATTAGCTTTCTACATACATCTATTATCTATAAATTATATTAGTTATATATATATATATATATATATATATATGTTTTAATTATATATAACTTTATGCATCCTACATCTTATTATGCATTTCCATACTTTCTAAGCTATAAAGTAATTTCCTGCATGCATGATAATTAAGTACAAACCACATTGTTACTTATGTTTTCATTTATATTTCTATCATATGTAATCATTCACTTATTTAATTACCTTTACTTATGTTATTTTGTGTTTCCTTGTAAGGAATACGAACCGATCAGCTTAAGGGATGGAATGATAGCTAAAGCATAGCTCGTGAAGCTCAGAACAAGCTCAATTAGCACAAAGGTTGCTGTCGTGTGATACTAGCATCTAAGCAGCTCCAAATAGCTCCAATTGGTTCGAGAAAGCTTAATGACTCTTAAAGAACAAGTTCCCCTAGCTAAGGATAGCTCAGATTAAACTCAAACCATCCCTAACATTGAGTTAGCTCAACCAGCTAGCTAGCTTAGCTCAACTCAGCTCATGCCCAGCTCAAGGAGCTCATCTCAGCTCAAGCTAACACTCCAGCTCAATGCTTGAAGGGTCATGTCCCTCCCCAAGCGGTACAAACGACCAGCCAAGAGGGAAGCATGTTGGCACCAATATTTGGAGGGAAAATTGCTTGGAGGGAGGCACTAAGGCTGCCAAATCATCACCAGCCTTAACCGAACCATTCCCACCCCTTTACACACCCATTCGGTCACCTATTCACTATGTAACAAGCCTTTTCGGCCAGCCCTTCAAAAACTATAAATAGGGCTGCCTAGTTCATTTGTAAAACACGTATTTGAATTATATAAAATTTCCTTTCATTTATACTTTAGGGAGGCACTTGTTCTTTTTAGAAATATCCGACTTATCAAGCTTCATTACTTATGGCGTCTTCCTTTCATTTATACTTTAGGTTCTTGGTTCTTTATAACCAAAGGGTCTAAGTCCTTACCACCCTGAGATACATTCTTTTAAAGAACGAGTCTATGTTCTTTTAACATAGGTTCCTCTTTTGAATCCTTTGAATACTATCACCATCTCCATTTCATTCGATCACTTCCTATCTCCATTTCTATCACCATTCTCACACACCCTTATACTATTCCGCACCCTACCTTATTGTCATCTTTTCTTCAACGTTTCATTATTAGAACATACGGATTACAAGGCTTGCTTGCATTCACGGTTGGGACAATCAAAGTTTCTCTCAACAAAGCCATATGGAGAGCTGGAGCATATCAAGGACTCAATCCTCTAAACTCAATACCTCCAAAACTACACAAACGCTTCAGCGATAAACTAGGATTAGCTCAAGCTACATGTGTTGTTGCCTGTACATGAGCTCCAACTATAGCTGTAACACCACCTTCCTGACATCGTAGAGAACCGAGTTGAAATATGTTACCGATAGAAAAATTAGTGATTGGTTCAATGATTTGTAACCAATAATCGGTAACTGACACTGATATGTGCTATAAACAATACCATGATGTTACAATGATTCAACAATTCGATATAAGGCTACATTTATCAAATCAGGACCAATTTAAGACTTTTACAAATTTTAGGGACTAATATGTCAATTTAGTTTTTTAAGCCCTTTTACCGAAATTAACCTTACCATCATGAGATTCAGTCCCTAATTAACAAGCATGCAAATTTTCATAACAATCGGAGTTCAATTACCCCTTCAATTAATCCAATCAATATTCAGTGACCAATATACAATGTTTCAAACTAATTTCATTAACTTATAACTGATTTACTTGTATCAGTATTAGTACTCGAAAGGCCATACCGATATGTTTGTGTCATGACCGTTAAAATGGTTAGGAATCAATGAGCCCGTATTGATACAATGTCTATATGTATCCTTAGGCGAAGCAAGGTTTATAATTATCAGAATTCAATGACCATAACCCCTACCGATACGACTTGGGACCGTATCGATACGAGTTGACCAGGTTGACCCATATCGATACGCCCTAAGGCCGTATCGATGCAATTAATTTTCCAAATTCTAGTGTTGACTTTATGTATCGATACGTCCCTTTGACGTATCGATACGCCCTGTTGACCAATGTTGACTATGTCCAAATATATATACCTATATAGATACGCCATCACCCGTATCGATGCGCCCTACACTGTAATGACAGATTTTACCTGGTTTTTAATCATTTGGACCTATCAAACAAGATCCAAATTCAATGAAATTTTACCAGCAAGTTATAACAACATAATCTACTAGCATGCCAATTTTCATGATTATATGAATCCATTTACTTGATGATACCATCCTTTAATTGATCGAATAGGTTATCTATCCTTTGCAATGGATACTTATTCTTAATGGTTACCTTATTCAATTGTCGATAATCAATACATAACTTCATGATACCATCTTTCTTATTTACAAAGAGGACCAGAGCTCCCTAAGGTGAAGAACTTGGTCGAATGAAGCCTTTATCAAGTAAATCTTTAATCTGGGCTTTTAATTCCTTTATCTCTATGACTACCATTCGATAAGTTACAATAGTAACTAGAGCAGTCTCGGGTTGCACTTCGATGCAAAATTCCACTTCGCGAGTGAGAGGTAAACCCGAAAGTTCATCAGGAAAAACATCAGGAAATTCACACACAGTGTCGATGTCTGATACTCGAGGTTCATCCTTGGCTTCCAATGTCAAAGCATACAATGAAGGGTTTTGGGAATTCATCAAAGCAATGCTCTCCTTGCCAATGCCTCTAAGATACAACTTACTTTTATTACAATCTACCCAAGCTTGATGTTTACTAAGTCAATCCAAACCCAGTATGATATCAAACTCGTAGATCGATAAGGCCAATAGGTCGGCCAAAAATGGAATCCCTTGGATTAATAAGGTAATATTCTTACACACACGACTCACAGTGACACAATCACCCAATAGATTAGTTACAGAAATTCTTGATTCTATAGGTTTAGAGGACATTCTATGATTTTTAACCAACATAGTGCTATAAAGGAATGAGTAGAACCAGGATCAATCAGTGCATATAAGGAATATGAATACAATTTAATGGTACCTACAATGACATCAGGTTCATCCTCCTCCTCCCTACTCCTTACATGGTACATCTGGGCAGATGCCTTCTATTCTTGTCCATTCGATGGTTTTCCTGAGCCACTAGGTCTCCCTACGGCTCTCGATGATCCTTACCTCGATCTCTTGCCTTAGAAATATTGAGCAGGGGAGGCAACAATAGCCGGTATAGCAGCGGACTTGGTGGCATTGAGAGGACAATCTCAGATAAAATGGCCTTGTTCGCCACAATAGAAACAAGCTCCTGATTGCTTGTGATATTAACCTACTAGATGTCGGTTCTGATAATAGTTGCAAACATGATACTGAGAGCTTTGATTTGAGCCTCCAGTGCTTCTAACGAAAGCCGTCTTAGCAAAAGACTGTGTCACATTGTAAGGCCTCTCAATTTTTCTTGAACAGGAAGGTTGTGGGTACACATTTTGTATAGGGCCTTGATACTTGCCCTTCTTGTTCTACTTGGGAGGTCATGAATCATCTTAGAACCTCTTTTCAGATTTGCCCAACCCACTAGTCCTTCTTGTTCTACTTGGAAGGTTGTGGGCTTTCTGTGCTGCTTTAGTAGCTTTGACTCGGTTCACGAGATCTTGAAAATCAGTGATGCCCAATGTAGTAAACATAGGGCGTAGCTCATCGCTAAGCCCGACGATGAACATCCTTTCACTTCTCTTCCTCCTTCTTGATATACTCAGCACCATATCTGTAGTACTTGAAGAAATCGTGAATATACTACTCAATAGGTTGTCCACCTTGCTTAAGATGGAGAAAGATGTTGCACCTTTCAGCGAGATAAAACTCGCTGATATACTTTTTTCAGAATTCCTTAAGAAATAACTCTCATATAATAGTTTCATCAGAGACTGTGAGAGTAATGGATTTCGAGCACTGAAGTGCCTTGTCAGCAAGCAATGCGAGGGCACACTCCATCTTATGCTCGTCTGAGCACTGCAATTGTTTATTCAATATCCTCAAGGTGTTGCCCAACTAGTATTCAACAGTCTTAGGATTATCATCATCCTGACCAATGAAGGTGTAAGCTCGATGCTGTTACAGCTTGTCAATGGGGACCCGAGCACACTGGACAACAGGTGGAGTAGATTGCACCACTTGCTCGGCTCTCATCGATGTCATGAATTGTTTGAACATGTCATCCATGTTCTGGTAACATTCAGCTTGAGTAGCCGGCACTTTAGGCTCAACATTCTAAGGTGGGGATTAGATGGATTCCATAGATCTCCACCCTTATCTCCTCACCATGTGTCGAGGAGCTAGTAGCAGGTAACACAAATATAACACAGTAACAATACAATAGGCTTCAGTTTAGTCCTGTAATCGACTAAACTCTAGCTCTGACCACAAATATAACACTCCCTTCTCGGCCTGGTAGAGAATCGAGTCGGAATATGTTATCGATAGACACATCGGTGATTGGTTCAATAATTTGTAACCAATAATCGATAATTGACAATGCCATGTGCTATAAACAATTCCATTATGTTACAATGATTCAATAATTCGATATAAGGCTACATTTATCAAATTAGGACCAATTTAAAACTTTTACAAGTTTTAGGGACTAATCTATGAATTCAATATTTTTAAGGCCTTTTACTAAAATTAACAATTACCGTCATGAAATTTAGTCCTTAATTAACAAGCATATAAATTTTCATAGTAATCAGAGTTCATTTACCCCTTCAATTAATCCAATCAATATTTAGTGACCAATATACAATGTTTCAAACTTATTTCATTAACTTATTGTTACCGATATGACTAGGGACCGTATCGATACGGGTTAACCAGGTTAACCCGTATCGATACGCCAATTAGCCAAATTCTAGTGTTAACTTTTTGTATCGATACGCCCCTTTGACGTATCAATATGCCCTGTTGACTATGTCCAAATATGTATACCTGTAAAGATACGACCTACACTGTAATGACAGATTTTGCCTCGTTTTTAATCATTTGGAACTATCAAACAAGATCCAAATTCAATGAAATTTTACCTTCAAGTTTATAACAACATAATATACTAGCATGTCAATTTTCATGACCATATGAATCCATTTGCTAGGTTTTCAGTTTTTAGGCCAAATATGCATGTTATGTTACTTTTAGCCAAAACCAAAACACTAATTAGAGTCTTTATCCCATATACACACCATAAGCCACATATACACAACAAAAAGAACACAAATGACTAATTCGAATACTTTTCCACCATACTAGGAGTTTATACGGGCATAATACATTACTATAGCTTTGGAGTGACTTGCCAAAAATCACTAACTACTCCGATCTCTTCGATACGATCCTTTTAACCTGAAATGCATGAGATAAATGCATTAGGCATGCTTTGCCTAGTGAGGTAGTCATGAACAATGTAAATAACAATAGAATGAATACAACTCATCCTTAAACAATGTCAATGCTATGTTTCATGTTCAATATCAATTATAGCATATTACAATATTAACCCTGGGATCAAATCAATATAGTGGATACGCGAATTCCCTACACCTTGCCAAGTCAATGAATGGTCTAGTCCCTTCACCTCGCATTTGACCAATACCATTACATCCCTCCGCCTCACAACAATCAAGGTCGTAGCCAAGGATTGTAGTTCACCCATACCAATGAGCTCATGAATTCTATAGCATGCCAATTATATCCAATGTCCTTTCGAATCCAAGGTTCGGTAATCATATCAATATTCAATATTCTAATAGCAATATCAATGGTCAATGATTCAATGTTAGTATCAATGGCCAATATCAATAAGCAATTTTTCATTGCCTATGTTAACATCAATGATCCATAACAATGACAATAACAATATCTATTTCAATGAAAATGCTAGTGTTCCATGATCAATGTTCAATATTCCAATGGTTCGATGACAACAACAACAATAACAGTATCTCAATGAACAATGGTTCAATGCAATGACTTACTGATGCTTACCAATGCAATCTCCTATGAGTTTCGATGTGATTTTCCTTAGACACAACATTAGCTATACATATTTCAGTATCAATGGAATCGAAAAAGGCACCTAGCCTAATTTTGAGACTCTGACTACACTCACCTCAATTCCGAAGCTTTTACGGCTCTCGGATTACGATTCCCTTATTTTTAGCTTTTGTTGGAGATGATGGATTAGCTTTCTCCAATTATTGAGCTAGGTAACAACAATAGGAAATCTTTAAAATCGATATTACAATATCAAAATCAATATAACAATATCAAAATCAAAACCTAGGCTCGAATTAGCAATTAGCTACTAAATTTCCATGGATTTAAACCTTGAAGAATATGAACCTAATTAGAAATTAATCGTCACTATCCATGGAATCGAGCAATAAGTTGAGGGGGTTAAGCTTACCCAACCGATTGTAATAATATAGGATTAAGAAATTGAAAATGACAAAGAAGTGCTTGGTTCCTTTCAAATCGGGTAAGGACAAAACTCTTTATTTCCCCATTTTAATTATTTGGTGATCAAAACCTTTCCTTCATATGAAGGAAAATCATCTAGTCACTCCACGTATTATACTTTTTCCCCCTAAACTTTCAATTTTCATGATATAGTCACTAAAAGACTTTCCATAAATTTAATAATGTCTCTAATCAATAAATTGACTCATTTAGAGTACAAAACCAATGTAATTGATCATATGGTCAAAGTCAATGCAATATTTGCACTTTTACGGTGTAGGGTTCTAATCGCCGGAACCCAATTCTGATTAGATCGATTTTAGGTATGTTACAATAGCTACTCGGATCGCACCTGTTATCACTTGAACCAGCGGCATTATATCCCCAAAGATAGGTCCTTGCTGAGCTTGAGGTGCATTTCCAACACCCATACCAGCTTATGAAATATATAGAGGAGGAGGCAATGGATTACGAGGAACCAATCCTTCCTCAATGTTCTTGTCATCGACAGGGTTACTCATACTAGATTTAGTCTCACGCCTCAAAGGTATACTGACAAATATCTAAAGCAAATAGACATACTAATTAGGCTTGCACTCAGTAAAGGATCCAAGATCACCTATATTAAAATAGTGGTAATAGGCAATGTATCCCCAATCATCCCACATCATAGCAAATAACACCAATACAATCTATATTCATGCTTACGATCAATCACTAAATCAATTCAACAACGATCATAACCTTTAACAAACTTGTCCCTGATACCCCCAAATGTAACTCCTTGACCCAAGCAAGGCGATTGACCCAAACTATAAGGCTCACAATAGGTTAGTCGTAGCAAACCGAACTAGCTAACTCAAATTAGGTCTATTTTTTATCTTATCTAGGTGCATTATTAAGACATATGGTGTACATACTGGCAGCAGTTAAAATCTCTTTCGAATTAGACATCGAATCAACGTTTAATTGCGCGAACATGCGATCTATGGGCCAAATTGCAAATCTGGAAACATTGACTTACTTAGAATTACAGTTACCAATTCTCAATGAGTCATGTTACATGCTTGCATCACAATCTTTAGCTAAAACGGATCACTTGAACTCATACAATTAACATACATACAATTAGGGATTAAAACGCAAGAATCTAAACCTCGGACAAATCCCAACTACCATAAATGGTCACGCGTACTAATATACGGGATTCTGTACTGGTTCGGTGATAGGCGTATCATAACGCATAGTCTCATTCTCTAGTAGCAAAAATTGTATCGGTACGACTCTCTTCGTACCGATACCCATGCTATTTCCTCAACTCCTAGACCTAGATCAAGCCCCATGTACCGATACAATAGGGCTCCATACCAATACATACAGACTTGTAATACCCTTTTTCTCTAGTTTAACACCTCCAATCTATAACAAACATGGCCCAAACATCCTACTATGCAACCTAAACATATATAGCACATTTGGCAATCATCATCTCTCATTTGAACCATTAAACACGCAAAACCAAGCATTAACGATTAGACTAGAGGCATGCTTCCTAAACTCATAAACCAACATGCTTGAAATACATTCCAAAGCTTGAATTGAACTAAACAAACCACTAAACATACATATATGCATTTCAAGATTGATCAAGCATCTAAAACAATGGTGTATGCATTCAATCATTACGTGCATATCATGGCATATCAAGAATGTAAAGGCATATCAATCAAGTATCCAAATCCAAAATCATGCATCAAAACCAAGCATTATAACCCATAAATCAACAAGATATAAACTCCAAAAGGCCATATCAAAATAGATTACAAATACCCCAAATTGAAATGTCATATTGCCTTATTAACCATAAACTTAAACTAGTTTTCCATACTCAAACAGTGAAGTTCCTACACCCCATTCACCATAAATGTCGTATTGCAAATCTAATTCTCTATGAAGATGACACGAGAGCGTAAGCAATGCATGCTTAATAAGGTAGCTCAACAAATATCCATCAATGCAATGTAAAACCAGTTGATAAAACCATGTATTGTTTACAAAATATAGCATGCTTGAATCAATCAAATGCAACTTGCTTTCATTCTTGCAAATCATGTAATGCATAAACATTTCATATGCATTTAGCTTCCAAACTTGCTCCCTTTATGTCTTCATATATTGGCTATTAGTGTGACCCATTATAAACCATAATTCCTTTATAAAACATCATCGAATAACGAAATTCCTCAGTGGTTCTTTCAAGCCACATTTTCTGTCTTACCTCAAGCCTGTGTAATCTATCAATCACCACAAGCCGTAAATTCCACCAACCCGAGCAGCTTCACCAACTTCTTCAAGGGTCGCAGGGCGATCATCTTATATTATAGTGCATTTTAATCCCTATGGCATGCCAACTATAACATTTTCATATGCAAATAACATTGCCCATGGAAACTTATCATTCCTTTTAGGAACCCTTTAACAATGCTCCTATGCATCCTCATGATTGATAAATCATTGCATAACATTTAGGGTAAATTACAAAAATCATCATTGAACTTTGCTCTCTAACCTATTTTGGTCACTAAACTTTCAAAATGATCAATTTACTCACTAAACTTTATACAGTGACCTATTTTGGTCACTCAATATTATTTTATTAATATTTTGATATGACTTGGCATATATTATTATTATTAAATATAAAAATAATTAAAAAAATGAAATTATATTTTATTATTATGTGGTTGAGGATGGTGACCTTTTTAAGGAGTAGTGAACGATGGTGAGGGGTGTGCCCGGTGAGGGTGACCGATGAAGAGTGTGGTCGGTGGAAGTGAAAGGAAGAGTTTTGAGGTTTGTTGATTGGAGATTGGAGATTAGGTATGATTTAGGATTTTATTTTATTTTTTATTTTAAATTACTTTTGTATTGAATAATAATAAAATATAATTTCATTTTTATTTTAAATTATTTTTTTATATTTAATAATAATAAAATATGCCAAGTCTAACCAAAATATTAATAAAATAATATTGTGTGACAAAAATAGGTCAATGTATAAATTTCAGTGAGTAAATTGATCATTTTGAAAGTTTATTGACCAAAACAGGTTAAAGAGCAAAGTTTAGTGATAATTTTTGTAATTTACCCTAACATTTAATGATGCATAAAAATAGTAATTATTTTAGCCCATGTTTTCAAATCAAAAGCATGTAAATCATGCTTCACAACAAATCGTTATTCAAAGGCGAAATAGGGAAAACGTACTTTCGAGCCTAGTTAAACTTGCTAGGCTTAATATAAACTCCATAATTTAAACCTTTTAGAGTGCCAAAAATCTTTTACACTCACCGATACGCAACACCTTGCTTGTCGTTGCGATCAAGGCTTCCTAAACAATCTGATATCTACAAGGTAGGCTTGACTTGATTCTCCCCTATTTTCACCACACAAAACCAAAGGCAAAATACATCAAAATGCATCCAAATTACAGCCACAAACCATCTCCTACAACCTTAATGAAAACACATCCAAAAACTACCTCTAACATCAACCAATCGATCACCAACCACAAACCTATAATTCTATCATCTTAACTTCATCAAAGAACATCCAAAAACATAATCAAATCATCCTTATACCCCCATAAATCATGAATCAACCATAACATCCAAAAAACTAACCTTAAACTACCTTAGAAATTAAGCAATTAAATAGTTTCAGGATTGATATCAAAAACCTCATTTCATATTATGTTTATACAACTAAAATATGAATTAACCTAATAGAAATCACCATCAATCACCTTGTAAATCAAGAATTTAGGCAAAACATTATAATCATCAATTAAGATCAATTTCTTGAATCAAGTTATTAAACATCAAACAAGATCCAATTACTAGGGAATATCAATAAAAAAACCTTAGTTTTAAGAGCGAAAAAGAAAATCACCTTTCAAGCTTTTCCACCAAAATTGACGTCACTTCTCTTTGTTGATGAAAATGGAAAAAAGAAAGATCTTTCAAGAATTACTTGTAAGGTTGTAAAACCTATATTTTATTTTTGATATAACAAGGACTAATTGTAAAAAGGAATAATTTTTTAAATACTCAAAAGACTCATAAAATTGACAAGGATTCAAACTTAAAATGATTTCTAAGCCAAAACCTTAAACCCCAAATATTTTCTTAGTGTTTTGGTATTTAAAAATAGTCAAATTGGTCCAGGAGTATCGATACACCTTAGGTAGTATCGATACGAGTTTTAGCTACTAAAATTTCATTTTATACTTGATGGTTGTAGCGTGCCGATAGGCGTGTAGCCGTATCAGTACGTCATTCAACATGGAAACCAAATTGTGCTTTTGAGTATCAGTGCGACTTAGTGTGTCACATCCCAAAAACTAGCCTAGTCAGAATTAGGTTCCGGTGATCGGATGTCACACCCCGAAAATTGGCCTAGTTAGGAGTAGGTTCTAGTGATCGAAAATGTTGGATCTGATGTGTTAAACGTTTGTAATGATTAACCTTTGTACCCCTCTCATATAATGAAGTTACATTTTGGTCCTATGTGAGTAAATAAACTTCCTTGTATGAAATTCAAAGCTAAATTGCAAATTCTGAGCTAGGCGTACCGATATGGTCAAGCCAGTACCGATATAGTCCAACTGCCAATAACTAACTTAACTGTTTTAGTGAGGGCGTATCGATACAACCATAAGTGTATCGATACGGTTCCGTTGTTCTGAATCTGTTCG
This sequence comes from Hibiscus mutabilis, assembly GCA_019671005.1. Taxonomy (NCBI): domain Eukaryota; kingdom Viridiplantae; phylum Streptophyta; class Magnoliopsida; order Malvales; family Malvaceae; genus Hibiscus; species Hibiscus mutabilis. Next base: position 44,120,318 of record CM033714.1, on the reverse strand, counting down.
AAGCCAATTGAGAGGGAATTGAAGTAAGGTGCTTACTCACCTCATTGCTTGGCCTTTACCACGTGAAAGTTATCAGAAATGATGACTATTGAAGTCATTAGCCATTTTGGAAAGCTAATGACCATTGGGTTTAGTAAAACCCTCGGATATAGGAAATGTTCCTATTAGTTGAAGGATAGGTGAGCCATGATTAGGATGGCCAAATAAGTATTAAAAGAATGAAACAATGTGAAGTTCTCCTCTTTGGAACTCCCGAAAGAAAAACCAAAAACCTTGTCTTCAAATAAGCAAGCCCCGCAATTGTTGTCTTCAACCTCAAGCAAGCACACACCTCCTTTGTTCGCCACCTTAAACTCAAGTGTTCTTTGATTTGAAGACTCCATCGAAAAGCCATCGGTTGGGTAAGAAGAAGCCCTCCTTCAATTGTTGGGTTCCATAGGCAATTGGAATTTAATTTCGAGTTGAAAACTCTAAGCCTAATCTTTAACCATGTTATTATATTGGTTATGATGATTCCTTATGTTTTTCCTAGCTCAAAAATTAGAGGAGAGCGATCCATCATCTCAAATCAAACCTAGGAGTAAAGGAATTGAAATTCGGGAATCCAAAAAGCTTTCATAATCAAGGTGAGTGTAGTCGTGTCAAAGGATCAGCACAGAGCCATCCCGTTGCATTTGATTTGTGATTTTCATGTTAATATGTATCTTGCTAAAGGCTTAAGTGGAGCAATGCTTGTGTGGATGCTTACGACGAGCATGGTATGTTTGAAATTGATATTCGTAAGGTATGATTTGTCATGGATAACTTGCGAATATGTTATGATATAATACGATCAAGCTATAATATGCTATGTGAAACTTGATATAAGAATGCTATGATATGTTACATGTGAGCTAAGGCTCAAATCCGATTTTTATATGTTATGATATGAAATGTTATATGGAGCTAAGGTTCAATTCTTATTCTGATATGCTATGGCCTACGGGCATAAAGGTAATAATATAATGAAAAATGTATAACCTTGGACATTTGTGAGTTTTGGATACAATTGGCATGGCATAAAATTATTTGAGCTTGTATAAGTAAGGGATTGGACTACGATCCAGGGCTATGGCCTATATCTAGGGGAGATAAGGATGGATTGTGTAAGGGATACTATCCAGAGATACGGCTCAAGGCTATAGCCTATTTTCCATTATATGTAGCTACGACCAATGTTCTGATATATGTGTGGTGTAAAGGGGAATCCGCGTATCCACTTGTTACAGAGTCCAGGGGGATTAATATGTGTTAAGCTTTGCTATGATATTTGAGTATGATGCTATGTTATTCATAACCATAGTAGGCCATTCATGTCATTTAATTGTTTTACGTTTGTTATGAGTACCTCACTAGGCTATATAAGCCTAACATATATGTGTCTCCTGCACTTCAGGGTCTTGAGATTTCCAAACTCCGATCGTGTAATCTCCCGGTTGCAAGTCACTGCCGCAAGCTATATGTATGTTTACTTTTGTTTTTGAACTCCTAGTAAGGTGGCACAAGGTTTAAACGTGTCGTGATGACTTATTTTGATATGGTTGTATAAGCATAAAAGTACCTAGGTGTTGTATGTGCAATATGCTATGTACAAAGTTTGGGAAATTGGCTAAAATAAGCTTATAGGCCCTAATTGGTAAAATCGTAGTAAATGAATTCGAATCGCCCTAAAAAATTTGCATGTTATTAGATTTACTGTTTATTAGTTTGCTGGTAAAATTTGGTAATGTTTGGAAAACATTTGCTAGGTTAATTAGAATAAAAACTAGTAAAAATCTGTCATTACAGGTTTGGAGGTATCGATACAGGTGATGGTGTATCGATACGGCCCTTGCATAAATGGTCTGGCCAACATTGGTCAAACAAGGCGTATCGATATGGTGTGGGCGTATCTGTACGGAATTTGGTAACTGGAACTTGGTTTGAAAAGTGGTATCGATACGGTCATATAGCGTATTGATACAGGGTCAACACAAGTCAACTAGTATCGATACAGGCTTAGCTGTATTGGTACGGGTTTGACATCCTTTGAATTTGGAAATCTAAAATTAGTCTTAGCGTATCGATACGGCCCTTAGGGTATCGATACAATGTTAGTTAATTCTGTTAAAATGAATAAGAGAAGTTTTGGATAGTTTACAAAATGGTCACTAAAGTCGTATAGTTTAATTGATTAGGTAAATGATATCTAATAGTAACGAAACTTCATAGATTAATAATTGGTAGGTTTAATTACAACTTGGTAATAAATAATTCGGATTAGGATTGCTAATTTGTAAAGTTTACGATTTTGTCCTTAAGTCGAAAAATGTTAAAATTGACCACGATTCTAATAAGACTAGTAACGACTAGGTTCGATAAGCCTTAAGAATTATTAATAAAATATTCTGAACAAATTCTAAACTCCGATTCTGTCTGCCAATCTCTGAATAAGTTTTCGATAACACTTTTCTGACCTGATTCTCTACCAGACCGGGAATGGGGTGTTACATTTGTGGTATCAGAGCCTACATTTAGTCGATTCTATGACTAAACTGAAGCCTGTTACGAGTCTGTGTGTACTTATGCCACCTAGGAGTTATTTATATATGTTATATGTGACTTGCAGCTTACACGATTTAATCTTTCTATATGACTTGATCCGAATATGCCTGTGCCTACTAATAGACGCACTGTTAATGAACCCAATCCTGGTTCCTTCATGACTCAGGGGGATAATCTGAGGGCCAAAAGAAAGCCTTAACAAACGGGATAGAATGACCTACCTCATCCTCCGCCAATGCATCCGGCTTAGCAGGAGTATTTGTTGTCGATAGCCGACATGATCAAACAAGTGGTCGTGTCTCAATCTAGTTTGAGAGCCCTTATTTATAAACTCAAGTTGTATCTGGTTTATACCTTCACCGGCCAAGACCTGGATAATCTCAAAATCACAAAATGCTGGCTGGAGAATACTCTGAAAGTGCTGAATAAACAGATGAAGTTCCCTGTGGAGCACAAGCTAGAATGTGCCTTGGCCTTGATCGCTGAAAAGGCCCAGAGTTGGTGGGATACTGTGACCCTCTCTATCCCTAAACACCGAATTACGTAGGACTTCTTCCTTCAAGGGTTTCACAAAAAAGTACATTAGTGACCACTATATCGCTAAAAGGCATAAGAGATTCCTCCATCTAACATAAGGGGGAAGACGCATGGAACAGTACATCCATGACTTCTACAAATATGTAAGATATGGTACCTAGATCATTTGCACAAAGAATGAGAGGTGTCGAATGTTCATAGACGGCCTATGTGATGAATTACATCCTCTCTTCATTGCTTTGAAGATAGAGGACTTTCATACTCTTGTTAATCGAGCCATTGCTATTGAAGCCTCTCAAAAGTCTTACGAGAGAAAAAAAGGGAATCAGACCCAATCTGACAAAAGATTCAGAGATGATTCCTAGCCTCCAATGCCACAGAAGAAGGGAAGGCAGTGGGACTAGAAGTCTGCCACTTTTCAGCAATTGCCACGATCTGGCTATGTGCCACAATTCCAGTCTATAGGGACATTTGTTGCTCATACAGCTTCCATCGACAGTACAGGCGATTTCGTGAAGGGTTTTCAGATTGCTTTGTGTAACTTCTGCTATAAAAGGCACCCGAGACAGTGCCGTAGACAATCTGAATCCTGTTATCTCTGTGGCGAGTCTGGCCATTTTATCCAATAGTGTCCGCAGAATCCTCATGCTCTTACGTTCGTGGCTTCCCAGAATAATCCTAGCAAAGGAAGAAGAGCAAAGCAAGTGCCATCTGGATCTGCAGGGAGACCTCGTAACACCAATGCCCCTCTAGCTAGTCATGACCCTCAGACTTCAGCCCAAATGTACCATGTTCAGGGTCATGATCAGTAGGATGATCCTGGTGTGATTACAGGTATGGTGGAATTATGTTCTGATCATGTTTATGCCTTTGTAGATCCAGGCTCTAAGCATTCCTTCATAAGTGAACCTTTGACAGAAAAGTATGTCTTAGACTCCAAAGCTGTTGCTTCTGAGATTTTTGTTTCTAACCCGCTAGGTGATAGTGTGGTCATTCGATTGATCTGTAAAGCCTTCCCTATAAGGATCCAAGCGATCCTATTTTCGGCTAATTTGATGGCTTTGCCCTTTCAAGAGTTTGATCTCATATTAGGCCTCGATTGGCTAGCCGAACATCAAGCATGGGTTGATTGCTCAAGGAAGAAATGGTATCTCTGTAGACTCGATAAAGAGAGTATAACCTTGTTGAAGATCCAATACGAGCCTAATAAGGCTAGCTTATGTGCCATGGATTCCAAAGAAGATCCAAAGCTCTAGAATGTGTCCATAGTGAAAGAGTTTTTCGATGTGTTCCCCGATGAGCTTCTGGGACTCCCTCCCACCCGTGAAGTAGAATTGAGGATAGAAGTGTAACCTGGGACTACTCTGGTCTCTATTACTCCATATAGGATGGCCCCGGTGGAGTTTAGAGAACTAAAGGCCTAAATCTAAGACCTTTTGGATAATGGGTTCATCCGACTGAGTTCCTCACCCTGGGAGCACCAGTATTGTTCATTAAGAAAAAGATGGATCGATGCACTTATGCATTGACTACCGTCAATTGAACAAGGTGACAATCAAGAATAAGTATATGTTACTAAGAATCAATGATCTTTTAGATCAATTGAAAGATGCTTCTATCTTATCAAAGATAGATCTTCGATCCGGGTATTACCAAAAGCTAGTGAAGGAGTCTGATGTTCCAACGACTGCTTTTCGATCAAGGTATGACCACTATGAATTCTTAGTAATGCCATTTGGGCTTACGAATGCACCTACAGCCTTCATGGATTTGATGAACCGTGTATTCTGACCTTACCTAGATAAGTTCGTGGTGTTCATAGATGGCATTCTAATCTATTCGAAAGATGTTGTTACTCAAGAAGAATATCTCTAGATTGTGCTTCAGACTCTCCGAGAGAAGCAACTATATGCCAAGTTCAGCAAATGCGAATTTTTGCTATCTGAAGTATCTTTTCTTGGCCATGTGTTCTCTTCGGCAGGAATCCAAGTTGACCCAAAGAAGATTCAAGCAATTCTTGATTGGATTCCTCCGAAGAATGTTGGAGAAGTTCTTAGTTTTCTGGGCCTTGCAGGCTACTATTGTAGATTCGTTAAAGGGTTTTCATTGATTGCTGCACCCTCGACGAAGCTTCTCTGTAAGGACATTCCCTTTATATGGACAATGGATCAACAAAGGAGTTTTGATTAGCTTAAGCAAGTCCTTACTCATGCTCTTGTCTTGGTGCAACTTGAGTCGGGCAAAGACTTCACCGTGTACAGTGATGCATCCCACTTGGGATTAGGTTGTGTGTTGATGTAAGAAGGAAAGGTCATTGCCTATGCCTCACGCTAACTCAAACCACACGAGCTAAACTATCCGACACATGATTTGGAGTTGGCCGCCGTTGTGTTTGCCTTAAAGATCTGAAGGCACTGCATTTATGGCGAGAAGTGTTCTTTGTACACTAATCACAAAAGTCTAAAGTATCTTCTGGCTCAGAAGAAATTTCTTAAAAGGGGAATTTCTTTTGAAAATTCATTTTCTTTGGAAAACTGATTGAAAACTGGGAGTCGCCATCGGCCACTTGGATGAGGTAGGCTGGACACCACAAAACCAGAGATTCATTTTCAAAGGGCTCGGGAGTTGGTTACGTGTGGGGAAGGATTACCACCCCCGTCACGCCTGGAAATTGGTACCAAAATATTTGTTGCTTTTAATCGAAGGAAATTGTCAGAATTTGAAAGGAATTTAATTCGGTGACCTTAATTGAAATTTAACCTTAATTGAACGGGCTTTATCAAATTGGTAGGTTCAAATTAATTGGACATTTAATTAATAAGGTTGACGATACATCATACCATAGATTAAACCAACATCGAATAAGCCCAACTGCCATGTTAATTTATGGTTCGAATTTTGCATGTCACCTTTATGCATGGTGCAAACAGTTAAGGAATGATGTAATGACTTTGTCAAATTTTAATTCTACCTTGAGTCAGTAAGGATTAATTTAAATATTTGGTCAACGTCCTATAAGCTCGAACTGTTACGACCCAAATATCGAAACTAATGAATACCTCCCCTTCTTGTGATTCACATTAATTAACGTGCAATCAAAGTAGTTGCAGTCATATGAATGACAAATAGGGGATGACAAACAAAGGCATGAAAGATAAGCACACAAGGCCCCACCCCAAGACCTATCTTGTAAAGGCCCAAATTATGAAAAGCCCAATTTGTGACCTAACTATTAATTAGGTGATTATAGTATTTAATCCTAAATTAATTAACCATAAATGATTAAGATCCTAGCACATTATGATAATTAATCAGGAATTTAAGCGTCAGATCTAATTTTGAAATGAATTTTATCCTAAGCCATTAAGATACGATCAATTAATTCAAAGAATTTAACATTTACTCTAATGAGCCAAGAGCAAATTAAAATTCATTAGATCAATCCGATCGTTAATCTAACCAAGGCCCTAAGGAATCTAAATCTATAATTAACTTAATTAATTTAGGAATCATGCCCCTATAAGATAAGCACGTGATTTAGATTAATTAAATTAACCCATCTGATCTAAAGCCCCAAAAACTAGGCCTAAGACTTAAGGTCCAAAACTTAACTAATTAAACACTAGGCCTAAAACACCCAAGGGCCCAAATTATGAGAGAGACTATTTAGTAATCTAATTAATCTAGGTGGGTCAAGTATTTCACCCTAGATTGATCAACCTTAAAGATGTGAGCCCCACGATTAACTTAATTAGTTCGAAACCATGCTTCTATGAGACGAACTAATCTAAGCCAAAAGCTAGAAATTAGGCTCAACAAACATAAGGCCCAAAAACTTATGTTATCTAGCATTCAAATACATGATGCTCAACATTAATACATTTTGAAGCTAATCAACCACAAGATTAATGTTAAAAAAGACATATTAAACATCATATTAAAAACTGGAAATAGGACTTAATTGAATAGAAATAAAATTAAAGGACAAATTGAAAGAAAATGATAACTCTGCTCGAAACAGTGACCAAATTGAAAGTCATAAGAAAAATCCAGGGACCACAAAAGAGGTTTAGAAACGTAGAACTCTTTAAAAGGTAAATAGGCTGAGGCGGAATGGCTTAAAATGCAATTTCGCCTTTTTAAAATGTTAAAATAGTATATATTATAACGCTTTTTACCAAAAATAGAAAAAAAGTTATAATGCCCAAAAAAACCCCAGATTCTCTGACAGCTTTTTGGGCTGGGGATGAACACCGCCGTGGTGTTTATTAGCACTACCGCCTTGCCCAGAATCTGGCCGTACAACCCAGTTTCTGGTGGCTCCGCCGCCGTGTTAGCAGCCGTTCGACGGTGGCCGACAAACCCCAAAAGTTACCAAAAATCCCCTTTTTACCCTAAAACAAGATTCGAGTCCCTTTCTTTCAAAATCTAAACCATTCTTTTGAAAAAAAGCCAAAAACAGAACTGGCAGAAACCTCATTTTCTTTCTTTTCTCTTCAAAAGAGGACCACCGGGGTTAGAGGGCTTCTCCGAGGCCATCTTCGCTCTATTTCAACATTCAAGGCTTATAAACGGATGGGGAAGGCAGACCGACGTGCAAACAGGGGAAACTACAAGGGTGAGAATATCGGAAACCCTACACCTCTATGCGTTTTTTATGTAAAATGCTTGAACAATATCAGAATGAAACGTTATACCTCTATAAATACGAGACTTGGTTGCCTCCTTTTGCTATTCCTTTCTTGAATATCTCCAGTAGTTTTTACATAGTTAGGGCTCTGATTTATATGGCCCAAAATTACATGGGATTTTTTAATTGAAGTACATACGAAAATTCCCTATTGGCTCTAATTTTTTTCTGAATGAAATGGTGCATCCTATGTATTACCGATTTGTCCCCTGATTCCTATTGCTCCCTGAAATATATGTTGTTTTAGCCTCTGATTTTCTGCTAATCTCATCCTTTTTGTTGGATGTGCTGTCGTGGTCGAGCAGTTGGAAGGAGGATCAGCGTATTTGCTAGCATGGTGGTCATCGTGGAGTGCAACAACTGCCATGGTGTCGAGGTAGCGCTGGAGTGGCCAGAATGTAGAGGGTCACGGGACCTGAAGAGGCGCGGTTGAAACACACGCGCGCATGGGCGATACCGAGGGTTGTTATAATATATATTTGTGTTGTTTTTTATTTAATTTTATCACTCTTTGTATAATTTCAGAGTTGTTTTATAATAATAATGATAATATAATATAAGTGGTAACAACATAGCAATATAATAATAATGATACTAAGGTAGTATAATAACCCTAATAACACCAAAACGTGTGATAACCTAACAATGAGACAAAGAAAGCATGCTACTAATAACCTAAACCCATTAAATCCCTTGCATCTTTTAATTGTTTTAACCGAGTAATATATAGCTAACACACATCTTAATATAAAATAAAAATCTCTAGTGTTTTCTTTTCGGGACAAAAATTAGTGATTACAAAAGTGTCTCCATGGAAAAAAGATCTTTCATTTCGAAAAAAAGGGGAAGCTAAGTCCTCGTTTCATTGGCCCATTCGAAGTAATAGAGAAAGTTGGACCTTTTGCGTACCAACTAGACCTCCCCGAGGAGTTAAGTTAGATCCACGACGTCTTCCATGTATCTATTTACGCAAGTACCGGTCAGATCTTTCCCAAGTGATCGAGCTAGAGTCTATGGAGATTCAGCCTCATCTGACGTACGAGGAAGAACCTATACAAGTCTTTGCACGATAAGTCAAATGGCTTCGTAACAAGTTTGTGCCCTTAGTGAAAGTTCTGTGGAGAAGTCGTTCTGTTGAAGAGGCAACGTGGGAACCTGAGGAGACGATGCGGAAGTAGTACACTCATTTGTTCAACTAAAGTGAAAATTCGAGGACAAATTTTCCTGAGGGGAGAGAGTTGTCACATCCCAAAAATCGGCCTAGTCAGAATTAGGTTCTGGTGATAAGAAGTTTTGAAAATTTGTAATGATTGACTTTTGTACCCCTCTTGTATAAAGAAGTTACATTTTTGTCCTACGTGAGTAAATGAACTCCTTTGTATGAAATTCAAAGCCAAAATGCAAATTTTGAGCTAGGTGTATCGATACGATCAAGCCAGTATCGATACGGTCCAACTGCCAATAACTAACTTGCCCATTTTAGCATGAGGGTATCGGTACGGCCACGAGCGTATCGATACGGGTCCCCTATTTCGAAATTGTTTAAGCCTTAATTGGAGAGAAATTGAAGCAAGGTGCTTATTCACCTCCTTGCTTGGCCTTCCCCATGTGAAAGTCATCAGAAAAGATGACTAAGGCTAAGGGTAAATGGGTGATAAGATGGGTGCTCTTGGGGTGAGCAAACCCTTGCTTAAGGGAAATGTTTTTATTGGCCAATTAGAAGGTAGGCAATGATTAAGGGATTAATTGGGTTTTAAAATGAGTAAAGAAAATGAAAGCTTTTATTCTCCTATTTTGAACCCCGGCAACCAATTTCATCCTCTACCACCAAAGGAAGCACACATCTCTATTTCTATTTTCAAGCTTAAGCTAAGCTAGCACCTCGGTGCAACCTTCAACCTTCATTTGATTTCGACACTCCGTTTGAAAGCTCACAACTCGGTGAGTAAAACCCCTATGTCGATTTGTTGATTCCATCATTCATTGAAGTTTAATTTCAAAATTTGGTTTTCTATGATCAAAGGAAAGCCCATGAACTAAGAAGTTAATTTTGATATTTCGATGTTGCCTATAAGTTTTGTTAAGCTTGAAATATGTTTCTGAATCCTTAGATCAAATTCTAATGCAACTCCCAATTTTGTGCTAGCTTAAATAGTGGAGAAGGATCCCTTGTCACGTGTAGTCAAGGTGAGTGTAGTAGTGTCAAGGGATGGGCAAGGAGCCATCCCGTTGCATTCGTTTATGTTATAATTGCATTTTTTGTTTAAAGGCTCACATAGAGCAAATATATGTAGATGCTAACGGCTAGGATGGTAAATCCCTACATTATTTTGATATGTCTATGAGTATATGTGTGGTATCCGATATGTTATGATTATGATATGATATGATTCTGATATGATTCTGATACGTTATGGCCTACGGGTATAAAGGTAAGTAATATAATGAAATATGTGTAACCTTGGACATTTGTGAGTTTTGGATACAATTGACATGCCATAGGGTTATTTGAGCTCGTATAAGTAAGGGATTGGACTACGGTCCGGGGCTATGGCCTGTATGTGGGGGAGATAAGGATGGATTATGTAATGGGACCTATCCGGAGCTACGGCTCAAGGCTACGACCTACTTTTCGATACATGTGTGGTGTATAGGGGAATCCACGTATCCATTTGTTACTATGTCCAAGGAAGTTAATATGTGTTAAGCTTTGCTACAATCATGTGAAACTATGTTAATTGGCTTTAAGCATATGAGACTCATGTGATTTAGGAATATGACTATGACATCTACGTATAGTAAGTTAATAATGTGCCATTCGTGTCATATATTTGTGCTTAGATTAGCATTTCAAGCTTAATCTAAACCCCCAAACCTTGCTTTCAAACCTTAGAAAAGCTTTAAAACTAGTTCCAGTCACCGAAACCTCAATTCGCCGATGCGCAATCAAGCGTCCGAAGCCTCCAACGCTTCACCGGTAGCTAACGGATCAAATTCCCAGCAAAATAATTCTACAACATTGTTTTGCTAAAAGCTACCAAACGCCCATCTGAAACAATCGAAAACCACGTCAATTGACCTCCAAACTTAACCCAGCCATAACCTATCACTTCCAATCATCAATTAACATCAAATGACATCTAAAAACCATCTCATAACATCCTTATACCTCCAACAATCATTAAACCACCACAACTCCTCAAAAACACATAACTATCAACCTAAACAATTAGAGATTCGCTTAATTTCGGGATTCCAATGTTAAAACCATTATCTCAACATTATTAAACATCAAAATCATGATTAGAATCAATCAAGAATCCAACAAATTATATCTAATTAGAAAATCACATAAATTTATCAATTAAACCTTGATCTAATCATATTCTTCAATTAAATCATAAAACCTCTTTAGGAAACATATTTAAATAGTCAAGAACTTGGGAATTTCAATAAAGAACCTTGATTAGAGGAGAAGAACAAAGATTACCTCTAATCCCTTACTTTTCCCTTAATTGGCAAGATTGGATTGAAATCTTCAAGAAAACAAATAAAGCTTGTTGTAGAAATCCATGGAAACCATTTAGAAATCAAAGTTGGATGAAAATGATTAATTCTCTGGAGATTTTAGAAGAGAAAAAGGTAGTTTAGCTAATAAGAAAGTAGAGAGAAAAGTTGAGAGTCAAAATAAGTTACTTAAGAAAATGTTTTAACCAAACAAACTCTTTTATTAAAATTCCTTTCATCCTTAACTATTAATTAATTAAAACATGTATTAAAATGGCCTAATTAAGGGAAATAGATGATTAAAGTGATAAAAGCCCCTTAAAGATTCAAAGTTTTGACTCTTTACAAAACCGTTGCCAAAAATAGTTTTACACTTTTACATTTTAGTCACTAGTCCAAAATGTCACATTTCCAAACCTTATTTTCCAAAATTGATTTTACCAATAATTAACATATATTTAATAAGGATTTTTAACCATTTTCCATATTTTAATCTCGCATAAAAATATTTAATCTTGAGTCTGACTCGAATCTCTAACGTGGTCCCCCGAACTGTCTAATTAGTCCAAAAACCGCTAGGCCCAAAACTGGGGCGTACACGATGATACCACAAAACCTTGACCAACTCAATGGTCTTACCACGAAGAAACTTTGTGTTAGAGTCCAAAATCTCAACTGGCTCTTCATCATATGACAAATCAGGATACAACTTTATCTCCTCAACTAGCACAACATGTGACGGATTTGACCATACCTCTAGAGCATGGACACATGGAATACATCATGTATCCACTAAAGCTCTGTGAGTAACCTCAACCTATAAGCAACTAGACCAACACGCTCAAGCACATCATACGGTCCAATAAACCTAGGGCTGAACTTGCCCTTATGTCAAAACCTCATAACCTTCTTCCAAGGAGAAACCTTTAAAGACACTTTATCTCCCACTGCATACTCAACCTCTCTTCACTTAAAATTCGTATAAGATTTTTGCCGATCCGAAGCTATCTTTAATCTATTACTTATGAGCTTCACCTTATCATTCATACCCTTAAGCAAATAGGGCCCTACAGCATGCTTATTTCCTATCTCCACCCAACAAAGTGGCGTCTAACACCTACACTCATAAAGAACTTCATAGGGAGCCATTTCTATACTTAATTGATAACTGTTATTATAAGCAAACTCCACCAACGGAAGTTGCTTCTCCCAGGTTCCCTAAAACTCAATGATACAACATCTCAACATATCTTCCAGAATTTGAATAACACGCTCATACTGACTATTCATCAGAGGATGATATAAAGTACTGAAACTAAGCCTCGTATGTAAAGTCATCTGTAAACTCTCTCAAAACCTTGACGTAAACTGAAAATCTCTATCTAATATAATCGAATTAGGAACCCCATATAACCTCACAATCTCAGTAATATACATTTCAGCCAACTTATCTAACATATACGTCCTATGCACAGCAAGAAAATGTGTACACTTTGTAAAATGATCAACAATCACCCATATCGAATCCTTTTTAGACGGCATCAAAGGCAAACCTGTCACAAAATCCATGGTAATTCTTTACCACTACCATTCTAGAATCTACACAGGTTGCAACAATCCACAAGGAAACTAATGTTCAGCTTTAACCCGTTGACACACCATGCAACGAGCAACAAACTCTACTACATCATTCTTCAAGCCAACCCAATAATACTCTTTTTTCAAATCATGATACATCTTCGTACTACCGGGATGCATAGCAAAAGGAGTAGAATAAGCCTCGGCTAAAATAGTACGCCTCAACTTGGAATCCTTCGGCAAAACTATTTGACCCTTAAAACACAAAACACCACCATCATTAAAATGAAAATCCGTCACATTACCCTGAAAATATCTTTTAACATGTGAAACCAATGAATCATCATATTGTTGTCTCTCTTTAATCATCTTAGACAACATAAGCTTAACTTGTAACTCAGCCAACAACTCATCTTCATGCGTCGCACTCATCATAGCAAACATCGCTCTTAGCTCAATAGTTGCCTTACGACTCAACGCATCCGCTTCAACATTAGCTTTTCCATGATGATACTCAATCGTCTAGTAATAATCCTTAAGCAACTCAACCCATTTTCGTTGCCTAAAATTCAACTCTTTATGAGACATCAAATACTTCAAGCTCTTGTGATCAGTGCAAGTACTACATTTCTCACCATAAAGATAATGTCTCTAAATCTTTAGAGAAAAAACAATTGTGGCAAGCTCTAGATGATGCATAGGATAGTTGCACTCGTGCACCTTCAATTGTTTCGATGCATAAGCTACAACCTTCGCATCTTGCATCAACAAACAACCCAAACCAACATACAATGCATTGTTATACACCACGAACTCCTTGCCTAACTCAGGTTAAATCACCACAAGAGCATGTGTCAAAACCTCTTTTAGCTTCTCAAAACTACACTACCAAGGCTTCGTTCACTCAAATGGAACATTCGTCTACAAAAGCTTAGTCAACAGGGTAGCAATACTAGAAAAACCATCAACAAAGTGAAGATAATATCTAGCCAAACCAAGGAAAATATGAAGTCAACACAGTATTTGAACAATTTTGGAGTAGGGTTTTTGATCGCCATAACCCAATTCTGTCTATACCGAATTTCAAAATGTTACAAGTTTTGTGGTAAGAATCTTCATTGTTATGCAGGGATAACGGTTGTGAAGGGGATATGGATAAACCGCTTTCAAAATATCAGTGGACATTGGTTGGATGACCCTTTGTTTGCTCAAAAGGGAGTCTCGTTGATACTTGTGTAGTATCATCGCCCTTTCAAAGGCATTTCTCAGAGGTAGTGGGTTCATGATCTACTACTTTGTTAGAGTGTGGCCGAAATTGATGTTTTACAAGTTTGACAAAGCTACCTTCTTGAGATTTATGGCACCTTAGAATTTTATTTGATTGATCAAGCGTGACCTTAAACCCAACCTTTGGTACTAAGAATGTTGAATCGTTGCCCTTCTACCGTGATTTTTGTGGTGGTTGTTTGAGAATGACACAGTGGGGTTGTAAGACATGTTTGACCGTTTGACGGATGCCAAGGTGTACAGTTTGACGCTCAAGAGCTTTCAGACTGCTAGAGTGTGTATGGTTCATGGAAGAGTCGTCAAGACTGACTCCCTATCAAATACGTGAGTAGATGTTGAGGTAAGGCTAAGTGGGACGTCGATGCCCGTCGCTCTTGTTAAAGGAGACCAACCCAGTTACAAGAGTCAGAGATTCAGTTAAGAAGGTGCAACTCGAACGAGGTTTCTTTTATTTGAATGTTTCGCTCAAGGGAGAATTGGGCTTGTTATCTAGTAAGAAGTTGATCTGTTGAGGTGAAGTTTAAACCGTTTATAGCTTGTTAAGCAACAGTGAATCACCGTTACGTGTCTCCTAAGGTGAATGACTCATTTTACCAGTTGTGAAGTACCCGGGTGTTTTTCCGTGATTGGTTTGAAAATGATATACTTATGGTTAACTATTGGAGGCTAGTGATTTCGAAATGGATTTTGGAATCAGGATTTCTCTCTTTAAAGTGTGTTGTGGTAACGTTGATGTCTGTAGTGATATTTGAGGTGCTTTAGTGATGATAGGGTGGGGGCACCATATTGTTTCTCGAATATAGGTTTGATGCTTTGTGTGACACGTGTGAATGTACAAGGAATACAAAGAGAGGAGATTGGGAAAGATAATTACCTTAATGACCTTGTGTGTGGGAAATGTTAGATACTGTGTAATCGGTTAAGAAAGTAATGGTTTGAGACTTTGTAGATTCTTTTGATTTGTATCACAATTTTCTTGGAAGGAACTGAGGAATAGTAATGAAAATCTGAGATACATGAGACCATTTTCTTGGGATAGTGGTGCTGACTCGATTAAAGTTGGGTAAGGTTTTGACATCTTCGACGATGTTTTATTGTATTGTCAGTGCCATATTTTTGTGCTAGATTAAGGAAAGGTGTGCCTACCCAACAACAAGAAATTTGGGGTACTTGATCTTTAAGGAATTTGAGATTTCGACTGCGATGTGGGTCAAATTAATTAGGAGCTGTTGATCGTGTAATCGATCACCACCTAAGTAAACTAAACTTGATAAGTGATGGATTGTATGGAGTTAGTTCAGGTTAGAGTACCATGCTGCCCATGTGGGGTGGACAAGGATCGTATGTGATGGTCATGTAAGGGATTACCGATGGTAGCTTCATGCGGTACCAGTACTCAATTCATCTGTTATCGGTACTGATCGGTCAGATACACATACACGTGTGTTTGTTAGTTAAGCTTCTAGTTATGGATTGAATTTCTTTGGAAGCCATAAGAAATAACATCTAATTCTAATTAAGAGGACACAGTGTTGTGATTGGGCATAGGTCTAATGGTTTCTGATGGATTTTGAGATCTTGTTGTGGGTGTTTTAGAGAGGGTTATGTCAAGGCAAGAGATTTTTCCTGTGCGGTACGGTGGTTTGAATATGATCAATTTTTTGAATGAAAATTGGTACTAAACTTTCACCGCACGGTTTAGGAGATAGTGTGGACTTGTGTGTCTAAGATTGTGATAAGTGTTTAACTTGCCATCAGTTGGGAGTCAAACATTAATTTCTCTAGAGTTGTTGGGATGGTTCGATGTTCCTTTGTGGGAAGTTAAATAGATGATTGTGAATCTTGTAAAAGACTACGAGTGCCCAATTTTGATGAGATTTCATTGAGTAATGGTATAGTCCTTGGTAGGTACCGTTTTAGGAGAAAGTTTGCTTTGTTTGGTTCTGGGTTGGGTTGTATGACACTATGATGTGTATATGCTACCTTCTGAGTGAGATTCAAGGTTCGTGATGGAGCCTTATCCCTTGGTGAGATTTCATGTGATGATAATCCTAGTGATGGTATAGTTAACGTGTTTTCCATACATGTTATAGTTGAAGTGTAAGACTCTTGCGTGAAATGAGTTTATTAGGAGTTGCTGACATGATTTATCATACCGAGTTTAAGGTAAGTTCTTGAAGTATGTTGAGACACTGATCGTTTTCAAAAGTCTTGTACCGAGCAAGCAATGATATTGATAAGGGATGACATTAGAGTTAGAGTCTCCTTCAGGGAGTCATCACGAAAGGGATCGCTTCATTTTAGTTACAATGGTTGTTCAACCTCATGTTCTTTTGGATTATACAGAGTTATAGAAGGATTTTGTGTGCATCAATCTTTTGGGTTCTATAGCGTAAGTTAAGTTTTTTTGATGACGTATTCGTGTGATAGTTTTATTAGGGCACCGTTGGGTTTTGCTTGTCATTTGTAATGTACCGAACAAAGACGGATTCCTTCTAAGAGAAAGAAACAATTGAGATTATGTTGGTATCGTTAAAAGACAAGGGTTATAATTGACAAGTGTTGTGAGAGATCAGTGTAGTGCAATGGGATAGTTTGAAAATGTTGGAGAGTTATAAAAGTTTTAGCATCTTCTCTAGTTTACTGGTATAAATTTCAGGAAATTTCTTTTAAGGAGGGGAGAGTTGTAATGACACAAACTCTGGGTTAGTAAATCGGGTCTCAGACCCAGGTATTGGGCTTTTTTTGGGAGCCCGATTAAGAAAATTGGATATGGGCTTTATCAAAGTTAGAAGAATGAATTTTATGGATGGTGTTTGAAATTTAAATTGGTGTAAGTAGTTGAAAAAGAGGAGGAGATGTTATGAAGAGAAAGAAAAAGGAAAAGTGGGGGGATCAGAAAAGTAAGTGGGAAAAAGGGAAAAATGGTAACTGACTACTTTACCAAGTGGTTCGAAACAACTTCTTATGCCAGTATCACAAGATCTACAATATGCAAGTTCTTAAAGAAAGAGATTATCTGGCAATACGAATTGGCATAAAGAATTATCACTAACAATGCCTCAAATTTCAACAACAAGATGATAACAAAAGTGTGCAAGCAATTCAAACAATGCACCACAATTATGCGACTTCAAGAAGATTATTTCAAAAACAACAAATACTGACAAACACTGCATGAAAAATTACCATTTTCCCTATTTGCATATCGAAGTTCAGTGCGAACTTCTAATGGGGCAATGGCATTTACTTTGGTTTATGGGACTGAGGCAGTGTTAGCGATTGAAGTCGAGATTTTGTCTCTTCAAATTTTGATTGAGGTAAAATTGGATGAAGCAAAATGGGTACAAGCTCGATTTGATTAGTTGAATCTTATTGAAGAAAAAAGATTGAATGTTATTTCTCATAGCCAGATGTACCAGGAAAGAATTATACGAGCTTATGATAAGAAAGTTCATCCCAGAGAATTTCGAGAGGGTGATCTAGTGCTTAAAAAGATCATGTCAATTCATACAGATTTACGTGGGAAGAGGATGCCAAATTGGGTAGGTTCATATGTTGTCAAAAAGGCCTTTTTTGGAGGAGCGTTGATTTTAACTAAAATGGATGCAGATGAGTTACACAAGCCAGTGAACTCAGATTCAGCTAAAAGGTACTACTCTTGAAGATTAGAAAAAGAGATTGAAAAAAAGGAAAAGGAAAAAGCAGAGTGAAAACCCAAAAGGGGAGCTTCACAAAATAAAATATCAATAGTGAAAACCCAAAATAGAGTTGTGGGTATAAAAAAAGAAGATGAAAAGAAAAGAGGGGTTCAAGATGAAAACTCACAAAGAGCATCTTGAAACCAAAGGAGGATCTAAGTTGAAAAACCTGCAAAGGTGGCTCAGATATGTTGCGAATAGGCATCCAACATTTAAAACCTCTCAGACACCTGGTATTTTTGGATGGATTTGTTTCTTGATTCTTTTATTTCCAGTTTTCCATGATTCTTTAAATTCCATTGTATTTTTCACAAGAATTAATAAAATTCTAAAATTCTCTTCCAAGCTTTCTTTTTATTCCTAAGTATCATGCAAGTATATTAGTATAGACTTATTAAAAAACAAAGGATTTCTTGGTATTGCTATATTTTAAAAGATATAGCTGATCCTTAACACTCGTGATTATTGTTCAAGAGTGTATAAAGAGAATAGGAAGCTATACGTTGAATTAGAAAGAATGAGGGAAATGAAGGAACTGAATAATGAGATGCTTAAGGCAAACATTGTCAGAAAAGACAAATGATGGGAGAATAGGAAGAGAAAGGAAAAAGATAAAAAGAAAGAAGGAAAGCGAATGAAAAGAAAAGGTGTAAGCCCAAAAGGGCGTAAAAAGAAAAGAAAATGAGAAAAACCAAAGTAAAAACTTGAAAGGGTACTTTGAGAAAAGTAATCTAAAGTGAAAACTTGAAAAGACGCTTTAGAGAAATAGATTCAGAAACATGGGAAGAGGGTTGTTAAGGTCGATCCTAAGTGTGAGATGGAGCACCAATGCAAATCGAGATCTAGTGAAAAAGCACAACAATGAAAGAGATCATTATTAGTCTTCCAAAAGATGGGAGTTGTTCAAATGGTCCTATAGTGCTATAGTTCATGCATCATATAGATGTACAAACAAACTAAAATCATGCTAACATTCATCAAAGCATTTTATTCTATTTTGGCAGGAATTTTCAAATTCAGCAAAGAATACAGAGTTCGTAATAAGAAGAACTCGCCCAACAAATAATGAAGAGCTCATAATGAGAAGAGTTCGTGCAGCAAAGAATATAGAGTTCATAATGAGAATAGTTCATCCAACAAAGAATTGAGAGTTCATAATGAGAATAACTCGTCTAGAAAAAAATGAAGAGTTCTTAATGAGGAGAACTCGTCTAGCAAAGAATGAAGAGCTCATAATAAGAAGAGTTCGCCCAGCATAAAATGAAGAGCTCATAATGAGAAGAGTTTGCCCCGAAAAGAATGAAGAGTTCATAATGAGAAGAACTCACCCGTACAAGATCTTCGCAAAGAAGAAAATGGATTAACATTTCCAAGAAGAAGGAATAGTTCATAATGAGAAGAACTAGTTCAGCCATCACAATTTAACCTTTGAAGAAAATTGAGAAGTTCATAATGAGAAGAACTTGTTCAAGCTTTCTAAGGAGGAGAATACATAATGTTCAGGGACAAATGAAAATTTTCATAATAAGAAGAATTTGTTAGTGTTTTCAGAAGAAAAGAAAGATAACGAGCTCAATCCCAAAGAGTGAATAATTCATAATGAGAATAACTAGTTTAGTCTTTAGTTTAAGCCTTGGAAAAAGGTGTAACACTCTAAAAATTGGTTTAGTTAGAGCTAGATTTCGCGGTCTAGTTAATTTATCGATTGAGGACCTTATTGAATCTATCAAAAACCTTTTAGTGACTACATTGTGAAAATTGAGATTATTGGAACAAAAATGTAAAGTGTCAGTCATTGTATGACTAAGGTTATGGTTTCCCCAAAACCAAGCTTAGTCACCTACTTGCTTTCTTCCTTTTCATGTGAATTAGTCATTGGTTGTTATAAGGGATGACAAGGTGATGTAAACAATTATTATTGGATTTAAACAAAAAAAGGAAAAGATGGATTTTTCAAATAATAAAGAAAGCTTACCCTTTGCTAAGGGAAACCTTCCTATTGGCAATTGATGGTGTAAGGATCAGCCAAAATTATAGTACCTCATATTGATAAAAGAAAAGTCCAATCCTTTGTTTGATTCCACTGAAACCGATTCTATCCAAGATACATCTCATCTTTTGCTTTGAACAAGCAAGCATCACCATTGTCATCTCCTATCTCAAGCTCAAGCTAACACCTCCCTTGTTTAACCTCCAAATATTGATTTTGTTATTATTGTATCAATTTTAACATATCATCTTGTTTTACCTAGCTCAAGAGTTGGGGAAAAAAGCACCGTCATCTCTAACAAAAGTTAGGAATAAAGGAATCACAATGCGAGAGCTATAAGAGCTTCGGAATCGAGGTGATTGTAGTCAGAGTCTCAGAATTAGGCTAGGTGCCTTTTTTCGATCCATTGATATTGAATTATGTATAGCTAATGTTGTGTCTAAGGAAAATCACATCGAATCTTATAGGAGATTGTATTGGTAAGCCTCGGTAAGTCATTGCATCGAACCATCGTTCATTAAGATATTGTTATTGTTATAGTTGTCATCGAACCATTAGAATATTAAACGTTGACCATTGAACATTAGTATCGTCATTGAAATAGTTATTATTATATAAATTGCTATTGTCATTGTTATTGATCATTGATATTGACATAGACATTAAAACATTGCTTATTGATATCGACCAGTGATAATAACATTGAATCATTGTCCATTGATATTGCTATTGGAATATTGATATAATTACCGAACCTTGGATTCAAAAGGATGTTGGATACAATTGGCATGCCATAGAATTCATGAGCTCACTGGTACGGGTGGATACGGTCCTTGGCTATGGCCATTATTGTGGTGAGGCAGAGGGATGTTTGTAATTTGGTCATTTGGCGAGGAAAAGGGAATAGACCATTCATTTGGAATTCACGTACCCACAATCTTGATTCAATCCAAGGATTAATGTTGAAACTTGATATATCGGATATTGAACATGAAATATATCATTGATATTGTTAAAGCATGAGTTTTACACATTCCATTGATATTTACATTGTTTGTGACTACCTCAGTAGGCAAAGTATGCTAATACATTTCATCTCATGCGTTTCAGGTTAAAGGTATCGTATTGAAGAGATTAGAGAAGTTGGTGGTTTTTGGCAAGTTGCTACAAGTCTACAAGTAAAGTATATTGCCCTTTTGAACTCCTAGTATGGTGGCAAAGTAGTTGAATTAGTTACTTGTAGCCTTTTTTGGTATGTATTCATTGCCTATGTTATGTAATAGGGCTTAAGGCTTCTTATGGTGTTTTAGACATAGTTAAAAGTGACATAGTTTGCGTATTTGCCTAAAAGGGTGAAAACATATTAAACGGATTCGAATGACTATGAAATTTGATATGCTAGTAGATTATAATGTTTTAATGTTGCTGGTAAAATTTCATTGAATTTGGACATAGTTTGATAGGTTAAATCGATTAAAAACTAGACAAAATATGTCATTACAGTGCTTGGTGTATCGATACGAGTGTTGGCGTATCGATACGAGTATGCATATTTGGACATGGTCAACATCGGTCAACAGGGTGTATCGATAAGTCAAACGGGTGTATCGAAACAAAAAGTCAACACTAGAATTTGGCAAATTAAATGCACCGATACAACCTTATGGCGTATCGATATGGGTCAACCTGGTTAACTCATACCCATACAGTCCCCAAGCCATACCGATACGAGCTTGAATATTTGAATCTAAAAAATTGTATGACATGCATAGCGTATCATACGAATAAGTATTGTATCGGTATGGGTTTTCTGACTCATAACTATTTTAACGGTCATGACATAGGCGTATTGGTATGACCTTACGAGTACCAATACCGACTACAAGTAAATCAGTTTTAAGTTAATTGGGATAAATTTGTAACCTTGTATAATAGCCACTGATTATTGAATAGTTCAATAAACAAGATAAATGATCTCCAATTGCTATGAAAATTTGTATGCTTATTATTTAGGGATTGAATTTCATCGTGGTAAGGTTAATTTCAAAAATAGGCCTCTAAAATATTGAAATTATAGAGTAGTCCCTAGAACTTGTACAAGTTTTAAATTGGTCTTGAATGGATAGGTGTAGCCTTATATAGAATCGTTGTACTATTATATAATTATTGTAATTTTTATATAGTATGCCATCGTTAGTTTGTTGATTATTGGTTGTGAATCACTGTATCGATCATTGTATGTCCTACCGGTAACGTACTCCGTCCTGGTTCTCTACCAGGCCGGGAAGGGGGTGTTACATTTGTGGTATTAGAGCTAGAGTTTAGTCGATTCTAGGACTAAACCGAAGCATTTTGCATTGTTATTGTGTTACTTTGCTACCTAGGAGTTGTTTATTGTATATAAAGTGACTTGCCGCCTAATCCAATCTATTTATGTTATAGATATGTAAAATTTAAATGAAGCTCATATAAACGAGCCTGTTACTGGCTCCTCGGCACACAATAAGGAGATAAGGGAGGTAGATCCTCCGAATCCACCAAATCCCCCACCTAAAATATTAAACCAGAACTGCCTAATGCTCAAGCTGAAAGTTATAGGAACATGGCTACATGTTCAAACAGTTCATGACATTGATGAGAGCTGAGCAAGTGGTGTAACCTACTCCACCTATTTTCTAGTATGCTCGGGCCCTTATTGACAAGTTGTCGCAGCACCGAGCTTACACCTTCACTGGTCAAGATGATGATAATACTGAACTTGCTGAGTATTGATTGGACAACACATTGAGGGTCCTAACCAAGCAATTGCAATGTTCAGATGAACACAAATTAGAGTGTGCCCTTGTTTCGCTTACCGACGAGGCATTATAGTGGTGGGAGACTATTACCCTTATAGTCTTCGAGGAAACCATCACTTGCGAGTTCTTTATTCAAGAATTATGAAAGAAATATATTATCGAGTTCTATCTCATAGAAAGAAGCAATATCTTTCTCCATATCAAGTATGGTGCCGAGTACATCAAGAAAGAGGAAGAGAAATGCAGAATGTAAATTGATGGACTTAGTGATGAGCTATGCCCTATGTTCACTACATTCGGTATTACCAATTTTCAAGATCTTGTAAATTGAGTCAAAGCTACCGAAGCAGCACAGAAAGCCCAAAGGACATGTGGGTTAGGAAAATCTAAGAAGATGTTCAGAGATGATTCTCGACCTCGTAAGTGGAACAAGAAGGGAAAGTATCAAGGCCACCCTAAATAGAATGTATACTCACAGCCTTCCCGTTCAGGGAACATTGAGAAGACGCAAACTGTGACACAATCTTTTACCAAGACGACCTCAATTGAAAGCACTGGAGGCTCAAATCGAAGCTCTTAGTATCCTATTTACAACTATTGTCAAAACAAACATCTAGCGGGTCAGCTTCATAAGTAGACTCGGGCTTGCTTCTATTGTGGCGAGCAAGGCCATTTCATTCGTGATTACCCCCTCAATGCAACCAAATCTACTGCCACACCGGCTACTTTTGCCTCCCCTACTCAATCTTTTCAAGGCAAGGGATCAAGGCAAGAATCATCAGGAACAACGGATGATGAACCTGATGTCATTGCAGGTACCATTAAATTGTATTCACACTTTTTATATGCATTGATTGATCCTGGTTCTACTCATTCCTTTAAAAGCACTGTGTTGGTTAAGGAGCATAGAATGTCCTCTAAAACTATAGAATCAAGAATTTCAGTAACAAATCCATTAGGTGATTGTGTCACCATGAGCCTTGTGTGTAAGAATTGTCCCTTGTTGATCGAAGGGATTCCATTTATTGCAAACCTATTGGCCTTACCGATCCATGAGTTTGATTTCATACTGGTTTGGATTGGCTTAGTAAACATCAAGCTTGGGTAGATTGTAATAAAAGGAAGTTGTATCTTCGAGGCCTCATCAAGGAGAACATTGCTTTGATGAATTCTCAAAACCCTTCATTGTATGCTTTGACCTTGGAAGCCAAGGATGAACCTCGATTGTCACTATTGATACTATGTGTAAATTCCTTGATGTTTTCCACAATGAGCTTCCGGTTTACCTTTAACCCTGAAGTAGAATTAAGTATCAAAATGCAACCCAGGACTACCACAGTTTCCATTGCACCTTATCAAATGGCAGCTATAGAGCTGGTGGAATTAAAATCCCAAATTCAATAATTACTTGATAAAGGATTCATTCGACCGAGTTCTTCACCTTAGGGAGCTCGAATCCTCTTTGAAAAGAAGAAAGATGGTTCTATAAGACTATGTATCGATTACCGACAACTAAATAAAGTGACCATCAAGAATAAGTATCCATTGCCAAGGATTGATGACCTATTTGATCAATTAAAGGGTGGCTCTGTGTTTTCCAAGATTGATTTAAGGTCCGGGTATTATCAAATGAGAGTTAAAGAATGTGATGTACCCAAAATTACTTTTCATACAAGATACAGACTATAAATTCTTGATGATGCCCTTTGGGCTAACCAATGCACCGACAACTTTTATGGATCTAATGAATTGGATTTTTAGGCACTATCTTGACAAATTCGTAGTGGTATTCGTTGATGACATCCTGATTTACTCTAATAATGCTGCGGAGCACCGAGATCACCTTCGCAGTGTGCTTCAAACCCTTTGAGAGAAACAATTGTTTGCCAAGTTCTCTAAGTGTAAGTTTTGGCTCACCGAGGTTGTCTTCCTTGGGCTCATTGACTTCAGGTATCCAAGTTGATCCGAAGGAAATTCAAGCCATCCTTCATTGGAATCCACCGAAGAATATTGGTGAAGTGAGAAGCTTCCTTGGTCTCGTTGGTTATTATAGAAGATTTTCTATGTTAGTAGCCCTATTAACTAAGCTATTGTAGAAAGAGGCCATATTTGTTTGGGCTGAGAAACAACAACGAAGTTTTGATAAATTAAAACAGGTTTTAACTCACACACCGATCCTAACCCAACCCGAGTCTGGAAAAGACTACACCGTTGTTAGTGATGCCTTACATCTTAGGTTAGGGTGTGTGTTGATGCAAGAGGGAAAAGTTATTTCTTGTGATTCAATACAACGAAAGCCACATGAGATGAATTATCCCATTCATGAGTTGGAGTTGGCTACAGTTGTCTTTGCATTAAAAATCTAGAGACATTATCTCTACAAAGAGAAATGTTACCTTTTTGCCGATCACAAGAGTCTCAAATATTTACTGACTCAAAAGGAGTTGAATCTTCGGCAACGATCTTGCACTACTTAGAGTTTCACAATATTATGAGTTTGGAGTAACAATGCAGGTTTGCTAATCGAATAAACACTCGAGCATTATCACATTTTTTCATACCGTACTTCCATATTTACATAAAAGATCGTAATGACATTTTAACCATTAGCAAAGTAATCACCATAACCATGCATCACCTAGACAATGCTCTAATCAAGTAATGTGATCAATACTTGTCAATCAAGTTACCACTTTATAAATTTCGTCTTTATTTCTTTCCCATTATCAAGAAACATAGCCTTGAGAATCTATAGTCTAGTCTAGATACACGAGTCCCCAACCAACTGTCGCCCGTAACACATATGGTACTCGCAGTACTGGTCAATCCCTCTTACTATCACCAAATGACCACATAGACATACCTCATACTATCACCCATTAGGGACCACTGTCCCGGTCCATAGTCCTCCCCGACACTGAGTTCTATGGACTCTATGGCATGCCAACTATATCTACGACTGACTCGAGACCAAGGCTTTACTTTACATTTCTTTCATATTAATAAGTGAGCATAGCTCATTCAATAAACATGACATTGTATCATTACCCTTGTCTCAATTAGGGTTTAAACATATTCATTATGAGATCTTACATCTCCTTTCACTTGATCATATGCCAATAGTTGATTCATTTGACAACCATTCGAAGCTTTGCACATAATAAATCATCATATATTCATGTAATCAACCGTTTCAGCTTGGACATGGCATTTATCAACCAATCATAATCATGAGCTAATTCGCATCCATCTATATGTATCCATATACATTTCATGACACATTATTTTGTAAAATTCTTAACATGCTGCTAATTTCATAATTCAAAACATTTATCGAGGAATTACTTACCTTGCCTCCAAGCTAGCATAAACTTATCATACATTGTTTACTCCCGAAGAAAATAAACAACTAGAAAGCAATGTTCTGAAGGTTGTTAATCCCTTTCCGAGACTTTAAACGCCACTCACATTTATATTCCGAGCTACTATTGATCCTGGATCACAATCACTTTTTTTTCTAACATCACCTTGATCTAAACTAGTTTTTTTCTCCTCAAAATCCTCCCGATCTACCATGCCACAACATACATATATATATATTATGAGTCACCTAATTCAATTCAGCAACCACAAATTACATACATTTAATATATATCAATTTGTGATTCTAAGACAGCTTTTAACTTTCTTTAAACTCAAATCTGTCCATATTTTGTTTGTTGTTCTGTATGTGCTATAAGCAGTTACAATTCATTCCCCAATTTGAAACTGGGCAGATTCATTAAATCTGTATTTTGCACAGCAAGTAGTCCCTTAAAATAGTACACAATTACTCCATTAACACCATTTTTATTCAACCATTAAACAACAAAATTTTGGGCAGAATCAAAACGTGTATATAAGGAAATTTAACACCTAAATTGTATACATTGATTCAAAGCAAATTCAGCAACGATTCCTAATATAAAACAGTCCCAAACTCACAGTTTTTACATCAATTCAGTCCCTAATTCATATACAACACATATAATAGTCCCAAACACATTTTCATATGTTACAATGCACCATGGCAGTCATGGTTTGCACATTTATAGCATTTTTCATTCGATCTTAACCTTCCTAAGTACTTAGCTAACATTCATAGACGAGACTTAATCTAGTCATATAATCATCAAGTTATTCATATAGGGCTTACTAGTCGAGAATCCAATTCCTCTACAACACTCGGCATAACATACATGAGTCATACTTATGAATTCGTCATTCTAAGTTCTAAAATAAGAAAAGAGTAAGAATACTTGCCCCTTTTCTTAGGAAATTATGATTGTTATCCAAAATTTTGAACTCCAATCTAAAAATCTCAAGCATTCCATGTCCATTCTCTTAACTCCCTCTCTCTCTAGATTTTGGTTCGGTCACTAGGGAGGAAAAAGGTGTTTTGTTTTTTTTTCCTTTTGGATTAACTCCCTTGGTGACTGACCCCTCTCCCCTTGACTCCATGACCGTGTGACACATGTTCACACCCTTATTTTTTTCTTCTAAAATTTAACATGCAATTCTAAGGTTTTCACCCTTGTTCGGTTTAGTCCTCTCAAAAATGGTCACCGATTTCTCAATCTTTCTAATTTAGTCTCCACTTGTTTAAATTGTCTAGATTGATTTTTAATCTTTACGGCAATTTAGGCATAGTCCAAATTAGCATACTTTAGTTAGAATTTAGGGTATTGCATGCATTTTCATGTCTATTTTGCCTATTTTTACCTCAGTTCCAATAGCTTGTGTTTCGTATATTTTTGCCTATTTTTACCTTGTTGTCGATGCATTGCTAATGTCCCTATAGAGGTTGTTTTCACCACTGTAGCCAGTTCGACACTGCATTTTCCAGTTGTCCAGTCTGCTTGAGAATAAGAATAAATATGCCAGTTGTCCTTTCTGTTACAACAAATTTATACGATGCTGAGCAGGCAAATAATTGCAGGACAGGTGTCCTTCCTCAGGTGGCCTATATAAGGACGATTTTGGAGGAAAGAGAAGCCATGTTATTCCTATTTTCACATCATCTTCAAACTCTAAAGATTTTATCCTCCTCTCTTGGCGACCTAAGCTTATTTTCTAGAGATCTGAGGTGATGTAAGGTAGATCTATCCAAGGAGATGAGGAGTCAAGTGTTTATTAGAGGGATTATCTTGTTCTCTTCATAAACTTTTCTTTTTAGATAATTTTATGAAGTTTTACTTGTATTCGTACTTATATTGTTCAAGGTTTAATTTTCTAGAGCTTGTGAAACTTATTTAAACTGATTTCTTAGTTCAATATATTTTAGTGTTAGCTTTTTCTTAAGATTTAATTGTTGGATTTGTTTTACGTTTTACATGAGAGTGTTAAAACCAATTGCTGACATCGATGAATGCAGTGACAAGTTAGATTAACGAATTCTTGCAGCGAGAGCTGTCTGAGTGCAACAAAAGTTGGTCCACTCGTTCAAAGGGCCTTAGACTCGACTTACAACGAGAGTTGAATCTGATCTTTCTACCTGAGTCAAAATTTGAAGGTTTAATGAAAGTTAACACTCAAGTTGACTGTTGTATCATTAAACCTATCCTACACCCCTCGATGTGCACTTTATCTTTCTACCGAGCTGAACCAAGGAGATCCAGGCTTTATTCTCATTATTATTATTATTGCAACCACTATTGCACCCACAACTACCATTTTTATAGCATTGTATTATAGTCTCATAAGTGTAAGAGTAAGTCACCATCCTCGTGGGATCGATATTCAAACAAGTTTTCCTTGTTTCTATTCTTACATCGGTAGTGTAGCTTGCACTACAAAGTGTGACGTTTTCACACTGATCAGTAAGCCTGGTGATATCTGACTAATATGGGGGTTCGTGGTATGCTCCCTCTTACTTCTCATGCCAAAAAGTATTACGAAGCAAGCCTAAAAATATTGCCAACAAAGACCCTTAGTAAATAAATAAAAAGAGAGAGAGAGAAAAATAATTATGAGTTTAGGTAGTAAATTTGACTATGAGAGTAAAAGTATACTTGATGCACATTGCTTGCACTTCATGCACACTTCATGACCTTAGACTAGAGTTATATTGTTGCACTTGAATTTGCTTATCCGCTTGACATTACTGGACTGGATATCTAAGGACAGAACTAGGGCCAGATTCTGCTTGCTAGCATATGTTGTTAATTAGGACAATATTGCCAAGGTACTTTGTTTTATTTTCTATTTTCTTTGTTTGTAGTTGCATTACTTGAGGACAAGCAATGAGCTAGGTTTGGGGGAATGTTAACACCTCAAAAGTACTATTTTTTCCTACACATTTTGTCATGCTTTTGCTTGTCTTTGAGTATATATTCATGCATTTAGTTAGTAGAATCGTGCATTTGCATTAAGGAGTTAAGAACGTTTCTTTTACCAGAGTAAAGGTGTATTTCTTTGCTGTTGTGTGCAGGGCAGATCATGAGCAAGAGTAGGATAGGAGCAGTTGGCAGAACAGGGCAAAAGACCATAAGGGAAATGACGAGAACTGTTGGCAAAAGTAGGACGAGGATTGCCAAGCTTGGTTGGAAAAAGAAAGGTGGTCGATGTCTGGTCATTTAGCCGTTGGTCAAAGAGTCGAGTCAGCCATAATTTTCAAACAAGAAGATAAGCGAATAAGAAGATAACGCACTTTATCTTAAGTGCGTAACCAACTTTCAAACTCAAAACCCAAAATTAGGGTTTTCCACGAGTGCCTATTTAAAGGAATCCCAACTATGAACCGAGGGAGTGACTCCATAAATAAGGCTACACCATGGTGAAAGAGGCAAACTGTGGTTCGACTAGGCTAAGACCGAGAGCTCTAGATTCATTCAAGAGCTACATCGATGGATCTCCTTCTTTGTCCATTTCTCTTTATTTTAATTCTAGTTTTGTGAGGTTTCATTTGAAAACGATATGGTGTTGATGATTCCCCCAACCATGACCTAAATTTCCTAACTTGTTTGGGGACGTTTTTGCGATGAACGATCAGCTATTTTCAACTTCTAATAATTGAATGCCTTGGCATTTTTTTCTATCTTGCTAGTGCTTAATTTTCTTCAATTATTTTCCATACGATAGTTGGCATTGCATGTCTATTATCTCTTAATATCTTAACAAACTTAGGAGATAATGATTAATTGCTAGGTACTAAGGTGAGAAACTTCGACAGAAGATGTTAAAGTAGATGAGCTTACTTCGGGAGTGAATCTATCCCTTAGGAGAAAAGATTAAAACTTTATCAAGTTAATTATTGAAAAACATCACTATAGACATATAGGAGTTAATCGTAATTAACTTAGGGTATTGCGATTGACAGAGGCAATACTACTTAAAATCTGTTCAGCAATAAAAACCAAGGCTGAAAGTTATTAAGTGCTGGCATAGCTAGCATGAAATCCAAGCATCCCTTGCCAATACCATCCATCCATTTGAATACATTTGTTTGCCAAAATTTTTAAATTTTCATTGCATTTTTCCTTAGTCATTTTTCTTAAACCAAAATCTGAATTCCAAATCAACTCATTTGTCCCTTTCACAAGTTAAATCATGGCATTTAATTATTGGATAATCCTTGTAGATACAATACTAATCTTTCTAATGTATTACTTGTTGACCGTGTATACTTGCACGCAAAAAGACCTAAACTTGGCATTATTTACTGGTAGAGTTACACTCGTTCATCAATTATTTGTCAAGAGTTAGTTAGATGATAGTTTTCCACATTAAAATTCTCAATAGTTTCTCCCATTGTTCATCAAATTCCTTAGGTGTCCACTAGAATGCATTCATCTGCTAAATTCCTTTGTAAAATTTTGATCCCCCAATATTTCCTTTTGCATTGCGAGCTAGATGCCAAGAACATTTTCTATGTTTAGAATCAAGAAAAACATTTTTGATCGCCCTCTTCATTGCCCTATCTCTATCTTTAACAACTGAGATCAGAGACTTCTTCGGCATAGCTTCTGCAAAAGCATTTAAAACCCACTGAAACGTATCTGTGGTCTCATCTGCAAGGACATCAACAACAAACACAATTGTTTGATGGTGGTAATTTACACCAATAGTGGGCATAAGAGGTCGGCCATATGCATTTCTTGCTTGTTTAAATTGCTTAAATTGTGTAAACATTTGTTGAGTAAGCTAGCTCAAAGGCCAGGTACATTTTCACTCATGTGATGAATTAAAGTGTATGTAAGATGCTAGGATCATGATCGATCAGTGCATATTATATGATTATTTTGTTGGTTGTGATTGGTGATAGAATGGAACTTAACAATCCACATGAATTTGAGAAAAACATAGACCATGTAAATTAAGTATATACGTGACAAGGAAAATCATGGTGTAACACCCCCTACCCCGGTTTAGGAGTAAACAAGCTCGGGAGCATTATTGGAAACACTGGAAACACAAATCTTTTAAAACATTCGAGAACTCATCCCTAGTAGATTAGTTGAGAACTAACAAGGCCCTTAATCAATCACATTTAATCATATAAGTATGAGCTTGCTTCTTATTCATTATAGGTTACTACTTTGGTTAATCATTTTCAATTTACATTCTAGATTACCAAGTGCTTAACAAAATGACCATGTATAGTATTCAAATGGCATACAATAAGTAGGACATTTTCGTTTCAATTCAAGCTAATATCAAATGTATGCGCAGCTTAATCCATTTAATTCACATGATAATATTGTCATTACACACTTCAAGTTTAGCCATTAAGCCTTCCTAACATTTATGGCCAAAACAAGTTCATTTATACATATACAAACTTTCAAGTAGCAAAACGCATGTCCTAGTTTGACTATATACAAGCCTAGGTGCCACCAACTAGGAGTATTACAAAACAATTATAGATCCATATTCTAGCATTTTCTTGTGTTTGCTTCAGGATCAAGAAAGAAGTTTCAAAAATCAAGAAGATTGCTCGAATCTCTTAACCTATAGTTTGGGAAGAGTGGAAACGAGAGTGATAAGTACAAGTTGTACTTAGTGAGTTAGTAATCTAGTTCTATCAAATTATTGAGACAATTATCAATTAGTCAGGTTTGAACCTAGTCAAGGTTTGTAGCAATCGAACTCAAGCTTTATACATACATTTATTTCAAGTCATGTAACATATCATTTCAAGCAAGACATTCAAGTACACATCGATTCAAGTGAGATCATAAGCCATTCAAGTAACAAATCATATAGCAAGCAATTCAAGTATCAAGTAATTAAAGTATCAAGTAAGCTTTATGCTTCAATTATTTATCATATACTTTCTTTAGTTTACGCCCCTGGTATTTAGTTGTCCATGTAATCGAGTCGCCAACCAAACTATTGACAAATAACAAGATACTGGTCATTACCCTCCTACTGTCGCCAAAGACCATTCACACATCGCTCTTACTGTCGCCATTTACAGGCCTTGGCCCTGGACCGTAGTCCACCCAACACGAACGAGCTCTAGACTCTATGGCATGCCATTCTACCTATGGCAATTAGCAACCAAGGCTTTGTTTCAATAATTTATCACATTTTCAATAAATTCATGTTCAAGTCAAGATATGTTCTCATTCAAGAATCAATTCAAGCATGGTATAACAAGATTCGAGCTTAGCCCTTAAGCCAATTGAGCCTTAGCTCATCATTTTGAAATTTAACTTGTCATTCAAGCAAGCAATTAACATATGCCATCTCTAGGCATCAAGCAAGGTCTTTAATTCATGATTTATATCATGTTAAAAAGTATCTAAATCATAGAGATACATTCAAGCACTATTTGAATTGATCACAGCCAAGGCATCAAGAATCAAGCATTTGTTTTCAATTTTCTTTCTAATTAATTTAACAATATTTATGTTACTATTAAATCTCATGTTTTAGCTTAAGCCATCCTTCCCTTTTAATCATAACCAAGTTTAAATCAAGTTCATTAACATGGCATAGAAATAACAAGAAATTAGACATGCATATTTGGTTAGGACCTAAGTCCTAACCCTATATTACACTACACTCACAATACTCCAAGCTATTTTTGGTCTTGAATCCAAATCCCCTTTTGTTTTCCACTAGCTTGAAATGCTCTTTCTTCTTCAACAAGGTCCACTCCTTGTTCTAACAATGCACACAAGGCCATAGAATCGAAATCAGCAACTATTTAAATCATTACATGGCTCCATACATTCAAGCATTCATTTCAAAACATCAACACTGCTGCTGCCAGGCAACATGTGCATTACTTGCTTAAATGTTCATATATTTCATTCCATATATCGGAATTTCGAACCGTTTACACCTTTGGAAAGCTAACTTAATTTTCTTTCTAACCACATACGCCTTGCATTTTCATTCATTGTGAATTAATACAGTTTTTAGTCCTAAGATGCACCAAATTATGCCACTGGACAGTTTGCACTGTCCTTAGAGATTACTCTCTATAAACTAGACATACTCATGATTCTGTACATATAAGATTTATTCCCTAATTTGATCTATGTGATTTTCTAAAAAAATTTAAACTTACTGCCTGAAACAGAGTTTTCTGGACATATTTCCATAAGCTAGATTCTAGCTTCATTAGTCACTTAGACAATGGTTCTAACATGATTTTTCAACATATATTCTCACTCATACATGTTTAATTCAATCCAATTATGTGTCAAACATAAGAAAGCAGGGTAATTAAGCAATATTTTCGAATTGGTTCATTTACGGACAACAATGTTGCTCAAAACAGTCCATGGGCTTAAAATCAGTCTCTATTGTTTATCCTAGATGCATAGCAGACCTTAACATCATTCTTTTCAATCAAAATAGTCCCTAATTACATTCTAAGCATTTCCCTTGATTATTTACTATCCAAAACAGTCCTTACATTCATTATATTTCACATTTCAGCCCCTAATACTTTTATGTGTGGAGAACAGCCCCCTTAATTCAAATTCAGTCCTTTGTCAAAGTAATTATCGGCCTTGAATCATATTCAAAATATACATAGTTCTTTCTATACACTTCTCATGCTTCAAAACTCAAAACATAATCCAATTTTTTTCAAAACTACACTTGTAATCATTCAAGAGCATAAGAACTAAGCACACCTATAACCATATTGATACATCATTCAAACAAGATAATAGTTCATAACATGTCTTTGGTTTGCTATAGATTCAAACAGCATTCATAAAGTTCAAGGAGGAAATTCGAAATCAAAATCTAAGAATCTTTTAGCTATGAGATAAGAAAACTCCTACATGTTGTTGGATTTCTCAATAAAGGATTCTATGGAGCCTTCACCAATCGAGCTTAATTCCCTCCTTCAATGGTGAAAATACACTCTCTCTCAATGACTTTTTCTTTCTATCGTTTGGTTTCAAATGAAGAAGAAGAAGGAAATGGCTATCCATCTCCCCCTCATCTATTATTATCTAATGGACATGTGTTAAAATCCCACCTAATTTTTCTTTAACATGTAAACTCTATGTTTAGTGAATCTTTCATTTTAGTCACTATAATTGAGTGTTCTTCTTTTTAATTCTTACAATTAGCACCATTCTTCCATTCGATTAGGACATAATTTATCTAGCTAATAAATTTAAATAATGGTAACTATTTCTAGTCTCGTTTTAGGGATATCACAGTTCCCTAATTTAAATTAAGTTACCACTTTTAGTAACATGCTACTAGGCTCGGGTTTGGGGTATTACAATTCCCTCCCCCTTAAAAATAAATTTTCCCACGAATTTTACCTGAATTAAACAAGTGAGGGTATTGTTTCCTCATGACTGCCTCTGATTCCCATGTTGCTTCTTCCATCTTGTGGTTTCTCTACAAGACTTTAACAAGAGGTATGAACTTGTTACGAAGCTTTCTGACTTCTCGAGCTAAGATCCGAATTGGTTCTTCTTCATATGACAAGTCGGGATTCAGTTCGACTTCTTTAGGTTCAAGGATGTGGGATGGATAAAATCTGTACCTTCTTAGCATAGATACGTGAAACACGTTGTAAATTTTATCGAACTCACTAGGAAGAGCCAAACGATAGGCCACTAGTCCTATTCTTTCAAGGATCTCAAAAGGTCCGATAATTCGAGGACTGAGCTTCCCTTTCTTCCAAACCTGAAGACCTTTTTCCAATGAGATACTTTAAGGAATAACTTGTCTCCTACATTGTATAAATGTCTCTCCTTTTTAAGTATGCATAGGCTTTCTGCCTATCAAAAGCTACATTCAATTGGTTATGAATGATCTGCACTTGTTCTTCTGTTTCTCTGAGCAGTTGAGGTCCCAAAACCTTGTTTTCTCCCAATTCAGACCAACATAAAGGAGTTCTACATTTCCTCCCGTATAAGGCTTCAAATGGTGCCATCTGAATAGATGCATGGCAGCTATTATGTAAGCAAACTCTACTAGGGGTAGAGACTTTTCCCAGTTCTTTCCAAAGTCTATTACACAAGCTCACAACATAAGTGCACTTTAGACCCTGAAGCCTTTTGTAAGGATTTCCAAAACCAATAAGCAAATATGGGGTCTCAATCAGAGATTATAGCTATAGGTAAACCGTGCAACCGAATCACTTCACAAATATATAGCTCGGGCAAGATATCCAAGCTCATGTTCATTCGAACAGGGATGAAGTGCGCAGATTTTGAGAATCTATCAATGATCACCCACACAACATCATTCTTTCTTGGGGTTGAACGAAGACCAGTAACAAAATCCATAGTCATACGGTCCCATTTCCATTGAGGAAACTCGATAGGTTGAAGCAATCCCATAGGGGCTCTATGCTCGGCTTTAACCCTTTGACAAGTCAAACACTTTGATACAAAATATGTAATAGCTGACTTCATGCCTGCCACCAATACAGTGGTTGTAGGTCTTTATACATTTTGACTGGTCCCAGATGTATCGAGAAATAACTTTGATGAGCTTTTTGTAACATCTTTTTCTTGAGTTCTTCATTATCGGGAACACATACTCTATCCTTAAAATAGAGAAGTCCATTCGGCTTAACGGGAGAATTGAGGATTAGGTTCTGAATCTGGGTTTAACATGATCTTCTGAAGATCTGGATCAGTTTGCTGAAGATCTTTGATTCTCGAGATTAGACTTGATTGAATTTGGAGTTCAGGTAGGATTTTTCGTCCTTTGTATAAACGGAAATGAGAATTGATTGCCAAGGAAGCTACAAAAGAATTCACAAGGTTACTTATACGAGTTAGGATGGATCGTTTAAGATAACGTCTAATATTTAGAATCGAGGGTTTACCCGAGTATGGTCTGCGACTAAGGTCATGAGCAACCACATTTGCTTTCTCCGAATGGTTGTCTATGACTAAATCATAATCTTTAAGCAATTCTAGCCATCTTCTTTGCCTTAGATTCAAGTCCTTTTGAGTTAGGAGGTACTTGAGACTTTTATGATCCGTATACAAGTTGTACTTCTCTCTATACAAGTAATGTCTCCAGATTTAGAGTGCAAACACGATGGCTGCCAATTCCAGAATGTGTGTAGGGTAGTTTGATTCATGTGGTTTTAACTGGCGTGAGGCATAAGCTACCACATTCCCATCTTGCATTAGGACACAACCTAGCCCCAAATGCGATGCATCACTATAGACGGTGAACTCTTTTCCCAATTCTGGTTGGATAAGAATGAGAGCATGAGTAAAGGCTTGTTTAAGCTGGTCAAAGCTTCTTTATTGGTTCTCCGGCCAAAAAATGTTACATCTTTGCAATGTATCTTGGTCAAGGGTGCGGCTATAGAGGAAAAGCCTTTGACAAATCGTCGATAATACCCAGCTAAACCGAGAAAGCTTCTGACCTCTCCCGCATTTCTCGAAGGTCTCCAATCCAGGATAGATTGAATCTTCCTTGGATCTACTTTGATCCCTTATACCGAGATAGCTTGTCCAAGAAATGACACTTCCGATAGCCAAAATTTGCATTTTGTAAACTTTGCAAATAGTTGACGTTCCTAGAGGGTTTGCAGCACAATTCAGAGGTGTTCAAAGTGTTCTTCCTTGTTTCGAGAATACCCCAAAATGTCATCGATAAAGATGACCACGAACTTATCGAGATAAGGCTTCAATATACGATTCATGAGATCCATGAATGCAGCCGAAGCATTCGTTAACCCGAATGGCATTACGAGGAATTCATAATGTCCATAATGAGTCTAAAAGGCTATCTTGGGTACATCTTCTTCTTTTACCCTCATTTGATAGTATCCCGATCAAAGATCGATCCTTGAAAACACTACAACATCCTTGAGTTGATCGAAAAGATCTTCAATCCTTGGTAGATGATATCTATTCTTGATGGTGAGTTTGTTCAATTGTCTGTAATCAATACAGAGTCTCATAGTCCTGTCTTTCTTCTTCACAAACAATACTAGAGCACCCCAAGGAGACAAACTGGGTCTAATGAAACCCTTGTCTTGTAACTCTTGAAGTTGTTTCTTGAGTTCCTTCAACTCAATTGGTGTCATTCGATAGGGTGTGATGGACACCGAATTCGTTCCAGGCTGAACATCAATCCCGAACTCTACTTCTCTGTTTGGAGGGAGACCAAGGAGTTCCTCGGGAAAAATATCGAGAAATTCAGATACAATTGGCATGTTTAGTAGACCAAAATCAATTTTATCTTGCATAACCATGGCAGCAAAGATTGAGGTAGGTTTCTTATCAATAAGAAGGATGGACTCCTTTCCTAAACCTCGGAGATAAAGTCTCCTATTTTGGCAATCTACCCAGGCTTGGTGTTTCCCTAACCAATCTAGTCCCAATACTATATCAAAATCATAGGATGGTAGTACGTAAAGATCAACAAGAAATGGTATGTTTCGAATGTACAAGGGATAATCTTTACAAATGAAGTTTATGGTTGTAATTCCCCCTATAGGGTTCGAAACTACTAGACCTTGGTTTACAGTTTCAGACATCAAATTTAATTTCATAATCAAGGATGAACAAACAAAGGAGTATGTAGATCCCGAGTCTATTAAAGCATAAACAAGACTTGTATTTAACTCAACGGTGCCTTCTATGACATCAGGTGATTCTTCATCTTCTTTTCCCTGAATGTGGTAAATTCGAGAAGGAGCCCGAGATTCCTTATGAGTAGTGTTTGAGTTTTGACCCTTGTTCTTTATGGGATTCCCAGACTGAGCTTGTCTAGGTCCTCTACTTCAGAATGATGGTGTAGAGCTAGCATTTATAGGAGTTCGGTTCAGAAGCTTGTTAGGATTCTGAGGGCAATCCCCTATGTAGTGATCCGAAGCTATACACAAATAGCATAGATTCAATTGAGTTCTACACTGGGCCGAGTGGTATTTCTGGCAGAACTTGCAAGTAAGGAGTTGAGCAGCTTTACCAGAATTTCCCGTACTATTAACAAAAATGACCAGGGCTGAAGGATTGGATACCAATTGAGGTCTCGGTATGAAATTACTCTTCTGAACTCTTCTGAATAGGAGTAAAGCTGGAAGAGTTCTCTCGATAATGTTTAGGCTTCTTAGACTACCAATGAGGCTTGTCTTCATTCCTGGATCTTTTATCTTTCCAGGTAGTACCACTCTTGTGCTTCTCTAAGGCCTTCATCTTGCAATAACTCGGTTCACTAAGCTTTGGAGGTCAGTGATACCCAGGGCAATAAATATGGGAATTAATTCGTCATTGAGTCCATTAATGAACATTCTACATTTGTCTGCATCTGTCTTGATATACTCTGACCCATACTTGCAATACTTGCAAACGTCACTCACATACTGTTTAATAGGTTGGCCATCTTGCTTCAAGTACAAAAAATGCTTCGGACGCTCAGCTAAGTATTGTTCACTGATATACTTCTTCTTGAATTATTCGAGAAAGAATTTCCATGTAACAGTGTTAGAAGGAGCAATCAGGGTTTTAGTTTCCCACCAGCTCAAAGCTTCATATGCCAATAGGGCTATGGCACATTCGAGTTTATGTTCATCAGAACAAGGTAATTGCTTGGTCAAGATTCGAGTAGTAGCCTTTAGCCAATACTCAGCTACTTCAGGGTTGGCTTCATCAGTATTGGGAAATGTATAAGCCCGGTGTTGAGCAAGCTTATCAATTGGAGCTCTATTTGGCACAGTGGCAGGAGGTGGAACAGGATGATCCCATTTCAGAGTTGTTACAAGCTGATTGAACATCTTCTTCATGCTAAGGAGACATTCTCGTTACACATGATTTATAATAGGGGCTTCCTATTGAGGAGCAGCTTGTTCTCGAGGTTAAGCTTGTTGTGGAGGATTTTGCTCCATCCTCACACTATCTGTAACACCCCCACCTCGGGCTAGTAGCAAACTGGATCGGGAGCGTTACATAAGCATGCATGGACAATGAACAAGGTAATACAATACAAATAATACAATACAAGAACAACAAGCAATCATAATTACTTATTAAACAAGTAACCTCACATTTGATTTTAAATCATCAAAGGTAATCGAACAAGGCCATTAAAATTTGTCTTACAAGCTTACACTATAGGTTACTACTTACATTTCAATTTACTTCATCTTATACCATATCATTCGAATGATCCTAAGTCTAACATGCTTCCATTCAATTCATTGATTCTTAGTTTGTATACATTTTAACATTACATACTTAGATTTCTAAACATGATTATGTTATCATACCATTGCATGTATTTAGTTTCCCAACCTCTATAGACCATTCGACAATCATCAATTAACACAAGACAATACTTTCATCAAGTTATATTCATACACACAAGCGATCTTATAATTTCCAAGGCATTCGATTTGAATTCAAGCAAGTATGATTTGATCAACCTATGTTCAATTCAAGCAAGACATGTACTCAACAAAGCGTTCGATTGTTCTAAGGGAAACTAGTTCAAACATTAGATCATTTCATTCCATCATCATATGCGCAACAATCACCATTCATTACATGATACTTAAGTTCATTACATACTTAATTATAGGTTCATAACATAGTAGGCCCATCAAGACATTATATACAAGTACCAAAATGCATGTTCAACTAACAATATACATTCTAGGAGATATACAAAACAAGTATGAAACCATACTTAGGCATAGAATGTGTGAGTTGCTTCTAGCTCAAGGTAACAGGCTTCAAGATCAAGCAACACTCGTATCCTTTATCCTGTAGTCGGAAGAATGAAAAACAATAGTGATGAGTACAAGAATGTACTTAGTGAGGTAGTACTAAATCTAACCATTTGTTTTATCAAGTTCCATGTCATTTAATCAAGTAAAGACCTAGCTAAGGATTTCTAGCATTGAGATAATCCTAGCTAAGGCTTTCAAGCATCAAGAGAATCCTAGCTAAGGATATCAAGCATTCGGCTATTAATGAGCAAGAACATGGAATCATACATCATGTTTTCATATCAAGATTTAAGCACATTATGCTTGCAAAACAAGAAACCAAGCTAATCATGCTTACATGACAAGTAAGATACAAATCATGACTTTCAAGATAAGTAACATTCAATTCACAGCATTCAAGACAACTATCATGTATTATTGGATTGTTATTTCATGTATTATCAATTAAACAACCCCATTGGTACTTAGTTTGTATAGGTAATCGAGTCTCCAAACAACTGTCACCACAATATGCACCGTAGTGCTAGTCAACCCTCCGTCTGTTGCCAAATAGGGGCCTTAGCCCTGGACCATAGTCCACCCTTACACAATGATCTCTAGACTCTAAGGCATGCCCTTCTACCTAGTCCAACTAGCTACCAAGGTTTTTTGATTTACCATTTATTCAAGTGTTTCAAGATCAAGATCATGTCAAGCAAGTTCATTTCATATTAGGCCCTTAGGCCATTTGAGCCATACCGCACATATCATGTAATTTTCATGTATCATTTCATCAAGATGAGATTATATCTCAACCAATTTCTTTAAGCAATTAATCACATACCACATGAAGCATACAAGCATTACCACTCCACATGCTTATCAATCGAATCAAACATGTATACAAGGTTGAGATCAAGTTTCATGCAGTACTTCAATCAATCTTCCCTTATTATGTCAAGTCCATGATTAGATTCATTCAACATTTCATGAATGTAACAATAATGCATTGGTTAGGACCTAGTCCTAACCCTAGAGGTAACTACACTCACAATACTCCAAGCTTAGATAGTCTTGGATCCACACTCCTTTATTCTTGGCTTTAGGATGATCCACTCTATCCTTTTCCACCAAGTTTACTCCTGGTTCTATCACATTACAAGTACAAACATGTCAAGACAAGTTCATATGATCATTCCTTCATGGCAATGTTCAAGCATATAACATTCGCAAATCTGGCAGCATGCTCATATACATTTTTCATTACCCTTAACTACACTTATCTATACTATAGTTCATGTAAAATAAGGCATAATCAATAGCCTAAAGTTGTTTACAAAACAGTTTGCAAATTGCCACAAAACAGTGTGCAATTGCCTATACTGCTGCTGCCAGGCAGCTTGCACTCTAGTCACATAATCATGCACAACTTTCATTCCGTACGTCAGAATTTCAATTGGTTTACACCGTTGGAAAGCTGATAAAATTTTCATTATGACCATATAAGGCTTGCGTTTTATTTCTTTGTCAAATAATACAGTTTTTAACTTAAAGACATGGCATTTAGCTATACTGGACAATTTACACTGTCCCTAGTGTTTCTTCTCTAAATTTATGTATACAATCCAGAATTCAGTTCTGTTTTATCCTAATGAATTTATACATTTCAAGGTGTTGTCCATAAAAATTTCAGCCTTAAATTCAATTTATACAATTTATGGTGATTTTGCAAAGTTACTGCCCAGAACAGAGAATTTTGGGCAGATTACACTAGGTTAGATTTTTAGCTTCTTAATTCACCTAAGCAAGGTTCTAACGTGGCAATTCAATTCATTTTCATGTTCTTACATGTCTAGGTCATTCTAATTCACCTAGCCATGTGCCTAAAATAGGGCATTATTATGTTGAATCCAATTTGACCTATTTGATCAACATTGCACATCCAATTCATCAATTAGGCAGTCCATTGGTTAATTTAACTAGTCCAATTAGGTGTAGTCATTTTCCAGCAACATATCTATTCAATTCAATCTTCATTTCACCTAGATATATGATCAAAACAAGGTTGTATATCAAATTGACATGTTTACATATTTTCTCTATCAAAACAGTCCCTAATCAAGACTGTTTTTAACCGTGTACACATTTCTCAAATTCCTAGCAGCCATATATATATTTCATTAGCAATTTAGCTATTAGCATTCAATTTCCAAGTTCTAATTGAAGCTAGCACGACCCTAATACACATAACAATCATCCAATTCATCTAGGCAATAAGAACATCATCATTTGCATATTCAACAATCTATAACATGTAAAGTCAAGCATTATACCTTCTCCAAGCTAAATTTGATCAATGATTGAATCAAAAAAGCATGAATTGAAGGTGTTTGCATGAAGCTCTTCTCTCCCCTTTCTCTCTCAAGGATTTCAGCCAAGGTGATAGTTTTGGGGAGGAAGATGACAATATTTTTGGTTATTTCCCCCCCTTTGGCCGTGAGTCACCCTAACTAGGCACGTGTTCTCTTCATTTGAGAACATGTGTCAAGGCCCTTAATCTTAATCCCAATTGCAAGAAAACTCTAATGTTTTGTATGTTCACAATTACATTCTTTCATTTGTGCCTTCTAGTTTTAATTTCAATTCAATTTGGTTCTAATTTCACTTATTTGATCTTAAGGATGGCCAATGTTCATTCTCCTTTAAATTGATTACTACATACTTTCAATTAGCCTATAGTTTAGATAGTGGCAACATTTCTAGGCCAATTTTAGGGTGTTACACTATCTCCTTCATTCGAGGATCCTTCAAGACTTTCTTCGTCCCGAGCAAGCCTTGTTTCAAACATTTTCTACGTTTAGATAGAATAAGAAGCAGTTCAGTTGAGCAAGAACACAAGCCTATACAGTACATTCTCTCCTAGGTGGCACAAGTATTCCTATATGACGCAATAAGTCCCAGTTCAGTCCTAGAATCGACTAAAAAGCTCTGATGCCAATAAAATGTAACACCCCCTACCCCTGTTTAGGAGTAAACTGGCTCGGGAGCGTTACTGAAAACATTCGAAACACGAATCGTTTAAAACTTTTGAGAACTCATCCCTAGTAGATGAGTTGAGAACTAACAAGGCACTTAATCAATCACATTTAA
Source organism: Hibiscus mutabilis (assembly GCA_019671005.1). Taxonomy (NCBI): domain Eukaryota; kingdom Viridiplantae; phylum Streptophyta; class Magnoliopsida; order Malvales; family Malvaceae; genus Hibiscus; species Hibiscus mutabilis. The sequence continues at coordinate 44,077,351 of CM033714.1, read as the reverse complement.
TCATATAAGCATGAGCTTGCTTCTTATTCTTTATAGGTTACTACTTTGGTTAATCATTTTCAATTTACATTCTAGATTACCAAGTGCTTAATCAAATGACCATGTATAGTATTCCAATGGCATACATTAACTAGGACATTTTCATTTCAATTCAAGCTAATATCATATGTATGCGCAGCTTAATCCATTTCATTCACATGATAATATTGTCATTACACACTTCAAGTTTAGCCATTAAGCCTTCCTAACACTTGAGGCCAAAACAAGTTCATTTATACATATACAAACTTTCAAGTAGCAAAATGCATGTCCTAGTTTGACTATATACAAGCCTAGGTGCCACCACCTAGGAGTATTACAAACAAGTATAGATCCATACTCTAGCTTTTGCTTGTGTTTGCTTTAGGCTCAAGAAAGAAGTTTCAAAAATCTAGAAGATTGCTCGAATCTCTTAACCTGTAGTTTGGGAAGAGTGGAAACGAGAGTGATAAGTACAAGTTGTACTTAGTGAGGTTGTAATCTAGTTCTATCCAATTATTGAGACAATTATCAAATAGTCAAGTTTGAACCTAGTCAAGGTTTGTAGCAATCGAACTCAAGCTTTATACATACTTTTATTTCAAGTCACGTAACATATCATTTCAAGCAAGACATTCAAGTGCACATCGATTCAAGTGAGATCATAAGCCATTCAAGTAACAAATCATATAGCAAGCAATTCAAGTATCAAGCAATTCAAGTATCAAGTAATTAAAGTGTTATGTAATTCAAGTGTCATGTAGTTCAAGTGTCAAGTAATTCAAGTATCAAGTAATTCAAGTATCAAGTAATTCAGGTATCAAGAAAGCTTTATTCTTCAATTATTTCTCATTTACTTTCTTTAGTTTATGCCCTTGGTATTTAGTTGTCCAGGTAATCGAGTCACCAACCAAACTGTCACCAAATAACAAGATACTCGTCATTACCCTTCTACTGTCTCCAAAGACCATTCACACATCCCTCCTACTGTCGCCATTTATGGGCCTTGGCCCTGGACCGTAGTCCACCCAACACAAAAGAGCTCTAGACTCTATGGCATGCCATTCTACCTATGGCCACTAACAACCAAGGCTTTGTTTCAATAATTTATCACATTTTCAAGAAATTCATGTTCAAGTCAAGATATGTTCTCATTCAAGAATCAACTCAAGCAAGGTATAACAAGATTCGAGCTTAGCCCTTAGGCCAATTGAGCCATAGCTCATCATTTCGCAATTTAACTTGTCATTCAAGCAAGCAATTAACATATGCCATTTCTAGGAATCAAGCAAGGTCTTTAATTCATGATTTGTATCATGTTAACAAGTATCTAAATCATAGAGATACATTCAAGAACTATTCGAATTGATCACAGCCAAGGCATCAAGAATCAAGCATTTGTTTTCTCTTTTTTTTCTAATTAATTTAACAATATTTATGTTACTATTAAATCTCATGTTTTAGCTTAAGCCATTCTTCCCTTTTAATCATAACCAAGTTTAAATCATGTTCATTAACATGGCATAGAAATAACAAGAAAGTAGACACGCATATTTGGTTAGGACCTAAGTCCCAACCCTATATTAAACTACACTCACAATACTCCAAGCTATTTTTGGTCTTAAATCCAAACCCCCTTTTGTTTTCCACTAGCATGAACATCTCTTTCTTCTTCAACAAGGTCCACTCCTTGTTCTAACAATGCACACAAGGCCATAGAATCGAAATCGGCAACTATTTAAATCATTACATGACTCCATACATTCAAGCATTCATTTCAAAACATCGAGACTGCTGCTGGCACACAGCATGTGCATTACTTGCTTAAATGCACACAGCATGTGCACACAAGGCCGTATATTAGAATTTTGAATCGTTTACACCATTGGAAAGCTAACTTAATTTTATTTCTAACCATATTGGCCTTGCAGATTCATTCATTGTGAATTAATACAATTTTTAGTCCTAAGATGCACTAAATTATGCCACTATACAGTTTGCACTGTCTTTAGAGATTAATCTCTACAAACTGTTTTATAACTCGGAATTCGATCCCGTTTGTTGCATACGAAACTAGACATACTCATGATTCTGTACATATATGATTTATTCCCTAATTTGATCTATGTGATTTTCTACAAATTTTTAAACTTACTTCCCGAAACAGAGTTTTCTGGACAGATTTCCATAAGCTAGATTCTAGCTTCATTAGGCACTTAGAAAATGATTCCGACATGATTTTTCAACATATATACTCACTCATACATGTGTAAGTCAGCCCAATTATGTGTCAAACATAAGAAAGCAGGGCAATTAAGCAATATTTTCGAATTGGTTCATTTACTGACAACAATCTTGCTCAAAACAGTCCATGGACTTAAAATCAGTATCTATTGTATCTCCTAGATGTAAAACAGTCCTTAACATCATTCTTTTCAATCAAAATAGACCTAATTACATTCTAAGCATTTCCCTTGATTATTTACTATCCAAAACAGTCCTTACATTCATTATATTTCACATTTCAGCCCCTAATACTTTTATGTGTACAGAACAGCCCCCCTTTATTCAAATTCAGTCATTTGTCAAAGTAATTATCAGCCTCGAATCATATTCAAAATATACATAGTTCTTTCTATACACTTCTCATGCTTCAAAACTCAAAACATAATCCAATTGTTTTTTGAAAACTACACTTGTAACCATTCAAGAGCATAAGAACTAAGCACACCTATAACCATATTGATACATCATTCAAACAAGATAATAGTTCATAACATGTCTTTGGTTTGCTATAGATTCAAACAACATTCATAAAGTTCAAGGAGGAAATTCGAAATCAAAATCTAAGAAGCCTTTAGCTATGAGATAAGAAAACTCTTACATCTTGTTGGATTTCTGAATGAAGGATTCTATGGAGCCTTCACCAATCGAGCTTAATTCCCTCCTTCAATGGTGAAAATACACTCTCTCTCAATGAATTTTTCTTTCTATCGTTTGGTTTCAAATGAAGAAGATGAAGGAAATGACTATCCATCTCCCCTCATCTATTATTATCTAATGGACATGTGTTAAAATCCCACCTAATTTTCCTTTAACATGCAAACTCTATGTTTAATGAATCTTTAATTTTAGTCACTATAATTGAGTGTTATTCTTTTTAATTCTCACAATTAGCCCCCTTCTTCCATTCGATTAGGACATAATTTATCTAGCTAATAAATTTAAATAGTGGTAACAATTTCTAGTCCCGGTTTAGGGATATCAGAATTCCCTAATTTAAATTAAGTTACCACTTTTAGTAACATGCTACTAGGCTTGTGTTTGGGGTACAAAACATGGGCCAATGAGGCACTTATCAAATTCGATGCATTTAAATTGAAATGATATGTCATGTAAAATATTTAAATTAAAGCCTTGGTTTCGATTCGGTTTTTAGGTATAGTTGGCTTGCCATAGGGTCCATAGAGCTCAGTGTTGGGTTGGACTACGGTCCGGGATAATGGTCCCTATTTGGCAACAGTATGAGGGAAGTTGTTTGGTCACTTGGCGACAGTAGGAGGGTTTGACTGGCACTATATGTGCCATATAGTTTTACAAGGGCGGTAGTTGGTTAGGGACTCGTGTACCTAAACCGTGAAATCGATTAACAAGGCTACCTTACTAATAACAAGGATGAAATTGCTAATGAATCTTTGGTGTCTCATGATTGCAAAACTAATGAAATTAAAAATATGACTAATATATAGAGTGGTACCTGGATGTAAAAGTTAACTTATAATAGAAAAATGTATCAACATATCTAGAAAGGTGAAATAAGAAGGTTAGTAGCTTAAATTCTAAAATCGAATCTCAAATGAATACTTGATTGTAATGTTAGATGGTGTTATAGGCATTGATGTAACACCCCCTACCCCGGGCTAGTAGCAAACTGGCTCGGGAATGTTACATAGGCAAGCAATACAGTACAAGCAAACAAGGCATGATTTGATAACTCATCCTTATTAGATGAGTTACTTAACTAACAAGAAACCAAGCATTCATTACTTAGCAAACAAGTAACCTCACATTGGATTTCAAGTCATCAAATGCATTCGAACAAGTCACTGAATTGTTTCCTTTTATACTTACATTATATGTTACTACATTATCAATACAATTTACTTCATTTAAACCCTATCATTCGAATGAATTAAGAAAAATAGCCTTTTTCCATTATCAAGCTATACTCTATTCCTATGCATTCGACAATCATCATGCTAATACCAAAACACATACATCATGGAATATACACACACAAGTGACCATATAGTTCCCAAGGCATTCGATTGGAATACAAGCAACATGGTTCATCTCATACTACTTTCATTTCAAGCATACACATATACATAAACAAGGCATTTGAATGTTAAAAGGAAAACTAGATCAAACATTAGATCATTTCATTTGTATCATCATATACGCAGCAACATTATTTACATTACAAGCACTTTAAGTTCATATACATAAACAAGGCATTTGAATGTTAAAAGGTAAACTAGATCATATGCACTAGTTCAACATTTTAGTGCCACCAATCTAGAAGATTTACAAAACAAGTATGAAACCATAATTAGGCAATGCTTGTGTGACTTGCTTCTAGCTCAAGAAATCAGGCTTCAAGATCAAGCAACACTCATATCCTTTATCCTTTAGTAGGGAAGAATGAAAACGAGAGTGATAAGTACAAGAATGTACTTAGTGAGGTAGTAACTAGTTCTAACCATTTCTTACATCAAGTTTTGTGTCATTTAAACAAGAATGAGCCTAGCTAGGGGTTTCAAGCATTAGATTGATCCTAGCTAAGGATATCAAACATTCGGCTATCAAGGAACAAGAACTTGGAATCATACTTTATGTATTCATATAAAAAATCAAGCACATCATGCTTACAAAACAAGTAATCAAGAAAGTCATGCTTACATGACAAGTAACATACTATTCATAGCTTTCAAGACAAGTCACGTGTGTTTTAGGATTGTTATTACATTTGTTATCATTTAAACACCCCCCTTGGTACTTAGTTTGTATAGGTAATCGAGTCTCTAGCCAACTGTCGCCACAAGATGCATCGTAGTGGTGGTCAACCCTCCTACTGTCGCCAAAGACCAAATACGTACCCTCTGTCTGTTGCCAAATAGGGGCCTTAGCCCTGGACCGTGGTCCACCCTAACACAATGAGCTATAGACTCTAAGCCATGCCCTTCTGCCTAGTCCAACTAGCTACCAAGGTTGTTCGATTTACCATTTATTCAAGTGTTTCAAGATCATGTCAAGCAAGTTCATTTCATATTAGGCCCTTAGGCCATTTGAGCCATAGCTCACATTTCATGTTTCATTTCATCAAGATGAGATGATATCTCAAGCAATTTCTTTCGTATTCAATCACATGCAACATGTCACATACAAGCACCAATGTACCACTTAAACATGCTTAGCTTTCAAATAAAACATGTATTCATGATGTGATCAAATTTCATGCATTACTAGTCATTCTTCCCTTATTAAGTCAAGTCCATGATTAGATTCATTTAACATTTCAAGAATGTAAACAAGAATTGTAACACCCCCAACCCGGGCTAGTAGTAACCCGATTTGGGAGCGTTACTTAGCAAGCAAGCAAGGACAATATAAGACATAGCAAGCAACAAGGCATTCGAACCATATATGCTTACTTAACAAACAAGCAATACACATTTGACTCTTAAACATCCATACCATTCGAACTAGACCAAAGCAACCTATCATACATTTCTTTACATGCAAGCAACTTCACAATTTGATTCTTACTTATTCCAAACTATCCATTCGAATAGATCACTATGCTAATTCATTTCATGCTTGTAATACAAGTTACTACTTTCAAGGTTCATTTTACAACACTTATTCTTTGTTGCCTATCCTATTAGAAACTACCTCAGTGTTACATGCTTCCAATTCAATCCACATTCTACTCCTATACATTCGGCAATCACCTAATCTTACATTAAACAGTTCGGCCATTGCTCAAGCATACTACAAAGTATGAAACTAGTTCATTCCAATCTTATTCTACTACCATGCATTCGGCAAACATGAAATACCCACATGAGACATTCGGCTATACCTCTAAACAATCACACAACAATACTTTCAACATGGTAATTTCATACAAGACATGAAGCATTCTAATGGTTGGTCATACAACATGGTTCATCACAATCTACATTCATTTCAAGTATACACAAGAGCATGGCAAGGTTATCAAACTATTTCATAGCCAATTAGATCATCATATGATCATTCCATTCCATTATTAATCACCATATACGCAACAATACCATCCAATACATGTAATCTAAATTCATCACATACATGATACTATATACATAACATGGTAGGCCCATCAAACATTATATACAAGCTTTCAAAATGCATGCTCAAGCTAACTATGTATAATCTAGTGTCACCATTCTAGGAGATACAAAACAATTATGGAATCATACTTTAACCAAGCTTGTGTGAGATGCTTCTTGCTCAAGGAATCAAGCTTCAAGATCAAGCAATGTTTGAATCCTTTAACCTATAGGTTGGGAAGAATGAAACAAGAGTGATAAGTACAAAAAATGTACTTAGTGAGGTAGTAACTAGTCTATCCATTTGTTATTTCATGTTTCATGTCTTTTAATCAAGTGTAGACCTAGCTAAGGCTTTCAAGCATCAAGGGTGATCTTAGCTAGTCTTTCAAGTATCAAGATTATCCTATCTAGTATAGCAAGCATTCGGCCAACAAGTATAAGCATGAAGAAGTCATAATTCATGAATCAAACAACATACTTGCAAAACAAGAAACCAAGGAGTCATGCTTTCAAGTCATGTAACATACATTTCATGGCATTCAAGACAAGTATCATGTATAATTGAATTGTTATTACATTTGTTATTTCATTAAACAACCCCCATGGTACTTAGTTTGTATAGGTAATCGATTACCTAATTTAACTAGTTCAATTAGGTGTAGTCATTTTTCCAGCAAGTTGCCTATTCAATTCAATCTCCATTTTACCTAGCAACATCATGAAAACAGGGTTCTATGTTCATTTAACATATTTACACAATTTCTATAACCAAAACAGTCCCTAACAAGATTGTTTTCTAACATGTTCATAATTCCAGATTTTCCAGCAACTATACATGTATCTCATACCAATTTGATTACTAGGAATTACAAATTTCAAGTTCAATTTGAGTCTAGCATGCTCCCAACATGTATACCATCCATCCAATTCATCAAGACAACAAAATATCATCAAACAACCATTCAAACATGAAATTACAAGAGAAACAAATGGTTACCTTACTCACTATGCTATCTAGACTTAACTAGGAGCTAAATCAAGTTTGCATTGCCATGGATTTCAAGCTTTCTCCATCAAGCCCTCTTTTCTCTATTGAATTCGGGTAGAATAGTGAAGGAGAAAGGGTTGGCTGATTCATTCATCAAATTTTCCCTAATGAAAGGACCATTTTTTCCTCAATTTATCCACTAATTAAAGATTAATTAAGGGCATTTTAGAGATGTTAGGAAATTTAGCATGCAATCTTTCAATTTGCTAGAGTTTTCAAGTTAGTCATCTTAATTTAGTCACTCCTATCATTCAATCTTACAATTAAGTCCTTAACTATCCTAATTAGCTTAATTACAAGTTCAATTTAGCTATCAATTTAGGCAATTAGTTTCAATACTACTAGGCTATGGTTTAGGGCATTACAATTCTCCCCTCCTTAAAAAGGAAAATTCGCCCTCGAATTTTTACCCGATTTGAATAAATGAGGATATTGCTTTCTCATTGTATCCTCAGGCACCCAAGTTGCTTCTTCTACCTTGTGATTCATCCATAATACCTTCACTTGGGAGATATTTTTGTTCCTAAGCTTTGATAACCATATGTTACGAGGCTGCCCGTTGAAGAAGACCTCTATTGATTGTGTCGAATCAAGGATAGAAGTAAGAGTTCCTACAAAGAAGTTTGGTTGCAAAATAAGATGTTTATGGTAGATTTCATGTTGTTTAAGGGGCTGGAAATGTGTTGCAAAGGTCGCTGAAAATTTGGTTTAAAGATGCTGTAATTTGTGTTGGAAAATATGAAGGTTTGAAGGTTCAACAATGGTGGAAATGGTGGCTGGAAAATGGTGAAGAAGAAGGCTTAAAGTTGCTGAAAATTAAAATAAAAATAAGAACAAGGAACAAGGAAGAACCTATACTATAAAGAGTATAAATTCGAATCTTATACGTTCAATGCTCGAAGGACTTGGACCCATTGATTAGCAAATCAAGAACCCGAAGTATCTGGTGTAGACAACACAAGCACAATGCTTGAAAAGTCTGAATACTTCAATGAAGAACCAAATTGAGAGAAATTATCACAAGTAAAATGATATGTCATAGATGTCTCGATAATACAAAGTTTAAAGGCTATTTATAAGCCTAAGAACAAGAGGGAAATCAGATTGTTTAAAATTCAAAAATAAACTTCCTAAAAGGCATCTAATGGTGGCTGAATAGGGAGTTAAATTCCCAAGTGATATGATGGCTGCATTTGAATTAAACAATCTGATCAGCATTAAAAAGTGGCTCCTAAACGAAGAGGGAACACTTGAATTTCAAACAAAATGCACATGGAAATTATTTGAATTCAAAAATCAAACTTCTTGGCCCTATCCTTGAAAATTCCGCCCATTGCTTTGAGAGGGAGTTCAAATCTGCCACACACATGCACACACATGTGTCAAGGCTGCCATGTGCGGACGCCATGCTTGGGGAGCTGCTGGAGATTTGCTGGAGCCTTTAGCTTGATGCACCTTGCTGTAGGACACTCTCTTAAGTGTAGGTACATGTCCCTCCATGTTTGAGCTACCCTTGGACTCATTAGCTGGAGTTGAGCTACTGGAGCTGAAGGTGTGCTAGTTGAGCTTGAGTTGAGCTGATTTGGAGTGTTGGAGCTGAACGAGCTAAAAAAACATGCTTGTGGGCTGTTTTGAGCAGAGTTGAGCTACACACGTATTGGTGAGCTTCAATCGCGCTTGTTTGAAAGTCCTTAGCTGCCACGTTTTATTGTGCTGCTATAAAAACAAAATAAACACATATAAATGCTGGAAAACATAATATAAACACACTTAACTTAGTAAATAATATGCATATAAATATATATACTAAGTATAAGTACTTAATATGTCACATATCAGCATGTAACACATTGAAGAACTTATTATCTAAGGCTGAAACATTGAGAAATAAGTTGGAAGCTTCAATGCATTTAAGTGAAAGAACATCCCTGAATAACTTAGCCTTAGATTGAGTAATAGGTCATGTTGGCATGACCTCCGGATCAGATGGTGTTGATGTGCTCACATCATCCCCCCTTCTTTTAAGCAATTTTTCCTCAAATCGGCATCATCTTCAAACGGGGACAAATCTAAAACATTGAAAGTAGCACTTACATTATATTCACCCGATAAATCCAACTTATAAGCGTTGTCATTCACTTTCTCCAACACTTGAAAAGGACCATCCCCTCGTGGTAACAACTTCAATCTCTGTTGTGCTGGAAATCGTTCCTTTCAGAAATGAAACCAAACTCAATCTCCAACGTCAAAGGTAACACGTTTACGTCCCTTATTGGCTTGTTGTTCATATTGCTGAGTTCTTCGCTCGATATTCTCCTTGACTTGCTGATGAAGTCTTTGTACAAATTCAGCATTGGCTTTGCCATCTTTATTCACAACCTGTTCAAGAGGCAAAGGCAAAAGATCAATAGGAGTTAAAGGATTAAATCCATATACCACTTCAAATGGTGAATGCTTGGTTGCTGAATGAACAGAATGATTGTAAGCAAACTCGACGTGAGGCAAGCATTCTTCCCAAGTCTTGATGTTCTTGCGGATAATGGATCTCAATAAGGTAGACAAAACTCGGTTCACAACCTCGGTTTGTCCATCAGTTTGTGGGTGGCAAGTTGTAGAAAACATCAACTTTGTTTCTATCTTGCTCCAAAGTGTCTTCCAAAAGTGGCTAGAAAATTAACATCTCGATCAGAAACAATCGTCCTTGGAACTCCATGTAGTCTAACCACTTCTTTGAAAAATAAATTAGCCACATCTGTTGCATCATCTGTCTTGTGGCAAGCAATGAAATATGCCATCTTCAAAAATCGATCAACAACAACAAATATGCTATCTTGTCCTGTCTTTGTCCTCAGAAGACCTAGCACAAAATCTATAGAAATATCTACCCAAGGTGAACTAGAAATAGGTAAAGGCATATACATACCATGTGGCATAACCTTAGACTTAGCTTTCTTGCATGTGACACATTGCTCACATATTCGTTCAACGTCTCTTCTCATCTTCGGCCAAAACAAGTGTTCCTTTAGAATACGTAAGGTCTTGGTAACTCCAAAGTGGCCCATAAGTCCACCTTCATGTGCTTCTCGAACTGGAATTTCCCGGACAGATCCTCGAGGAATACAGATTCTTCCTTCCTTGAAAAGGTATCCATCATGTCGGTAGTACTTTTCATCTGCACATTTTTCACACAAACTAAACTTTTCTCCAAAGTCAAGATCAGTTGCATAAAGGTCTTTAATAAAAGAAAACCCAATTAAATGAGAATTCAGAAAATTAAGAAGTACATACCTTTGGGACAAAGCATCTGCCACAACATTATCCTTTCCTTTCTTGTAACGGATGAACAAGGAAAGGATTCCAGAAATTCTACCCACTTGGCATGTCGCCTATTCAACTTGTGTTGATCGGTAATGTGATTCAATGCTTCGTGGTCAGTGTGGATGACAAACTCTTTCGGCAAAAGGTAGTGCTGCCATGTCTCAAGAGCTTGAATAAGTGCATACATCTCTTTGTCGTATGTCAGGTAATTCAATGTAGCTCCACTTAACTTCACACTGAAATATGCAATAGGTCACTTTTCTTGTGTTAAGACACCTCCAATTCTAATACCCGAAGCATCACACTCAATCTTGAACATCTTGTCAAAGTTTGGCAAAGCTAACACTGGTGCTTTGATCAAACACTCCTTAATGGAAAGAAAGGCATCTTCTTGTTCCTTACCCCAATTGAAGATGGAATTCTTCTTAATAATCCTGGTTAAGGGGGAGGTAATGGAACTGAAGTTTGGCACAAACCGTTGATAAAAACTCGCAAGCCCATGGAAACTTCTCACTTGGCTTACTGATGTCAGCCTTGGCCATTCTTGAATTGCCCTTATCTTTTCAGGATCAACTTCCAAACCCTGCGAACTAACAATAAAGCCTAAAAAGGTAAGCTTGTTAGTACAAAATACATATTTTTGAAGATTACCAAATAGTCGTTCCCTTCTCAGAGTGCTAAGAATTTTCTCAAATGTTCTTCATGTTCCTGCAATGTCTTGATGTAAATTAAGATATCATCAAAATAAACAACATAATATTTACTGATGTAGGGTCGGAGCACATGATTCATTAACCCCATGAATGTACTAGGTGCATTAGTTAAGCCAAAAGGCATTACCAACCATTACAAACCTTGTTTGGTCTTGAATGATTCTTCCACTCGTCTCCTTCCTTCATTCGAATTTTATGATATCCGCTCTTTGAGTCAACTTTAGAGAAGATACTCGCACCGCACAACTCATCTAACATGTCATCGAGGCTAGGAATGGGATGCCGATACTTGATAGTAATCTGATTCACTACTCGACAATCCACACACATTCTCCAAGTTCTGTCCTTCTTAAGCACCAACAAGACTGGTACAACACATGGACTCAAGCTTTCTCGAAGGTAACCTTTCTCCATCAACTCACTGATTTGCTTTTGAAGTTCCTTCGTTTCTTTAGGATTACTTCGATATGCTGGTCTATTCAAAATGATGGCTCCTGGAATAATGTCAATATGATGTTCAATGCCATGAATTGGGGGTAATCCACTAGGCGTTTCCTCCGGAAAGACATCTTCAAATTCTTGCAAAAGAGTCGAAATAGAAGCAGGTAAATCATCAGGAATGTTAGTCAATAAGTAATTTTCTTTATACATCAAAATAAGCAAAGTTTGCTGAGAGGAAAGATGTTTCCTGATTTCTTTTCCTCTTGCAAAGACGTTCATCTTTTTCTTCCCTTTCATTGCTTCTATGCTCTTTTTCAGACAAGCTTGATCTTTATTCACTTGGCTTGGTGTCAAAGTGATCCTTTTACCTCCATGCGAGAAAGAATACCGATTGGTGTATTCGTCATGTATCGCTCGCTTATCGAACTGCCACGGTCGTCCAAGTAACAAATAGCTTGCATCCATGGACACCACATCACAAAGAACCTCATCCTTGTATTTTCCAATGGAAAATGGAACCATCACTTGCTTGGTGACCTTCAATTCACCTCCATCGTTTAGCCACTACAATTTGTAAGGATTTAGGTGCTTTGTCATTTTCAAACCTAACATGTCAACCATAAGAGTACTTGCAACATTAGTACAACTTCCTCCATCAATAATCACAATACATACCTTATCATTCACAATACATCTCGTGTGAAAGATGTTTTCACGTTGCTGCTCATCTTGTGACATTTGGACGTTTAGACTCCGTTTGACAACAAGAATCTCACCATCTGCTACCAACTCAATATCCTCTTCTTCATCCTCCTTCGGATGTTTCGGTTCATCTTCTCCATGATCAGACTCTATGTCACCATTGTCTAACAGTAACATCGTACTTTGGTTTGGAGATTGGCTTGCTACGAGTCCTCTTCCAAGGCACTTGAAACATTGAATGTCCCTCGTGCGTTCATGAGTAACAACTTGCTTTCCTCTACCAACGTCTACAACGGGTGGCTTCGTTTTGCTCGATTCTGCCTTTTCTTTAATTTAAAGAGGTGCTGACTTCCTAAAATTATTTTGATTGACACGAGGGTTAGAAAAATTATTAAATGAACTATTACCTAAGGAAGAAGATTTCTTCCTTTGCTGACGTTCAACTTTGATCACCATATGCACCATCTCGTCCAATTCAACATAATGTTTCAATTCTACAACATTGGCAATCTCCTAGTTAAGTCCGGCTAAGAAACGTGCCATGGTTGCTTCTCTATCCTCCTCGATGTCTGCACGAATCATGGACATCTCCATTTCTTTAAAATAGTCTTCAACGCTCCTATTGCCTTGTTTTAAAGTTTGCAACTTCTAGAACAAGTCTCGGTGATAATGAGACGGTACAAATCGCCTCCGCATGATTCTTTTCATTTCGAGCCATGTTGTGATTGGCCCTTCACCTGTTCTTCTTCGTGTACTCATTAATTGATCCCACCAAATTAATGCATAGTCCATGAACTCCATTGCTGTCAATCACACCTTTCTTTGTTCGGAATAGTTGTAACAATCGAACACATGTTCTACTTTTCTTTCCCATGCAAGATATGCACCCGTGTCTGTTTTTCCTTGAAAAAAGGGGTATGGTAACTCGAATATTGTTCAGATTGTCATCAGGTTGTGCACGCCCTCCGTGTTGTCTCAGAGCATTATGTCTTGGTGATTGGTTCACTTCTTCTTCATCATTGTTTTCATCATTTGTGTGAGTTTGGGACCCCTCAAGTCTGTCTAATCTTCCATGCAATGGTTCGAGTTCAGCCTTTAACAATTTTTGCAATTCTCGAATCATGGCTTTCATTTGAAGATTCGGCTGTCCTCCATCATGATGTACATCGCTTGTACCTGTCATTGTTAGAAAAAAAACAAAAACAAAGAAAACCTCACTTGCACACTCACAAAAGTCTCACAATTCACTCCAAGGAAAATAGATATGGCACTCCACTCTACACTCGTGTTTTCACTCGAGAAAATATTATTATGGCTTTTTTCCCTACTGTTCTCACACGCTCGTTATGCCTTTTTCCACTCCTTCTCTCGTGATTAGTTCTTTAAGGAACTAATGTAGACTTAATCAAACTTGTCAAGTGTGTCGGCTTAAAAAAACAAAGGTTAGTAAACGAAAGGAAATTAATGTAAAGGTAGGCTTAGAATTAGAAAGAAAAGAAAGAAATGGGTGACCTACTACACAGAAACGCTTACAACTTTCCTTCACTGAACAATCAAATTTTCGTCAAGCCCGGTTGATGTTGTAATGTTTGCTATTGTAGAACACATTGCCATTGCAATTTTGTTCATCTTTTTCAATTCTTGAAGTGCTTTTCTTCTTGTTTTTTGTTTAAACTTTTCAAAACTGAATTTTCTTTTTTTTGAATTTTCAAAAATTTTATTATTTTTTTGAATTTCGAATTTCTCTTTTTTTTGATTTTGCACTCACAAAGATGATTTCTTACTTGAATCCAACCTAAGCTCTGATTACCATATGTTACGAGACTGCCCGTTGAAGAAGACCTCCATTGATTGTGTAGGATCTAGGATAGAAGTAAGAGTTCTTGCATAGAAGTGTGGCTGCAAATGAAGATGTTTATGGTAGATTTCATGTTGTTTAAGGGGCTGGAAATGTGTTGTAAAGGTCGTTGGAAATTTGGCTTAAAGATAGTGTAATTTGTGTTGGAAAATATGAAGATTTGAAGGTTCAACAATGGTGGAAATGGTGGCTGGAAAATGGTGAAGAAAAAGGCTTAAAGTTGCTGGAAATTAAAATAAAAATAAGAACAAGGAAGAACCTATACTATAAAGAGTATAAACCCGAACCTCATACGTTCAATGCTCGAAGCACTTGGAGCCATTGATTAGCAAATCAAGAACCCGAAGTATCCGGTGTAGACAACACAAGCACAATGCTTGAAAAGTCTGAATAGTTCAATGAAGAACCAAATTGAGAGAAATTCTCACAAGTAAAATGATATGTCATAGATGTCTCGATAATACAAAGTTTAAAGGCTATTTATAAGCCTAAGTACAAGAGGGGAATCAGATTGTTTAAAATTCAAAAATAAACTTCCTAAAAGGCATCTAATGGTGGCTGAATAGGGAGTTAAATTCCCAAGTGATCTGATGGCTGCATTTGAATTAAACAATCCGATCAGCAATTAAAAAGTAGCGCCTAAATGAAGAGGGAACACTTGATTTTCAAACAACATGCACATGGCAATTATTTGAATTCAAAAATCAAACTTCTTGGCCTTATCCTTCAAAATTCCGCCTATTGCTTTGAGAGGGAATTCAAATCTGCCACACACATGCATACACATGTGTCAAGGCTGCCATGTGCGGACGCCATGCTTGGAGAGCTGTTGGAGCTTTACTGGAGCCTTTAGTTTGATGCACCTTGCTGTAGGACACTCTCTTAAGTGTAAGTACATGTTCCTCTATGTTTGAGCTACCCTTGGACTCATTAGCTAGAGTTGAGCTACTGGAGCTGAAGGTGAGCTAGTTGAGCTTGAGTTGAGCTGATTTGGAGTGATGGAGCTGAAACGAGCTGAAAAACATGCTTGTGGGCTGTTTTGAGCTGAGTTGAGCTACACACGTATTGATGAGCTTCAATCGAGCTTGTTGGAAAGTCCTTAGCTGCCACGTTTTATTGTGCTGTTGTAAACACAAAATAAACACATATAAATACTGGAAAACATAATATAAACACACTTAATTTAGTAAATAATATTCATATAAATATATACTAAGTATAAGTACTTAATATGTTACATATTAGCATGTAACACATTGAAGAACTTAATTATCTAAGGCTGAAACATTGAGAAATAAGTTGGAAGCTTCAATGCATTTAAGTGAAAGAACTTCCCTGAATAACGTAGCCTTAGATTGAGTAATAGGTCATGTTGGCATGACCTCCGGATCAGATGGTGTTGATGTGCTCACATCACCTCTTGACTTCCTTGTCAAGTATCTTGATTAGTTCTTCTTCATAGGACAAGCTGAGGTTTAATTCAACTTCTTCAGGCTCTAGAATGTGAGATGGATCAGACTGGTACTTTCTGAGCATCGAAACATGGAATACATTGTGGATCTTATCGAATTCACTAGGGAGTGGTAATCGATAAGCCACTGGACCAATCCTTTCAACTATATCGAATGGTCCAATGGAACGGGGGCTGAGCTTTAATTTCTTACCAAATTTGAGAATTTTCTTCCAATGAGAAACTTTGAGAAAGACTTTATCTCCTACATTTTATTGAATGTCCCTCCGTTTCAAGTCTGCATAGGACTTTTTCCTATCAAAGGCTTGCTTCAATCTATCGTGGATTATTTGAACTTGTTCTTTAGTTTCTCTAAGCATTTGAGGTCTTAACACTTTGTTTTCTCCAAGTTTAGACCAGCATAGGGGAGTTCTACATTTCCTTCCGTACAATGCTTCGATTGAGCCATTTGGATCGAAGATTGATGGCTATTATTGTAGGCAAATTCCACAAGAGGTAGAGATTTCTCCCAATTCTTCCCGAAGTCAATGACACAAGCTCTCAACATATCTTCAAGGACTTGAATCACCCTTTCGGATTGGCCATCACTTTGAACATGGAAGGCTGTGCTTAGATTTTGTTTAGTTCTGAGATCTCGTTGCAAAGTTCTCTAGAATCGAGCTGTGAATCTGGGATCTCTATCAGAGATTATCAAGGTGGGAACTCCGTGTAGTCGAACTACTTCCCGAATGTACAATTCAGCTAAGGCATCCAAATATAGGTTCATTCGAACAGGAATGAAATGAGCTGATTTAGAGAACCTATCAACTATAACCCATACAACATCATTCTTTCTTAGAGTGCAAGGAAGACCGGTTACGAAGTCTATTGTGATTCGATCCCACTTCCACTGAGGGAATTCAATAGGTTAGAGAAATCAGTAGGAACTCGATGCTCGGCTTTAACCCTTTGACAAGTTAAACACTTTGATATGTAATCATTGATGGCTACTTTCATTCCTGGCCACCAATACAAGGGTTTGAGATCTTTGTACATCTTAACCGATCTAGGGTGGATCGAAAAAGAACTATGATGAGCTTCTTGCAAGATGTCTTTCTTCAATTCTTTATCATTAGGGACACAAAACCCTACTCTTAAAGTATAGCATTCTATTCGAATGGACAAGGAAATCCTGGTTGGCTTTCGAGTCAAGCTTCAAGATAATAGCTTGAAGATCAGGGTCGGTTTGCTGAAGATTTTTAATTATCGAGATCAAGCTAGATTGAACTTGGAGTTTGGACATAAGCCCTTGTTTTTGGTATATTCGAAGGTGAGCATTGATAGCATTAGGAGCTACAAAAATGAATAAGATCGTTAGGGGCATTCGAATAGTTTCTTGCAAAGCAAGAAAGACTTGATTGATTTGTATGTTTAAAGATTTAAATTGGCTTACCCAAGGTCGGTTTACGACTAAGAGCATCCGCAACCACGTTGGCTTTTCCGGGATGATAGTCGATGATCAAATTATAATCTTTCAAGAGTTCCGTCCATCTTCTTTGTCTCAAATTGAGATCTTTTTGGGTTAGGAGGTACTTAAGGCTTTTATGATCAGTGAACAAGTCGCATTTTTCACTGTACAAGTAGTGTCTCCAAATTTTGAGAGCGAAGACAATGGTAGCAAGTTCGAGATCGTGAGTTGGATAGTTTAGCTCATGAGGTTTCAATTGCCTTGATGCATACGCTACCACATTATCTCCTTGCATTGATATATGCAACCTAGCCCCGAGTGTGAAGCATCACTGTACACAGTGAATTCTTTACCCGATTCAGGTTAGACGAGAACTGGGGCATCGGTCAATGCTCGCTTGAGTTGATCAAAGCTTCGTTGCTGATTCTTAGACCACTCGAATGGTTGATCCTTTCGAAGGAGCTTAGTTAGGGGCAAGGCAATAGTAGAAAAGTCTTTTACAAATCTTCGATTGTACCTGGCTAAACCGAGAAAACTTCAGACCTCACCAACATTCCTCGGAGGTCACCAATCAAGAATAACTTGAACTTTCTTGGGATCCACCTTGATCCCTAAGACTGAGATTACATGGCCAAGAAATGAAACTTTCGATAGCCAAAACTCGCAATTGGAGAATTTGGCGAACAATAGACGTTCTTGGAGAGTTTGCAAGAAAATTTGGAGGTGTTCAACATGTTCCTCCTTATTACGAGAGTAGACCAAGATGTCATCGATAAAAACGACCACAACATGTTCCTCCTTATTATGAGAGTTAGCCTGAAAGGCATTACAAGGAATTCAAAGTGGCCGTTTCGAGTTCTGAAGGCTATTTTAGGCACGTCTTCTTCTTTCACCTTCATTTGGTAGTAACCCGATCAAAGATCGATGATACATGTATGGGGGGCTAAAATGATGCATTGTAGCCAAAGAGTTCAAGCTGTTTTATAAGTCTGGAATTTCAGCCGACTTCCATCGAATTTTCGGATGGGATCTGGGCACTTCTGAGTCTACATGTCTTCTACAAACATATTCGTATGTCTCTTATCTTTTCAATGCATCTTGAAACGCATCAATTCGACATTGGGAGCTCAAGTTATGTCTGTTTTAGTGAAGACTATGGGAGCAGAAATCTCTATACGGATTCATTACGAGAAATATTATTTATTACGAATTTTCAATAATTTTATTGATTATTTGTACTTACATTTAATCTAGGATTATTTATGAAGATATTTAGATGATTTAGGATTAGATTTGTTATTTATTTATTAGATTTTTAGGTTAGATAAAATATGTTTATTTATTTTATTATTATGTTTACTTTTCCTAATTTAAGTTGAACTCTTTATTTGTAGCCTATTTAAAGGCATATTTGCTTCATTAATAAGAGAACATCATGAATTTATGAGTTTCAAAAACCTTTTGGCCATGGGCCATTTTATTTTCAAGGTAGATAGATTTGCCTTGTTCTTTTTCGTATCAGAAGTCTTCTTCAACATAAGTTCGTCAAGTTCTTGTGACAGAGATCATCTTCACACTCTTGCTTGCCTAGGTAATTGCATCTAGGAGGGTGGGTTAGAGCCGCTTGAGGTTGCTTGCTTAAATAATCGCGTCTAAGAGGGTGCCGAGGACAAAATATCCTACAACATCTATCTCATCATCATCCATTCATCGGAGAGATTCGTGCCGTTTGTAGGTGTTTGCCTATTCAATTGCGATTAGGAGGGTGCCAAGGACAAATCTATCCAACATCGCCACCATCAAATTCATCCTATCTCGTTTTCTACATCAAGATCATGCTTTATTATCGGTTTGTTGAACTTGGAGTTTGGGGTTTTCTCGGATAATATTAGTGAGTTTGCTAGATTAATTTTTATCTAGAGGGTTCCTAGATTTTGAGGTAATTCTTGGATCCTGGCTTTCGTATCAATTCGTAATCAGAGCATTGGTTTAGGTGTTTGAAACAATTATCTTTTACTGTTGTTTTAGTAGTTGAGAAAAAAGAAAAAATATATAATTCTCTATATAGATCCTAGTTTTAATATTTCATTCCTGGAGACATCTCAAGAGACTTGAAGGTTGTGATCAACAAATCCTAAGATCCGGGATGAATCATTTTCAACAGGGGGAGAACGATACATGTATGGGGGGTTAAAATGATGCATTGTAGCCAAAGAGTTGAAGCTGTTTTATAAGTCTGGAATTTCAGCTAACTCGCATCGAATTTAAGGATGGGATCTGGGCACTTCTGAGTCTACATGTCTTCTTCAAACATATTTGTATGTCTCTTAGCTTTCCAACACATCTTGAAACACATCAATTCGACGTCGGGAGCTCAAGTTATGTCCGTTTTAGTGAAGACTATGCGAGAAGAAATCTCTATAAGGATTTATTACGGGAAATATTATTTATTACGAATTTTCAATAATTTTATTGATTATTTGTACTTAAATTTAATCTAGGATTCTTTATGAAGATATTTAGATGATTTAGGATTAGATTTGTTATTTATTTATTAGTTTTTTAGGTTAGATAAAATATATTTATTTATTTTATTATTATGTTTACTTTTCCTAATTTAAGTTGAACTCTTTATTTGTAGCCTATTTAAAGGCATATTTGCTTCATTAATAAGAGAGCATTATGAATTTATGAGTTGCAAAAACCTTTTGGCCATGGGCCATTTTATATTTTCAAGGTAGATAGATTTGCCTTGTTATTTTTCGTATCAGAAGTCTTCTTCAACGTAAGTTCGTCAAGTTCTTGTGATGGAGATCATCTTCACACTCTTGCTTGCCTAGCGTGTAGGAGGGTGGATTAGAGCCGCTTGAGGTTGCTTGCTTAGATAATCGCGTCTAAGAGGGTACCGAGGACAAAATATCCTACAACATCTATCTCGTCATCATCCATTCATCAGAGAGATTTGTGCCGTTTGTAGGTGTTTGCCTATTCAATTGCGATTAGGAGGGTGCCAAGGGTAAATCTATCCAACACCAACACCATCAAATTCATCATATCTCATTTTCTACATCAAGATCATTCTTTATTATTGGTTTGTTGAACTTGGAGTTTGGAGTTTTCTCGGATCATATTAGTGAGTTTGCTAGATTAATTGTGATCTAGAGGGTTCATAGATTTTAAGGTAATTCTTAATTCCTGATTTCCATATCAATTGGTATCAGAGCCAGGTTTAATTATTGATGGTGACAGTCGTGTAAACTTAGATTTTAAGGTAACTCTTTTTGATAAATGCATGAGTGGGGTTAAATTACTCATATTGGACAAGAAGCTGAATTTGTTCGATGGAAACAATAATGGCCAAAACAATGCACGCATAGGAGGTCAAAAACGATGCATCTTGGATAAGAAACTGAATATGTTTGTGAAGTTTGGAAAGTCAGCTAACTTGCGACGAATTTTTGGATGGGATCCAGGCATTTACGGGTCAACATGTCTTCTTAAAACTTGTCCGGCTGCAAATTATCTTTCCAACGCATCTTGAAACGCCTCAATCGGACATCTGGATCTCAAGATACCTCTGTTTTAGCGAAGACAGCGCATGCAGAAATTTCTATAGGGGATTAATACGGGATTTTTGGATAATTACGAATTTTCAAGATTTTATTTGATTATTTGTAATTTAAATCAACATAGGGTTCTGCAATATCTATTAGGATCAGATTTATTTAATTAAGATTTTATTTTTAGCATTTATTTATTATTAGAAGTTATTTAATTAGGAGATTAGATTTCAGCATTTATTTATTGTATTTAATTCCTAAGTTTAATAGGATTAGAACTTCTCCAAGGCCTATATAAAGGAGACTTCACCCACATTGAAAAAAAAGATTTCATTGATTAATAAAAAGTTATCTTTGGAGATTTTAGTATTCTTTGAGTTTGCAAGTGTTCAGTAAACTTGTCTAGAAGCCATCTTCAACATAAGATCATCGAGTTCTTGTGAGGGAGATCATCTTCACACTCTTGCTTGCCTAGGTAATTGCATCTAAGAGGGTGGGTTAGAGCCGCTTGAGGTTGCTTGCTTAGATAATTGAATCTAAGAGGGTGCCGAGGACAAAACAACAACTATCAATTCATCACGCCATCTCCACATATTCAAGCTTCCTCCATTGACGCCACCACCATAAGCAAATCTGAATTTTTAGATTTGTTCTTTATTTTGGTTTGTTTTGTTTTTCTCTTTATTCGAATTTGCGCTACTCTATCACTTTTACTCTCGGAAGCTATTGTAATGATGTATGGTGTGACGTGGTTCCTATGGAAGTCACCCACTTGCTATTAGGAGGACCTTGGAAAAATGATCGTGGCGTTGTCCATCGAATCAATACAAATGGATACTCAGTTGTGCGCCAAGGCCAGAAGCTCTCGTTTGCTACAATAGAGCCTGAAAAAGTAGATGAAGAAATAGCGAAAGCAAAAAAACAGTGTGAGAGGATAAAACGAAAAAGATTGGAAGCACAAAAGGCTAAATCAATTGAACACACAAAGGCAACCAACCATGAAGACATCCCAAAACTAGAAGATACACATGATTCTCTTCGTACTTCTACTTCTAGCATTTGTGCAAATGTTGATATTGGAGAAGAACCATCCCCCAAACAAAAGGATAGTGATAGTGAACACATTAGACAAGATGACAATGCTTCTAATCCCTCATGTGAAGTAGTAGGCTCACTTGCTATACTCTCATCACCTCCCCACGAAGAAAGTAAGTGTAATTCTAACCCTTCATTTGATTCTTTTCCTATCATTCCGTTAGAAACACTTTCTCCTCTACAAAAATTGTACATTGATGATAAATTTTGTGAGAGGGATATGAGATGTGAGATACAAAAGACTGAGAGTAAAGAGGCCGAGAGTGAAAAAGTCAAATTAATGGCAAATTGCCCGTCATTCAGTTACCTTTCCAAAGCATCTTGAAACGCGTCAATCAGACATCGAGAACTCAAGATACGTCCAATTTACTGAAGACTGCGCATACAAAAAACTAGATACGGGATTATTACGAGATTTTGTAAAATTCAGCCCAAAAGCTAACATATAAGGCTTTGGACGAATTAAACTTAACCCAACCTAATTATTAACATTTAAATTATGTTTTTAGGGTTTTATATACTTTAGGAACCAGCCACCCTTCTCCCAAGCCGTTAGGTCAAGTCCAATTTAATGGACCAGATTTGTTTGTTTATTTTATTCATTCTTAGCTTTAGGTTAAAGCCATCCTTCAACTATAAAATGATGATGCCTTCTTCTTTGTTTTTAAGATTCCATTGATTAATAAAAATTTCTCTTTTGAGATTTTAGTATTCTTTGAGTTTGCAAGTGTTCGGTAAACTTGTCTAGAAGCCATCTTCAACATAAGATCATCGAGTTCTTGTGAGGGAGATCATCTTCACACTCTTGCTTCCCTAGATAATCGCGTCTAGGAGGGTGGGTTAGAGTCGCTTGAGGTTGCTTGCCTAGATAATTGAGTCTAAGAGGGTGCTGAGGACAAAACAATAAATCGCAAGCCATCTTCATCTTCAACCTTCACGCCATCTCCACAAGCAATAAACAAAGCTGGAAATTTCAGATTTGTTTTATCTATCCTCATCTTAATCTTTTTCAATCTTTTTACTTTTATTCTTATTAATCATCTTCTAATTTTCCTTCTTATCTTTGTTCTTTGAATTTCCAACCTTGAATCTAAAATTTTCAATAAAAGTCATTTTCTTTTCTCTTGAATTTTCAGATCTGCCCATAGCTTTCTTGATTGAGTTTAGAGCTCCTAGTTCTTGCAACAACTTGATTGAAGGCTTCCAAATCCAATATTGTGCTACTCTATCATTTGGTATCAGATTTGAGACGATTCTTGACAAGAATTTTGGCGTTTTTGGGTGAAAAACTCGAAAATTAGGGAAAATTCGTCAAATTCAAACGAGCGAATTTTGAGCTAAAAATTTCCAGATCAGATATACACCTTTGGAGGAGTCACCACATAAAGTTTCAGATTTTTTTGACATCTAGAACACCTCGAACGAAGTAGATCAAGTTGCTGCAAAATTCTAAGGTTTTCGGGGTTTTTCTAATTTTCTTTCATTCTTAGCCATTAGTTTTCGTTTGTTTTAGCTTTTATTTCTTCTTACACATCTTCTAACACCTTCTTGTTTCCTTGTGTTAGTAGGACTAAAAGTTGCATACTATTGTTTCTCCTTGCAACTATAATTCTATTGGTGTCTAACCTTTTCTTTGGATTCTTAAAGCAATTAGGATGCTTTATTCTCTTTTCAACACTCGTTATCGTATACCAATAAATATTTTTCGGTCACGATGTAAGATACAAGGTAATCTATGTTCTTTAATTATTGATGGTGACAGTCGTGTAAACTTAGCGAGTAGCTTCATTGTTGATGCACTCGATCTACCATGCCAAGAACACCCTAAGCCGTATCATCTTCAAGGGTTTAATAGCGGGCCGGATATGAAGGTAACCAAACGTTGTTTAATTGCTTTTACTCTTGGAAGCTATTGTGATGATGTATGGTGTGACGTGGTTCCTATGGAAGTCACCCACTTGCTATTAGGAAGACCATGGAAAAATGATCGTGGCGCTGTCCATCGAATCAATACAAATGGATACTCCGTTGTGCACCAAGGCCAGAAGCTCTCGTTTGCTACAATAGAGTCGGAAAAAGTAGATGAAGAAGTAGCAAAAGCAAAAAAACTGTGTGGGAGGATAAAACGAGAAAGATTGGAAGCACAAAAGGCTGAATCAATTGACCGCACAAAGGCAACCAACCATGAAGACATCCCAAGACTAGAAGGTACACATGATTCTCTTCGTACTTCTACTTCTAGCATTTGTGCAAATGTTGATATTAGAGAAGAACCATCTCCCAAACAAAAGGATAGAGATAGTGAACACATTAGACAAGATGACAATGCTTCTAATCCCTCATGTGAAGTAGTAGGTCCACTTGCTATACTCTCATCACCTCCCCACGAAGAAAGTAAGTGTAATTCTAACCCTTCATTTGATTCTTGTCCTATCATTCCGTTAGAAACACTTTCTCCTCTACATAAATTCTACATTGATGATAAATTTTGTGAGAGGGATATGGGATCTGAGATACAAAAGAATGAGAGTAAAGAGGCCGAGAGTGAAAAAATTCAAATTAATGGCCCAAATTTGGTGAGTGAAAATACATATGAGGTAAAAGTCACACAAAGCCCAAAAGAAAAAGACAAGAAAAAGTACGCGACGAGTGATTTTGTTTTGACTAATCATTACAAATGTTCGAGTAGTGTTGTCTTATTTTTTCAGCATTTTGTTGAACCATTGAGAGGAGTTCAATTAGATCACTCCACATACAACAAAGAAGCCTTTTCAATTGAAGTTGATGATTGTTCTCTCATTGCCGATTTAGATTCGAGGACAAATCCTTTTGAGGAGTGGGGGAATGATACATGCATGAGCGGGTTAAATTACTCATATTGGACAAGAAGCTGAATTTGTTCGATGCAAACAATAATGGCCAAAACAATGCACGCATAGGAGGTCAAAAACGATGCATCTTGGACAAGAAACTGAATCTGTTTGTGAAGTCTGGAAAGTCAGCTAACTTTCGACGAGTTTTCAGATGGGATCCAGGCATTTCTGGGTCAAGTTGTCTCCTAACAAATTGTCCGTCATTCAGTTATCTTCCCAACACATCTTGAAACGCGTCAATCGGACAGCGGGAACTCAAGATACGTTCAATTTACTGAAGACTGCGCATGCAGAAAACTGGATACGGGGATTATTACGAGATTTTGTAAAATTCAGCCCAAAAGCTAACATATAAGGCTTTGGACGAATTAAACTTAACCCAACCTAATTATTAACATTTAAATTATGTTTTTAGGGTTTTATATACTTTAGGAACCAGCCACCCTTCTCCTCAAGCCGTTAGATCAAGTCCAATTTAATGGACCAGATTTGTTTGTTTATTTTATTCATTCCTAGCTTTAGGTTAAAGACATCCTTCATCTAATAAAAGGATGATGTCTTCTTCTTTGTTTTTAAGATTTCATTGATTAATAAAAAGTTCTCTTTGGAGATTTTAGTATTCTTTGAGTTTGCAAGTGTTCGGTAAACTTGTCTAGAAGCTATCTTCAACATAAGATCATCGAGTTCTTGTGAGGGAGATCATCTTCACATTCTTGCTTGCCTAGATAATCGCATCTAGGAGGGTGGGTTAGAGCCGCTTGAGGTTGCTTGCTTTGATAATTGAGTCTAAGAGGGTGCCGAGGACAAAACAACAAATCGCAAGCCATCTTCATCTTCAACCTTCACGCCATCTCCACAAGCCATAAACAAAGCTGGAAATTTCAGATTTGTTTTATCTATCCTCATTTTAATCTTTTTCAATCTTTTTACTTTTGTTCTTATTAATCATCTTATAATTTTCCTTCTTATCTTTGTTTCTTTGAATTTCCAACCTTGAATCTGAAATTTTCAAGAAAAGTCATTTTCTTTTCTCTTGAATTTTCAGATCTGCCCATAACTTTCTTGATTGAGTCTAGAGCTCCTAGTTCTTGCAACAACTTGATTGAAGGCTTCCAAATCCAAGATTACGCTACTCTATCAATATTGCTCGCTTATGTACTTCTTTTTGAATTCTTCAATGAAGAATTCCCAGGTGACCGAGTCAGCGGGAGCAATCAGGGTTATAGTTTCCCACCAACTCAAGGCTTCGTCAGCTAAGAGTACTATGGCACATTCAAGTTTGTGCTCATCCGAGCATTGCAATTGTTTGGTCAAGATTTGAGTTGTACGTTCTAATTAGTATTCTACATCTTCAAGTTTCTCCTCATTAGCACCGGTAAAGGTATAGGCTCGATGTTGGGTAAGTTTATCAATAGGAGCTCTGCTTGGTGCAGCAGGAGCAGCATGATGGTCTTGTTTAAGGTTCGATACAAGTTGGTTAACATCTCCTTCATGCTAAGGAGACATTCTCTTTGGACAGTTTGGTAGCAGGAGCTTCCTGTTGGGGTTGAGCCTGCTCTCGAGGTTGAACAGGTTCTCGAGGCCCATTTTGTCTCTGAGGATTTGTTTCCATCCTCACACTTCCGCCCTCATTAGAGGATCCTTGGGGACTTTCATCATCCCAAGCAAGTCTTGTCTCAGACATACTACGATTGAGTAAACAGGAAGGAGTTTAGATAAGCAAGAATATAAGCACATTGATATATAACTCCTAGGTGGCACAATTCAATCCTATATGATGCATGCAGACTCGGTTTAGTCCGAGGATCTAAACCTTTAGCTCTGATTACCACTTTATGTAACACTCCTCGCCCGAGTTAGGAGCGAGGAGTGTCGATGCATATAACATGTAAGGAGACACCAAAATTTGGGCAAATTTGAACCATTTCTTAAGTTTCTTACTTATCAAGCAAGCAATGACATAATGAACAATACAAGACAATCAAACATTCATGCTTACTTAACATACAAGCAATACACATTTGATTCTCAATCATCCATACCATTCGAACTAGGAAAAGAAATCAATCATACATTTCTTTTCATGCAAGCAACCTCATATGTAGTTTCATTTTCATATAAAGCATTCGGCTATTACACAATAACACTAGATTAAATTCCTTTCATGCTTACATTATAAGTTACTACTTACAAGGTTCATTTTACAACACTTATTCTTTGTTGCCTATCCTATTTGAACTACCTTAGTGTTACATGCTTCCAATTCAATTCTATGTTCCTTATCTTGTATACATTTAGACAACTCAATTCTTTACTTCCTAAGCATGATTATCTAACCATTCAATAGCATGAAACTATCCTCCTAATCATCTAAGTCATTCGACCATCCATTATTCAAGCATACATAATACATACATCAAGGTGTATTCACATCCAAGCAACCCTTTAGGTTCATATCATTCGAATTAAACTAAGCAATTAACTAGTATATCAAGTTGATTCCATCTAAATTAAGTTCATCCTAGTCTTAAGCTATTCGAAACTCATACTTATCAAACAAGATATCTTACCAACATTTTAGCTCAATTTGATTTACAAGACTAGTTCAAATTATCTATTATAACATTCAAGACAAACTTCACTTAGAAACTTGAGTCATATACTTATATATACACATATCAAAAGGAGGCCATCAAGTCATTCAAGTCATTACATACAAGCTTAAGTATATTTACATATCAAAGGTGCCTTAAAGCATTACAACCACAGTGACAAGTTTTCATGCAAACTGTGTACAAAACCAAATGCATGAGATAACAAGACTAGACACCAATCTAATGCCACCATATAGGAGTCTTACAAAAAGTACCAATTCATACATTGTGCTTTGCTTGTGTTATGCTCCGAGCTCAAGGAAAGATGGCTATCAATCAATCTAAACTTGAAATTTTTGGGAAGAAGGAAAACGAGAGTGATAAGTACTTAAAGTACTTAGTGAGGTAGTTCCTAGATCTATCAATTTATTCATATTATTAACTTAAAGTCCTTGTTCACTTTAATCGGGATTATCCTAACTAGGCATTAATTAAGTAGAGTCAAGACCTACTAGTCCAACATGCACCATTCGAATGCCACAAGTTCAAGAATCATGAATTCATTTCAAGTCTCACAATGAACAAGTCAAGCAAATAACCAAGTACAAGTTCTAGTAATCAAAAAAGCAATGTTTAGCAAGAATCAAGCATTTCAAGTATAGAGATCAATTAATCTAATTCGAAATAGGGCATTCTTTCTTATGACTTATTTTTCAAGCAATGAGCAATTCAAGATAGCATATACATCATTTTATTCATGTAACTTTCATTACAATACAAGTTCACTAGCAACTGTTAAGTTTGCTCATTATTCATTCATGTTCACAAGTCTTTGTTTCAAGTTCATTTATTCTTGTTTTGCCTTGGTAGATAGTAGGACTAGGTAATCAAGTCACAAGACTGTACATAAAGTACCTAACAAGATGATACACAAAGTATCTAACAAGAAGGTGCCCAAAACACCACATAAGAGGGTACACAAAGTACCTAACAAGATGATACTCAAGGTATCTAACAAGAAGGTGCCAAAAACACCAAACAAGATGGTACAATAAGTACCTAACAAGATGAGCTCTAGACTCTAACGCATGCCGTTCTACCTAAGACCAACTAGCAACCAAGGACTTGTTGAGTCTTTTATTTTCAAGAAATCATATAACAAGTGATTAAGCAATCAACTATAACAAGTTCAAGTTCATTTCAAGTCGCTAGGTCAAGTGCATCCTAGATCATTTTACAAGATTTTCATATAATTCCAGCATACTTTATATTCAAGCATCAACAATCATCAAGAAAGGATCATACAAGTCCTATTCGATCAACCACATTTACAAGGAAGATGTTCAAGCAATTATTTCAAGTTACAATTTCACTAGCTATCATGTATCAAACATAATTCAATTACCAAGTTTCTATTTAGTCCTTTCTTCCCTTAAAATTGGTTTACCAAATATGAATTAAGTTCATTTTATACTATCAATTATCAGCAAGAATTTAGACATGAATTGTTGGTTAAGTCACTAGTCCCAACCCTAAATAAAACTACACTCACAAAACTCCAAGCAAAAGTAAGCTAGTGTTGCTCCTTGATATAGATTCCCTTATCCTTCCTTTTTGCTTGGCCAACCCTCTCCTCTTCCACAAGATCTTCTATTCATTGTTCTAATGATCCATACACAAACATATAAAGAGCATGTTAGCACACAATTCATCAAGCCAATTCATTCAATTCAAGACAAGATTACAAGCATATAACATACACATATTGGGCAGCACACTCTTGTACATTTTCCTTTTTACTCAACCACACTTTTGTACATTCTAGTTCATGTAAAATAAGGCATATTTCAAAGCCTAAAATTATTTTCAAGACAATTTGCAAAATGCCACAAAACAGTGTGCATTTGCCTATGCAGCTGCTGCCAGGCAGCTTGCACTCTAGTCACTTAATCAAGCATAACTTTCATTCCGTACGTCAGAATTTCAATTGGTTTACACCGTTGGAAAGCTAAAAAAATTGTCTTTATGACCATATAAGGCTTGCATTTTAGTTCGTAGCCAATTAATACAGTTTTTTACTCAAAGACAGTGTATCCTGCTTTACTGGGCAGTTTGCACTGTCTCTAGTATTTCTGCTCTACATTTCAGTACACAACCCAAAGTTAGCTCTGTTTTCTCCTAGTGAATTTAGACATTCCAAGGTGTTGTCCATAAAAATTCCATCCTTAAATTCACTATATAAAATGTTTAGTGATTTTTCAAAGTCACTATCCAGAACACTAGGTTGGATTTCTAGCTTCTTAATTCATTTTAGCAAGGTCCTATTATGGGCAGTTTGCACTCTCTCTAGATCTTCTATTCTTTGTTCTAATGAGCCATACACAAACATATAAAGAGCATGTTAGCACACAATTCATCAAGCCAATTCATTCAATTCAAGACAAGATTACAAGCATATAACATACACATATTGGGCAGCACGCTCTTGTACATTTTCTTTTTTACTCAACCACACTTTTGTACATTCTAGTTCATGTAAAATAAGGCATATTTCAAAGCCTAAAATTGTTTTCAAGACAGTTTGCAAAATGCCACAAAACAGTGTGCATTTGCCTATGCAGTTGCTGCCAGGCAGCTTGCACTCTAGTCACTTAATCAAGCATATCTTTCATTCCGTACGTCAGAATTTCAATTGGTTTACACCGTTGGAAAGCTAACAAAATTGTATTTATGACCATATAAGGCTTGCATTTTAGTTCGTAGCCAATTAATACAATTTTTTACTCAAAGACAGTGTATCCTGCTTTACTGGGCAGTTTGCACTGTCTCTAGTATTTCTACTCTACATTTCAGTACACAACCCAAAGTTAGCTTTGTTTTCTCCTAGTGAATTTAGACATTCCAAGGTGTTGTCCATAAAAATTTCATCCTTAAATTCACTATATAAAATGTTTAGTGATTTTTCAAAGTACTGCCCAGAACACTAGGTTGGATTTCTAGCTTCTTAATTCATTTTAGCAAGGTCCTATTATGGCAATTTCATTCATGGTCATGTTCATACATGTCTTGGCCATCATAATTTACCTAGCAATGTTCTTAAAACAGGGCATAATCATGTTTAATATAGTTTGATCTATTTGATCACATTTATACATCAATTCATCCACTAGGCAATCCATTACCTAATTTAACTAGTTCAATTAGGTGTAGTCGTTTTTCCAGCAAGTTACCTATTCAAATACTTCAATGAGGTCAGATTTCGTCTATGACCATGTCGAACCTTCTTGGACACATTATGCGTTAATTCGAATATTAATAAATTCATCGGAACAGACATGGTAACGGTATTGCTGGACCTAAAGACAACACCGATATTTACATTAGTAATCTAACCACCTTAGTATATCACATTAGAAACGTTTTTTTAGCATTTTGTATAATCTACGAGCATTGAAATAATGAACATTCATTAGCAAATCATTAAACACTTACAACATTATAATAAACAAAAATGTCGCATAAACAAAAAAGTGATGGGATCCAATTACATGGTGTAAAACTCATTTAGTCTTACACTAATTCATGGCCATTGGATGAGTAAAATGGATGGATGAGATTAACAGTAAAAAATGTAAAGATTATCACTTGGAAAAAAAAAGATAAGGAAACAATCTTAGCCATTAATTACCATCATCCAACGGTTCAAAAAATGTAAAAGTAATTGAATTTTACACCATGTAAGTGGATCCTAACCCAATACTAACAGTTATATGAATATATGCAATGAGTTTTTGTTTCCCTTAGCAGTATCAGA
Source organism: Hibiscus mutabilis (assembly GCA_019671005.1). Taxonomy (NCBI): domain Eukaryota; kingdom Viridiplantae; phylum Streptophyta; class Magnoliopsida; order Malvales; family Malvaceae; genus Hibiscus; species Hibiscus mutabilis. Next base: position 44,046,022 of record CM033714.1, on the reverse strand, counting down.
AAATTCTTACAACTATGGCAATGAAAAACCGTCCTTCACTGTTATGTATGAGTTTACTCCGTTCTCATGTGATATATGGATAAAAAAAAGTAAAAGTCATGCCTTAATCAATATTACTTTTACTTTTTCTGACGTGTCAACCACGTACATTGTAGTTACATACAGTGTTAGCCTAAAATCACGCCCAGATAAATGTGATTTATGTTGTATTTTTTTGATGCGTCAACCACATACAAATAAAAACTCGTGTCGAGATAATCACGATTTACGGAACTCACGTCCAATTGAAAGTGATTTTACTATTGTTTATTCAAAATATTAGCCCTAATATCCTACTTACTCGATTGTTGTTTCTAATATGTTGTATTGAATTGATGTTAGAACCAAATCATAATTAATATGAAACTTAACTCAAGATCTATCATGTCAAATCATTAAGTGTTATAAACTGAATATGGAAGCGTACCTTAATTAATCGATAGATAAAAACCTTGAATCCTTTGATGAAGATCGCCTAAAAGGTGGCTCTGATCTTCCAAGAAGATATGTTATCTCTTGACGTAACTCTCTGACGGGGAATGAGAGAAAAACAAGTTAACATATTTCTTGGGGACCACTACCTCTTTATATAGTTGGTTATTAAATCAACTATTAAATATTTATAACTATGCCCCTCATTGAGTTATAAATATATCTTATGGTATATACACTTTTATTTCCATAACACTTTAATACCTATGACATGCCTAACATAATTTGTCACTTAATTTTGTGTCATACTTTATAATAGCATCATACATTTTATATATGTGCCTACAATTACGAATTTTAATCCTACAATCTCCCACTTGAGTAAAATATGTTTCCTGACAAATATACAACCTTATGAGCTTAAAAATTGCTATTATATAATAGGTATTCTATAACAATCTCGTCCATCAACTATACCCATATAGGATCAAAGCAGCCTTTGCCGTATCAATCATGACTAGACCCATTAATGGTCACATATACAAATATAGTCAAATGACATAGATCAATCATGGATGTGTAGCATGGAAAATTACATGAAATGTGAACCGTACATGTCTATTTCCAACTGGTCCTCCTAAACCTTAGTGAGATCAAACTTTAATAAATTCAGAGTGTGCATAAACCAAAAGAACTTTATTTCTGCAGAAAATAATCTTAAAATATCCTTAAACTGAAGTAACTGAAATTGTCTCTAAATCGAATAAGTATTTTTCAAAATTACAAACTCCCACTAAAATCGAATATCCTTAAATAACATTACACCCATGTAACACCCTGAAATCCGGCCTAGTCAGAATTGGGTTTCGGTGATCAGAAACCCTATATCGAAAATGTCCAAATATTATATTGATATTGACCATAAGGTCGATTGCATCAATAATGGACTCTAATTGAGCCAAATTATTGTTTAAAGACCTTATTGGGGTTATAAGAAACCTTTTTAATGGCTAGATTGTAAGAATTGGAAGTTCAGGGGTACAAGTATAGTCTGCTAAGAGTTGAGGGACTAACCTTGCGATTAGCCCCTCCTCAAATTAAAATCACTCACTGTGGAGTGATCTAATGAAGTTGCTTCATCATAGGGAAAACTCCTAAGCTTTTGTTAAAATAGAAAAAGAAATAGGGGATAGAAAACTTACCCAAGACTTGAGAAGCAAGAACCTCCCTTTTATCATCTTCTCCACCTAAGCAAGCACCTCTATTTGAGCTTAATTTCGAGCTTGTCCTTTCTTTGATTTATTGTTATCGAATCATCGCTATCGATCGGGTAAGCTATAATCCCTAAACAATCATTGAATTCCATGGATATATTAAGCTTAATCACAAGTTAGGGTTTGTCTACCCATGGTCATCTTAATAGCTAATAGCTATTTTAAGTTTGGGTGTTGATTTTGGCATTGTTATATTGATTACGATATCGTAGTATTGTTTCCAACACCCTCTTATTGATTTCTAGCTCAAGGAATTGATAAAGAGCATCCATCGGCTTCACCTAAAGCTAGGAATAAGGGGATTTATATTCGATAGCCTTGAAAGCTTCAAAATATCGAGGTGAGTGTTGTCGCAGTCTCAGGATTAGGCTAGGTGCCTTTCCTGACTTCATCGTTAATAAAATTATCATTGTTAACCTCGTTGTTAAGGATTATTGCATTGAATCACCTATCGGACATTATGGTAAGCATAGGTAAGTTATTGCAACGAGTATTGAGCATTGTAATGCCATCATCATTGTTATTGAACATCGGACATAGCTATCGTTGTTGTCATTGAGTATTGTTATTAGCATTATCATCGTCATTGTCATTGAACCCTGAAAGTATAGGATATTGACATAGCATCGAAATAGCATTGATATAGCATTGCTGTAGCCATTTTCATTGATCATTGATGTTAACATCGTTATTGTTATCGAAACATTGTAAATGAAGCATTGGTCATTATTGATGTCATTGAAACCACTGGACATTGCCATTGTTATTGATATTGTCATTTAACATAGACACCAGAACATTGTTTAATGGTAAGAACATCGAATATGGCTATTGATATTGAACATGAATTATCGATATTGTCATTGGACCTTGGATTTGAAGGACATTGGATACAATTGGCATGCTGATACATGTATGGGGGGCAAAAATGATGCATTGTAGCCAAAGAGTTGAAGCTGTTTTATAAGTCTGTAATTTCAGCCGACTTGCATCAAACTTTCGGATGGGATCTGGGCACTTCTGAGTCTACATGTCTTCTTCAAACATATTCGTAATTGCATCTAGGAGGGTGGGTTAGAGCCGCTTGAGGTTGCTTGCTTAGATAATCGCGTCTAAGAGGGTGCCGAGGACAAAATATCCTACAACATCTATCTCGTCATCATCCATTCATCGGAGAGATTCGTGCCGTTTGCAGGTGTTTGCCTATTCAATTGCGATTAGGAATGTGCCAAGGACAAATCTATCCAACACCGCCACCATCAAATTCATCCTATCTCATTTTCTACATCAAGATCATGCTTTATTATCGGTGTGCTGAACGTGGAGTTTGGGGTTTTCTCGGATCATATTAGTGAGTTTGCTAGATTAATTGTGATCTAGAGGGTTCCTAGATTTTGAGGTAATTCTTGGATCCTGGCTTCCGTACCACATGCCATATAATTCATGAGCTTAGTGTACGGGTGGACTACTGTCCTAGGGCTACGACCTATATTGATTTGGTGAGGCGGAGGGATGTGTTGTGATATTGGTCATATTGGCAAGGCGGAGGGAACTAGTCCATTCATTGATTTGGCGAGGCGTAGAAATTTACGTATCCATTATCCGAAATCGATCCAAGGGTTATTAATGAAATGTGGATTTATTGTTATTGAACATGATCATTGCATTGTTACCATGGATCTATTGCATTGTTATTAAAAAGATATGAATTGTAATACATCCCATGACATAGTGTTATTTGTGACTACCTCATCAGACAAAGTATGCCTAAAGCATTGCATTTCATCCATTTCAGGTTAAGCGATTCAACGTCGGAGATCGGAGAAGTTGTTACGTTGTACAAGTCACAAGCAAGTTCAAAGTAATGTATATCGTACATGTGAACTCCTAATAGGGCTGCAAAGTACTTAGAAGAGTCATACAAGGTCCTTTTAATGTGTGTATTTTGTGCTTGTGGTGTAATAGTGCTTAATGCCCTAATGACCCTTTTGGAATGGCATAAAAGTGACTAAAAATGCATATTTGGCTCTAAAAAGTGAAAACATAGTAAATGGATTCAGATCAACACGAATTCGGTATGCTAGTAGTTTATGTTGTTTAAAACTTACTAGTAAAATTTCATTACATTTGGACCTTGGTTGATAGGTTAAATTGAATAAAAACCAGTAAAAATCTATCATTACAGGGTAGGGCGTATCGGTACGGTTGATGGCGTATCGATACAGTCTTGAATATTTGGTCAGGTCAACGATGGTCAACAAGGGGCATATCGATACGGCCTAGGCGTATCGGTACAAATTTTGGCTACTAGAATTTGGGTGTAAAAATGGTATCGATACGGGTTCGAGGCGTATCGATACGTGACCAACTTGTATCGGTACGGTTGAGGGCCGTACCGATACGAGTCTATCAAATTGAATCAGGATTTTGGGAATTAGGTTAAAGAGTACCGATACAGCCATAAGGGTATCAGTACGGTAGCAGTTAATTCTGTTAAAAGATAAAGATCACAGTTTTGTATTGTTTACAGTATGGTCACTAATTAATGCAAGGCTTAATTGAATGGGCAAACGAACTCTGAATAGTATAAAAATTTGCATGCTCATTGTTTGTATAATGAATTTCATTTTGGAAAGGTTAATTTCAGAAAAGGATCACTAAAATACTGAAATTACGGTTAAGTCCCTAAAACTTGTGCATGTTATAATTTGGTCCTAATTGGATAATCATGGACTTGGAATAGATTAATTGAAATTTTATGTTACTCGTTCTTGAAGGCTGGGCCTGTTATCACCGCTTATTGTATGAAATTATCGTGCGATCACCGTTAGTTCATAGGTAGCATACTTCGACCCGGTTCTCGACCAGGACGGGAAGGGGGTGTTACAACCCATATGAGTAGTGTACTCATGAAAGACCTAGGGTGACAGTTTCTTAATAAGTGCTCAATTATGGAGTTTGTACCAACATGCTCTATAGACACATAACCACTCTAAATTTTCTTTAACAACTAGGAACTTAATATTTATGTGATGTTCCTATTGTTTATAGAATAAATTAATGCATATTTATTATCACAAAATAAATGAAGTGGTCTTTCTACTCAATCTATAATTAGCAGCTCATGTGACAAAATTCTTTTGCATCAATATTCTAATAAAATCGAAGTATGTAAACTTGATGATCTCTAACTTACCAGAACTCCGATATGTGAGCATGTAATTTTTGTTCTCTAAAGATATCTTATAACCCTGTTGGCTACTTTCCAATAGACCATACTAGATTTGCTTAAATATATGTCTAACATTCCAACAATGTACGTAATATCCGAACGCATATGTACTTGAACATAAATTAGATTCTCAATAGCTTATGCATATGAAATCTTTTGTATTTCTAAATTTCAAGGTTACTTTTAGGGTATTAAGTAAGACTAAATTTGTCTTCTTTAACAATATGAGTATCAATTTGTTTACTCTCACTGAACTTATAGTATATACAATTGTCAACCAAATTTATCTCAAAACCGGACAAGATAATTAATATGAAATATATAATTTCATTAATGAGAGTTCTACTTAAGCTCATAGACGAATTTCTTTAATTTACAAATCATTGATTTTGTATCATTAGACAGAAATCTATGATTGTACCATATAATTCATTTCTTCAATGTAGCCATTGAAAAACACAAGCTTAACATTCATCTTATGTAGCTCAAGATTAAAATAAGCAACAAGCATCATGATTATCCTGAAAGAGTCTTTCAATGAAACTTAAGAGAAAGTCTCTACAAAATCAATTTCTTCTTTTAGAGTATATCCTTTAGATACAAGACATGCCTTATACTTATCCACATTATGATTTGCATCCCTCTTGGTTTTAAATATTATTTACAACCAATTGGTTCGCACCTTCAAGTAATGAGACAAGTTCATAAACTTTATTGTCTTGCATAAAATTATACTTTTCTTGAATGACATCAATCCACTTTTGAGAGTTAGAACTTTTATGGTCTGATAAAAATGATTAAGTCATTTTCAATCATTCCATTGTTATTCTTATTTTCTCGAGGAAATGCAATATAATAATCTAGAATAGCATTTCATCTTCCTCTCGTGGACCTTTTTAATGACACTTGTTTTTTTAAGGTTGTTGAGTTTGTTCTTCTGAAACAATTACCTTATCTTGAATGAGAGTTGTTCAACATTGTTTTGTTGAGGTACTTGATTCACTTCTTGATTAATGATAGGTGTGAAAACCTAAACATCGTTAAAAGTGATAGTAGGAATTAAATTATAATCTAATTCCTCCTCAATAGCAATGTATCTAACATTATTTCTCCCTCCAAACTCAACATCCTAAAAAAGTTATAAATCTCTCCTTAAAATAATCTTAATTGTGGGGTCATAAAATTTATAGGCCATGGATCACTCAAAATAACCGAAGTAGTTGCTCACTTTTGAAGTTCAATTACTTTACTTGTGTCCTAACTTGTTACAAAAGAAATCAACCATTTGTAACCTATTGTTATTTCTTTTGAGTTGGACCTTAGCAACTTTATTCTAATATATTTTATTGCCCTTATCCTTAAAGACACTAACTAAATGAGCACTAACCAAATGAATACTTTTACACTTATAACGCTTCAACTTTTCTTCCTATGCAACACAATGAGAAATGAGATCAATTAAAGCATATTTCCCCCTTTCACAATTGTAACTTGAATTAGTTAAATTGTACAAGAAGCGATACCAAAATCATAAGAACAAACAATTGTTAGAAAGTTTGTTCTTATGTGCCTTAAATTTTGAAGCAATATTAAAAATTTTCACAATGTACTCTCTCACATTTCCTTGACCCTTATACTTCATAGACATCAAAGAAGGCATAAGTGATGTCATCTTAACCTTAATGTTTAGGGCAAAACATTTCTTAATTTTGTCAAGGAAAACCTTAGTATGAGTAATCTCTTTAGATTTGTGCTCCTAAAGATTTATAGAATGTTGTTCTTTATGATCATTAGTCTCATGCAATTTGAACAATCTCACTTCTCAAAATCCCTTTTATAGGTGCTTATTGCGGTGAGAGGTGCAAGTTATTCTTCCCTTAGTGCAAAGTCTATGTTCATACAACCAAATACTATATGTAAGTGTCTTTTTCTATTCCTTGAAATTAGTTTCACTAAATATGAGTGTAGAATGTATTTAACATATATTGTGACAGCAAAGATAAATTACCTAAATATAGAACAAAAATAAGTAAATAAAATAAAAACAAGCTCACATAAATATTCATAAGCAAACAAATAAATTCAAAATAATGGCTAGTTACCTTCAAGATACCAAGCACAACATTAATATCAAGTCTTTGGATAGTAATATTAACTGTAAGCGGTACTCTTGTTGTAGCAATCAAACATTGACAATAAACTATGTCAAACAATAGATTATTCTTTGAACTAACGTATTGTTCACATAAAATACCTTATAATTGTCACACATTTATCGCCACAGTTGTAGTTGTAATTCTGCCAAATATTAACTTTCCTTTGGACCAATTAATAAATGCATGAATTACAAAAACCCATAATCATCTTAATATTTTAAATAACTTAATCTATACAAAAGCGGTCACTTTGGTGACATTATGTTTCAATTAATCCATTAAAATATTAGACATCAGACGCCAAAATATGAATCTAATTATTTCAAAACATTTTTCTTAATTTTTTTCTTTTAATTAAATTAAAAGATAACCAAAAATAATAATTTTGAATAAAGGTAAACCTCATATCAAGATACCAGACACTCCATTAATATTTCATCTTTGGACAAAACATTAAATTGCAAGTGATATCTTGGTACAATAATCAAACATTGATAATAAGAACATGTCAAACAGAAAACTTCCTTTGGGCCGATTTATTGCTCACATATAAAACTAAATAATTATCACATGTTTATTACCATAGTTGCACATGCAATAATGTTAATTATTAACCTTCCTTTGGGCCGATTAATACTAACATAATCCGACTTACATGCACAAAACCTTCTATATTTTAAAATAAAATAATTTACACAATAGAGGACATTTTAGTGACTTAATATTTCAATTAATTTATCTCAAAATATATAATATAAATGTACCGATATTCAAATTTTAAATTTTGTAACAATCAAAACTGAAATTTCTAATAACACTTAAGTTTCCGAAATAATTCTAAATAAGGTTGCCTAAATGGGGCTATCAGAATTCAAAAAACCGAAATCTTTGATTGTTTCTCAAAAAGTTCTTTAAGCATGCATTTACCAAAATTAAAAATTGAAATTTTAAACAATCAATCTTTAACTAAAATTCAAAATCAAAAATATCATATAAATGTATAATTCAGATAATCATATGTAACTTTAATAGACATAATAACCTAACAATCAAAATCGAAATTTTTGATCAAACCGAATTGAATGTGAATTTTATAAGATTAATGGCATGCTTTCCAAAACCAAAACTAAATGTATATTCCATAGATAACATTAATAACATAATTAAGCATAGTGCCAAACAAATTTAAGCAAAATATTTTGTACTAAACTAAACATGATTCAATAAAATTCAACCATAATTTATTAGACATAAACCGAATATAAAGCTTCGAGAGCTAACCTGATTATAAAATTTCCGAATCACGGTAAATTTACTTTGATAGAGCGCCAATTAAACTTTGATCTTTTCAATTTCCAGATAACAATGATCAACTCCAAAGTAATTTGTCAATTTTGATTGAAACATAATATCCAATAATGGGTTCAATCATACACACAGTAAACTAAATATTTGACTAATCAAGTCATACAAATCATACTAATCATATCAGTCTCTTTTCAAAAAAAAAGTCATACAAATCAAAATCATAAATTACCGGATTATGATCGAACATAGATTCAAGAAACAAAAAAGACCTTAAAACTTAATGGAATTAAAACCTTTAATGTTTCTTTATAAAAAAATAATAACAACCCAAATATATATATATTACGATAACTAGTAATCACCCAAAATAGTTTAAATAGGGTTATCGCAGTATAAATTCCAATAAGATTAATAACCTAATAATTGTAACAGGGGATCTAAGGCAAAAAGTTGATTCAACCCTCAACGTTCAAAAGTTAAAATCCAAATCATACGAAACATCAAAAACTTAAAATCTTCATAATGAACCAATCGAGAAAATAAAAGAATATCAAATAATTCTTAGTCAGAACCAAATCATAATTAATATGAAACCTAACCCAGGATCTATCATGTCAAATCATCAAGAACAATAAATTGAATGGGGAAGCGTACCTAAATTAATCTATAGATGAAAACCTTCAATCCTTTGATGAAGATCGCCTAAAAGGTGGTTGTGATCTTCCAAGAAGATATGTTATCTCTTGACGTAACTCTCTGACGGGGAAGGAGAGAAAAACTAGTTAACCTATTTCTTGGGGACCACTACCTCTTTATATAGTTGGTTATTAAATCAACTATTAAATATTTATAACTCTTCCTGATACATGTATGGGGGGCTAAAATGATGCATTATAGCCAAAGAGTTTAAGCTGTTTTATAAGTCTGGAATTTCAGCCGACTTGCATTGAATTTTCGGATGGGATCTGGGCACTTCTGAGACTACATGTCTTCTTCAAACATATTCGTATGTCTCTTAGCTTTCCAACGCATCAATTCGACATCGGGAGCTCAAGTTATGTCCATTTTAGTGAAGACTGTGCGAGCAGAAATCTCTATACAATTTTATCACGAGAAATATTATTTATTACGAATTTTCAATAATTTTATTGATTATTTGTATTTAAATTTAATATAGGATTCTTTATGAAGATATTTAGATGATTTAGGATTAGATTTGTTATTTATTTATTAGTTTTTTAGGTTAGATAAAATATGTTTATTTATTTTATTATTATGTTTACTTTTCCTAATTTAAAATTTAAGTTGAACTCTTCATTTGTAGCCTATTTAAAGGCATATTTGCTTCATTAATAAGAAGAACATCATGAAGTTTTGAGTTACAAAAAACCTTTGGCTATGGGCCATTTTATTTTCAAGGTAGATAGATTTGCCTTGTTATTTTTCGTATCAGAAGTCTTCTTCAACGTAAGTTCGTCAAGTTCTTGTAATGGAGATCATCTTCACACTCTTGCTTGCCTAGGTAATTGCATCTAGGAGGGTGGGTTAGAGCCGCTTGAGGTTGCTTGCTTAGATAATCGCGTCTTAGAGGGTGCCGAGGGCAAAATATCCTACAACATCTATCTCATCATCATTCATTCATCGGAGAGATTCGTGCCGTTTGCAGGTGTTTGCCTATTCAATTGCGATTAGGAGGGCGCCAAGGAAAAATCTATCCAACACCGCCACCGTCAAATTCATCCTATCTCGTTTTTACATCAAGATCATGCTTTATTATCGGTTTGCTGAACATGGAGTTTGGGGTTTTCTCAGATCATATTAGTGAGTTTGCTAGATTAATTATGATCTAGAGGGTTCCTAGGTTTTGAGGTAATTCTTGGATCCTAGCTTCCGTATCAATTGGTAATCAGAGCCTTGGTTTGGGTGTTTAAAACAATTATCTTTTACTGTTTTTTTAGTAGTTGAGAAAAAAGAAAAAATATATAATTCTCTATATAGATCCTAGTTTTAATATTTCATTCCTGGAGACATCTCAAGAGACTTGAAGGTTGTGATAAAAAAATCTTAAGATTCGGCACGAATCGTTTTCAACAGGGGGAGAATGATACATGTGTGGGGGCTAAAATGATGCATTGTAGCCAAAGAGTTGAAGCTGTTTTATAAGTCTGGAATTTTAGCCGACTTGCATCGAATTTTCAGATGGGATCTGGGCACTTCTGAGTCTACATGTCTTCTTCAAACATATTCTTATGTCTCTTAGCTTTCCAACGCATCTTGAAACGCATCAATTCAACATCGGGAGCTCAAGTTATGTCCATTTTAGTGAAGACTGTGCGTGCAAAAATCTCTAAACGATTTTATCACAGGAAATATTATTTATTACAAATTTTCAATAATTATATTGATTATTTGTATTTAAATTTAATCTAGGATTCTTTATGAAGATATTTAGATGATTTAGGATTAGATTTGTTATTTATTTATTAGTTTTTTAGGTTAGATAAAATATGTTTATTTATTTTATTATTATGTTTACTTTTCCTAATTTAAGTTGAACTCTTCATTTGTAGCCTATTTAAAGGCATATTTGCTTCATTAATAAGAAGAACATCATGAAGTTTTGAGTTACAAAAAACCTTTGGCTATGGGCCATTTTATTTTCAAGGTAGATAGATTTGCCTTGTTATTTTTCGTATCAGAAGTCTTCTTCAACGTAAGTTCGTCAAGTTCTTGTAATGGAGATCATCTTCACACTCTTGCTTGTCTAGGTAATTGCATCTAGGAGGGTGGGTTAGAGCCGCTTGAGGTTGCTTGCTTAGATAATCGCGTCTAAGAGGGTGCCGAGGGCAAAATATCCTACAACATCTATCTCGTCATCATCCATTCATCGGAGAGATTCGTGCCGTTTGCAGGTGTTTGCCTATTCAATTGCGATTAGGAGGGCGCCAAGGACAAATCTATCCAACACCGCCACCGTCAAATTCATCCTATCTCGTTTTTACATCAAGATCATGCTTTATTATCGGTTTGCTGAACGTGGAGTTTGGGGTTTTCTCAGATCATATTAGTGAGTTTGCTAGATTAATTGTGATCTAGAGGGTTCCTAGGTTTTTAGGTAATTCTTGGATCCTAGCTTCCGTATCAATTGGTAATCAGAGCCTTGGTTTGGGTGTTTAAAACAATTATCTTTTACTGTTTTTTTAGTAGTTGAGAAAAAAGAAAAAATATATAATTCTCTATATAGATCCTAGTTTTAATATTTCATTCCTGGAGACATCTCAAGAGACTTGAAGGTTGTGATCAAAAAATCTTAAGATTCGGGACGAATAGTTTTCAGCAGGGGGAGAATGATACATGTATGGGGGGCTAAAATGATGCATTGTAGCCAAAGAGTTGAAGCTGTTTTATAAGACTGGAATTTCAGCCGACTTGCATCGAATTTTCCGATGGGATCTGGGCGCTTCTGAGTCTACATGTCTTCTTCAAACATATTCGTATGTCTCTTAGCTTTCCAATGCATCTTGAAACGCATCAATTCGACATCGGGAACTCAAGTTATGTCCATTTTAGTGAAGACTGTGCGTGCAGAAATCTCTATACGATTTTATCACGGGAAATATTATTTATTACAAATTTTCAATAATTTTATTGATTATTTGTATTTAAATTTGATCTAGGATTCTTTATGAAGATATTTAGATGATTTAGGATTAGATTTGTTATTTATTTATTAGTTTTTTAGGTTAGATAAAATATGTTTATTTATTTTATTATTATGTTTACTTTTCCTAATTTAAGTTGAACTCTTCATTTGTAGCCTATTTAAAGGCATATTTGCTTCATTAATAAGAAAAACATCATAAAGTTTTGAGTTACAAAAAACCTTTGGCTATGGGCCATTTTATTTTCAAGGTAGATAGATTTGCCTTGTTATTTTTCGTATCAGAAGTCTTCTTCAACGTAAGTTTGTCAAGTTCTTGTAATGGAGATCATCTTCACACTCTTGCTTGCCTAGGTAATTGCATCTAGGAGGGTGGGTTAGAGCCGCTTGATGTTTCTTGCTTAGATAATCGCGTCTAAGAGGGTACCGAGAACAAAATATCCTACAACATCTATCTCGTCATCATCCATTCATTGGAGAGATTCGTGCCGTTTGCAGGTGCTTGCCTATTCAATTGTGATTAGGACGGTGCCAAGGACAAATCTATCCAACACCTCCACCGTCAAATTCATCCTATCTCGTTTTTACATCAAGATCATGCTTTATTATCGGTTTGCTGAACGTGGAGTTTGGGGTTTTCTCAGATCATATTAGTGAGTTTGCTAGATTAATTGTGATCTAGAGGGTTCCTAGATTTTGAGGTAATTCTTGGATCCTAGCTTCCGTATCAATTGGTAATTAGAGCCTTGGTTTAGGTGTTTAAAACAATTATCTTTTACTGTTTTTTTAGTAGTTGAGAAAAAAGAAAAAATATATAATTCTCTATACAGATCATAGTTTTAATATTTCATTCCTGGAGACATCTCAAGAGACTTGAAGGTTGTGATAAAAAAATCTTAGGATTCGGGACGAATCGTTTTCAACAGGGGGAGAATGATACATGTATGGGGGGCTAAAATGATGCATTGTAGCCAAAGAGTTGAAGCTGTTTTATAAGTCTGGAATTTCAGCCGACTTGCATCGAATTTTCAGATGGGATTTGGGCACTTATGAGTCTACAAGTCTTCTTCAAACATATTTGTATGTCTCTTAGCTTTCTAATGCATCTTGAAACGCATCAATTCGACATCGGGAGCTCAAGTTATGTCCATTTTAGTGAAGATTATGCGAGCAGAAATCTCTATACGATTTTTATGGGAAATATTATTTATTACGCATTTTCAATAATTTTATTGATTATTTGTATTTAAATTTAATCTAGGATTCTTTATGAAGGTATTTAGATGATTTAGGATTAGATATGTTATTTATTTATTAACTTTTTAGGTTAGATAAAATATGTTTATTTATTTTATTATTATATTTACTCTTCCTAATTTAAGTTGAACTCTTCATTTGTAGCCTATTTAAAGGCATATTTGCTTCATTAATAAGAAGAACATCATGAAGTTTTGAGTTACAAGAAACCTTTGGCTATGGGCCATTTTATTTTCAAGGTAGATAGATTTGCCTTGTTATTTTTCGTATCAGAAGTCTTCTTCAACGTAAGTTCATCAAGTTCTTGTAATGGAGATCATCTTCACAGTCTTGCTTGCCTAGGTAATTGCATCTAGGAGGGTGGCTTAGAGCCGCTTGAGGTTGCTTGCTTAGATAATCACGTCTAAGAGGGTGTCGAGGACAAAATATCCTACAACATCTATCTCGTCATCATCCATTCATCGGAGAGATTCGTGCCGTTTGTAGGTGTTTGCCTATTCAATTGCGATTAGGAGGGTGCCAAGGACAAATCTATCCAACACCGCCACTGTCAAATTCATCCTATCTCGTTTTTACATCAAGATCATGCTTTATTATCGGTTTGCTGAACGTGGAGTTTGGGGTTTTATCAGATCATATTAGTGAGTTTGCTAGATTAATTGTGATCTAGAGGGTTCCTAGATTTTGAGGTAATTCTTGGATCCTAGCTTCCGTATCAATTGGTAATCAGAGCCTTGGTTTAGGTGTTTAAAACAATTATCTTTTACTGTTTTTCTAGTAGTTGAGAAAAAAGAAAAAAATATATAATTCTCTATACAAATCATAGTTTTAATATTTCATTCATGGAGACATCTCAAGAGACTTGAAGGTTGTGATCAAAAAATCTTAAGATTCGGGACGAATCGTTTTCAACAGGGGGAGAATGATACATGTATGGGGGGCTAAAATGATGCATTGTAGCCAAAGAGTTGAAGCTGTTTTATAAGTCTGGAATTTCAGCCGACTTGCATCGAATTTTCGGATGGGATCTGGGCACTTCTGAGTCTACATGTCTTCTTCAAACATATTCGTATGTCTCTTAGCTTTCCAATGCATCTTGAAACGCATCAATTCGACATCGGGAGCTCAAGTTATGTCCATTTTAGTGAAGATTGTGCGAGCAGAAATCTCTATACGATTTTATCACGGGAAATATTATTTATTACGAATTTTCAATAATTTTATTGATTATTTGTATTTAAATTTAATCTAGGATTCTTTATGAATATATTTAGATGATTTAGGATTAGATTTATTATTTATTTATTAGTTTTTTAGGTTAGATAAAATATGTTTATTTATTTTATTATTCTGTTTACTTTTCCTAATTTAAGTTGAACTCTTCATTTGTAGCCTATTTAAAGGCATATTTGCTTCATTAATAAGAAGAACATCATGAAGTTTTGAGTTACAAAAAACCTTTGGCTATGGGCCATTTTATTTTCAAGGTAGATAGATTTGCCTTGTTATTTTTCGTATCAGAAGTCTTCTTCAACGTAAGTTCGTCAAGTTCTTGTAATGGAGATCATCTTCACACTCTTGCTTGCCTAGGTAATTGCATCTAGGAGGGTGGGTTAGAGCCGCTTGAGGTTGCTTGCTTAGATAATCGCGTCTAAGTGGGTGCCGAGGATAAAATATCCTACAACATCTATCTCGTCATCATCTATTCATCGGAGAGATTCGTGCCGTTTGCAGGTGCTTGCCTATTCAATTGCGATTAGGAGGGTGCCAAGGACAAATCTATCCAACACCGCCACCGTCAAATTCATCCTATCTCGTTTTTACATCAAGATCATGCTTTATTATCGGTTTGCTGAACGTGGAGTTTGGGTTTTCTCAGATCATATTAGTGAGTTTGCTAGATTAATTGTGATCTAGAAGGTTCCTAGATTTTGAGGTAATTCTTGGATCCTAGCTTTCGTATCACTGTCCCTCATTGAATTATAAATATCTCTTGTGGTATCTACACTTTTATTTCCATGACACTTTAATACCTATGACACGCCTAACATAATTGGTCACTTAATTTTGTGTCATACTTTATAATAGCATCATACATTTTACATATGTGCCCACAATTACAGATTTTAATCCTACAATTGAATCTTATTTATGATTTCCTATACTTCAAATATGAAGTAATATATATTTGGCACATATAGAATCCATTTTCAATCCTCTATAAATAGGAAACCATACTTTTACATTAACTTAGCAGCTCGAAGCTCAATTTTACACCTCATTAACAAACCATTTTCCTCCCTAATCAAATGTGATTTTTAGCATCTATTTTCTTTTTAGGGACCTACATCTACGCATCCTTTAACAACAACAAAAAGAATGATGATTTTTTTCTAGTTGATTTCAACTGAGCTTGTAAATCATGTAACTCGAACAATTTCCTCATTACAAATCGAAATTCCCGCAACGTTAGGCCTTGAAGCACATTATATGATAACTATAGCAAATGCAAGCGATCTTCAAAGATGTTTGATGCATACAACCATGTAGGGGCTAGCAAAATTGATAGAGTAGCGCAATCTTGGATTTGGAAGCCTTCAATCAAGTTCTTGCAAGAACTAGGAGCTCTAGACTCAATCAAGGAATTTTGGGCAGATCTGAAAATTCAAGAGAAAAGAGAAGGGATTTTCTTGAATTTTTCAGATTCAAGGCTGGAAATTTAAAGAAAGAAAGACGAGATGAAGGATTAGATGATAAGAAATAAGAATATAAGCAAAAAGATGAGAAAAGATTAAGAAGAAGATAGGTAAAACAAATATGAAAATTCCAGCTTTGTTTATGGAATTATGGACGATGGTGTGAAGGTTGAAGATGAAGATGGCTCGGGAATTGTTGATGTTGTTTTGTCCTTGGCACCCTCTTAGACTCAATTATCTAAGCAAGCAACCTCAAGCGGCTCTAACCCACCCTCCTAGATGCAATTACCTAGGCAAGCAAGAGTGTGAAGATGATCTCCATTACAAGAACTTGACGAACTTACGTTGAAGAAGACTTTTGATACGAAAAATAACAAGGCAAATCTATCTACCTTGAAAATAAAATGGCCCATGGCCAAAGGTTTTTGCAACTCATAAATTCATGATGTTGTTCTTATTAGTGAAGCAAATATGCCTTTAAATAGGCTACAAATGAAGAGTTCAACTTAAATTAGGAAAAGTAAAGATAATAATAAAATAAATAAACATATTTTATCTAACCTAAAAAACTAATAAATAAATAACAAATCTAATCCTAAATCATCTAAATATCTTCATAAATAATCCTAGATTAAATTTAAGTACAAATAATCAATAAAATTATTGAAAATTCGTAATAAATAATATTTCCCGTGATAAAATTGTATAGAGATTTCTGCTCGCACAGTCTTCACTACAATGGACATAACTTGAGATCCCGATGTCGGATTGATGCGTTTCAAGATGCGTTGGAAAGCTAAGAGACAGAGGAATATGTTTGAAGAAGACATGTCGACTCAGAAGTGCCCGAATCCCATCCGAAAATTCGATGCAAGTCGGCTGAAATTCCAGACTTATAAAACAGCTTCAACTCTTTGGCTACAATGCATCATTTTAGCCCCCCATACATGTATCAAAAATCGAATTGTATGTGACGTTTGATATGCTCGATGTAGGGAAGAGCTAGTTTATCTAGAATTGCATCAGATGTAGAAGTAGCTCCATATTCACTAGACATAGACGTGTTTTATGATCGTATGTATAGGAGACCACATGAGAAACAATAACACAACGATGAACTTAACCTAACATTTGACATATAAATACTATGCTGACACTAAATCGGACTCTGGATTTATTCATTTCAACTAAGCTGCATATGATTTTTCATTTTTTTTTCAATTTTTTGTGTATCGTTGTCTTCTACGACTTGTTACCTTAAATTTCCAACTTTTTTATTTTAGTTTTCATGGTTTATAGTATCATTGTATTTTACGACTTTTTCATTTAGAAAGTGACGCTAAAAATATTCATTGATGGTAGTTTCACAATTATGTTGCGTGTGTATTGCGTCAATAAAAAATAGATAATTTACAAATAATTTTAATGACATAGGTAATGTAATGAAGAAACCTCCCATGAATAGTGTATTATGTTGACCTATTTTGTATCGGTTACTCAAACAAATTAAACAATATCATGGTTTTTGATAACTACACCCAGCTCATGAAGAGATCCAAATGCAAAACAAGAGGGATTAGTGAGAACATTTTGAGTTATCTAGGAATAGATTTTTTCATTTGTTTTTTATCTTCCTTTGTTTAAACGTTTATGATTATGGTTTATTTTCCTTTAGTATGAAAGTACTTTATGGATGTTGACTGAATATGTCTTTTCTAAATTTTTTCTTCTTATTTTAATCTTTGTTTTTGAATGTTTTAATTTATGCACGAAAGTTTTTATTGCAGTCACTGTCACTAGAAGGTGCAGCGACAATTTAGGTTAACAAGCATGACAGGGAAAGTTGCGTAGGAGTACAAAGGAATTTGACTCACTTATTCTTATATATGCTTTATTTACTGTCAGTGGATGGTTTTGTGAATATGCATGTGCAAGTCTTTGATTACAATTTGAAGGCAAGTTAGTAAAGCAAACATGAACTTCATCCCATTAAAAATCATTTATTCCCTTATTTCTTGCAAACACTTGGTATTATGCTGAAGGTTCACTAAGGGGGTCTCGTGTTATCATTTTCATAATTAATCTTTATTTTCAAGTTATTGCCCCAACAACATTTCTCACAATTATATCATGTTTTCATTACCATTGCACATTAATGTTGTGACGTTAAACAACCGATCAAGTTTTGGCGCCACTGCTGGGGATGACGGTCGTTTGGTGTTTATGTTTTTACAATTTCATTTCCTTTTTATTATTTTTTAGTTGTTACTAACTTTGTTTCCTTTCCGATTTTTGGTTTTACAATTTAATTCAAGTATTTTATGACCAGAAGCAATTGGAAAAATATTATTGACCTTGATCCAAAAATCAAAAGAACTATTAGGAGGAGACTTCAAGAACAAAGAGAAATGGATTTACAAAGAAATAATGGAGCCATACCTCTAATGTAGTGTAACACCCCGAAAATCAGTCTAGTCGAAATTGGGTTCCGAAGATCAGAAAATTCGATATTAAAATGACATGAGTTGATGGAAATCTATTGTTTAGACAAAACCTTTATTGCCAAGGAAAGCTTCATATTGGTTTAATATGAGGTGGGTTGGGTTTAGCAAACCCTTAGTGATAAGAAACCCTCTTATTGGCTTAAATAAATGTGGGAAATCATTAAGTTACAATTCCCTTAAAATGAATTAGAAGCTATCATCTTTGTTCTACGTCACCAAGACCAAATCTCCATCTTTATCTTTGAAAAACAAGCAAGCACCTCCATTGTTGTCTTCAACCTCTAGCTCAAGCACACACCTTTCCGATTGAACCCCTTAAACTCAAGCTTTTTTTGTTTCAAGAATTTCATTGCATAGCTATCGATTGGGTAAGTAAAAGCCCTCAATCAATTATTGAAATCCATGGGTATTGGGAGTTTAATTTCAGGTCGAATTGTTAAGCCTAATCTTTGAAATGGTTATCTATGTTGTTATATCGATTGAACACTTTCTTATTGAATCTCCTAGCTCAAGAATTGGAGGAAGCTAGTCCATCATCTCCAATAAAGGCTATGAATAAAGGAATCGTTATCCGAAAGCCTTAGTATCAAGGTGAGTGTAGTCGGAGTCTCGAGAGTTGGCTAGGTGCCACCTCGAATCATTGATTTTGATTTGCTAACCATTGTAATAAAGGTGATTGCATAAAACACTATTGAAAGCTATGTGTGGTAAGTAAGAGTAAGTATTGCTATTGATACGGGTATTGGGCTTCAGCAATAAACACTATTGCAATCACCTTTATTGAAAGCTATGTGTGGTACGTAAGAGTAAGCTAACCATAGAATTCATGAGCTCATTGGTACGGGTATTGGGCTTCAGCCATTATGATTGGTGCGGCGGAGGGATATGTATTGTATTGGTCAAATTGGTGCGGCGAAGGGATGATATGTGACTAGACCACTATTGTCATTATTGGTGATGAGGTGAAATTCGTGTATCCATATACCATGAAATCGATCCAAGGAAACCATTGAGTATTGCTATTGATCTTTGATATGAAATTATTGATATGTTATTGACTAATGTTGATTTGATGATTATTGATGCCATATTAAATGTTGAGAATGATAACTATGTCATGTTGAATATATGCTTATATTAGCATGATTAGAATTGCTATTGAAACATGTTGGATTGTGTATCATACTCGTCCATTGTCTATGGCTACCTCACTTAGACTATGTAATTCTAATGCATTCATCTTCCACATTTCAGGTTAAGAAAGTTATTGGATCGAGATCGAGATTAGTTGGAAGATCGGCAAGTCACCGCAAGCTTAGAGTAATGTGTTTTGTCCCTATGAACTCCTAGAATGGTGGCAAAGTAGTTAAACTAGCTGATTTTGATGCTTTGACTATGTGTATAAAGGTTATGTTTTGTATAAGGTTTAAATGCCCTAAGTGACTTGTTAGTATTACTTAAAAATGGTGTAAAATGGCATAATTGGCTTAAAAGGTAAAATCATGATAAATGGATTCACAATGGCATGAAATTTGACATACTATTAGAGTTCTAGATCACTAACTTGCTAGTAAAATTTCATGGTATTTGGACAACGTTCAACAGGTTAAATTGAAAAAAAAACAATTAAAATCTGTCATTACAGGACAGTTGTATCGTACGGGTGATGGCGTATCGATACGGCCTTGCATAATTGGACTAAGTAAAACAAGGCGTATCAATACACAAAGTGGGTGTATGGATATGGATTTGGACAATAAGGTCTAAAAAATAAATTGCATCGATACGTGTATAGGGAGTATCGAAACGATCAACCCTAGTTAACGTGTATCGATACAGGGCTAGGTGTATCGATACGGGTTGTTGTTCTTGAATCTGAAAAATTGAAAATTTAGCTTAGCGTATCGATACGGCCCCAAAAGTATCGGTATGGAGTTAGTTAATTCTGTTAAAAGGCTTAAAACACAGTTTTAAGAAGTTTATAAAATGGTCACTAAAACTTGTATAGCCTAATTGGATGGGTAAATGACCTTCGTTGGTAACGAAACTTCACAGGGTATAAATGGTAGGCTTAATTGAATATTGGTAAAAGGAAGATTAAAAAGACATGTTGAATAAGATTCTGATCTCCGATCAAAGTCTCTAGACTCAAAATCCGTCTTCGATAGCACTTTCTAACCCAATTTCTTACTAGGCCAAGAAGGGGGTGTTACATTTGTGGTATCAGAGCTAGAGTTTAGTCGGTTCTAGACTAAACCTATGCATGTCTGTATTGATTATTGTGTTTCTTTGCCACCTAGGAGTTATTTTATCATATATTGTGACTTGCTGACTGATTCGATCTCTTTATGTATAGATGTCTAACTCCAATCAAGCTCGAATAGATGAGCATGTCGCGGACTCCTCAAATAGAGGTGAGGAAGTCAAAAGGAGAGATCCCTTGGATCCGCAAGCCCTCCACTATGAAATCCAAAACCTAAAATACGATCTGCTCAAGCCGAATGTTTCAAGAATATGGTCATATGATCAAAACCATTGTGACTACGCTGAGGGCTGAGCCACCCTATCAAACTCCTATTGTTGACCATGTAAACATCCGAGCTCCCATTGATAAGCTTAAACAGTATCAACTCTATACCTTTACTGGTCAGGACCTGGACAATCCCGAGATAGTCGAGTATTGGCTAGAAAACACTCTCAAAGTCTTGAATAGACAAATGAAGTGGCCTGAAGAGCACAAGCTCTAATGTGCCTTGGCCTTGATTACTAAAGAGGCCCAGAGCTGGTGGGATACTATAACTCTCACTGTACTTGAACACTGAATTTCGTAAGACTTTTTCCTTCATGAGTTCTGTAAGAAATACATCAGTGATCACTACCTCGCTGAAAGGCGTAAGAAGTTCCTACACTTGGAACAAGGAGGAAGACTTGTGGACCAGTACATCCAAGATTTCTACAAGTATGCAAGGTATAGTGTTGAGATCATACGTACTGAGAAAGAGAAATGCAGGATGTTTGTAGATGGCCTCTGCGATGAATTACATCCCCTCTTCACTATTGTAGAGATAAAGGACTTCCAGATCCTTGTTAATCGAGCCATTGCCATTGGAGCCTCTCAAAAGGCTTATGAAAAGAGAAAGGAGAACCAAAACCGGTTTGAAAAGTCACACCAAAATGAGTCTCAATCCTTTGAATCCCTCAAGAAAGAGAAGCACTAGAATTCGAAATACAATGTGCACTCACAGCCTTTCCGATACGAGTATCCTTTTAATCCACAAGCTGTGACTCAATTCTATCCTAGTATTAATCCTATCGAGAGCATTGAAGGCTCTAAGAAAGAACCCAAGCATCCAATTTGTAATTTCTTCTAACACGAGCATCTTGAAGGACAATGCCGTAAGAAATCCAGAGCTTGCTTCTTTTGTGGTGTGATGGGTCACCTCATCCGAGATTGTCCTAAGAACAAGTCTCCCCCTGCATCAGTTAATCCATCCCCTATTCAATCATTTCAAGGCAAGGGAATGAAGCAAGGATACTTCAGAAGGTATGGAGGGTCATCTAAATCATCGTACCAGCCCAAATCTAAAGCTTCTTCCCAAATGTACCATGTGAGAGCCATGGAATATGGGAATGATCACCATACCAACTCAGGTAAAAATTCAAGGATGAATTTTCTTAAAGGGGAGAATTGTAACACCCCGGAAACTGGTCTAGTCCGAATTGGGTTCCGACGATCAAAAAATTTAGTATTAAAATGATCAAGCATTACATCCATGTTGTCTAAATGGTTAATTCCATGGTTAAGGACCCTAGTTGAGTCTATTCTTAGCCAAGGACCTCTTTGAAAATGTTGAAAATAATGTTTTTGGGCAAGGCGTATCGATACAGGGGAATCGGTATCGATACAGTGTTGGCGAGGCATTTTGATATAGCCAGGGGTGTATCGATATGGACTAATGATTTTAACTAACTTTATTGGATTTGGCTTAGCCGTATCGATACAGCTCTACGTGTATCGATATGGGTCCCTGCAGAAATCAATTTTAGTAACTCAATTGCAAAGATTTTAAAATGGTGATGACTCACCTATTAGTTTGCCACCTTCTCACGTGATTTTAGTATGAAAAGAAGACAATTAGCCATCTTTATGCTTAAAGTTGAAAATTACATGAGTTAATGGAAATCTATTGTTTAGAGCAAACCTTATAGCCAAGGAAAGCTTCCTATTGGTTTAATATGAGGTGGGTTGGGTTTAGCAAACCCTTAGTGATAGGAAACCCTCTTATTGGCTTAAATAAAGGTTGGAAATGATTAAGTTACAATTCCCATAAAATGAATTAGAAGGCATCATCTTTGTTCTATGTCACTAAGACCAAATCTCCATCTTTGTCTTTGAAAAACAAGCAAGCACCTCCATTGTTGTCTTCAACCTCTAGCTCAAGCACACACCTTTCCGATTGAACCCCTTAAACTCAAGCTTTCTTTGTTTCAAGAATTTCATTGCATAGCTATCGATTGGGTAAGTAAAAGCCCTCAATCAATTATTGAAATCCATTGCTATTGGGAGTTTAATTTCAAGTCGAAGCCTAATCTTTGAAATGGTTATCTATGTTGTTATATCGATTGTAACACTTTGTTATTGAACCTCCTAGCTCAAGAATTGGAGGAAGCTAGTCCATCATCTCTAACAAAGGCTAGGAATAAAGGAATTGTTATCCGAGAGCCTTAGTATCAAGGTGAGTGTAGTCAGAGTCTCGAGGGTTGGCTAGGTGTAACACCCTAAACTTGGTCTAGGAAAGTTACCACAATCTAAAATATAGGCTAATTGAATATATGAGCTAATCAAATTAAAGAAGAAAGAACATTAGCTATCTTTAAGATCAAATAAGTGAAATTAGAACCAAATCGAATTGAAATTAAAACTAGAAGACTTAAATGGAAGGATGGAAATGTGAACATGCAAAACTCTAGAGATTGCATGAAAATTGCATTAGAATTGGAGGCCTAGACACATGTTCTCATTTGATGAGAACATGTGCCTTATGGAATGGTGACTCACGACATGCATGAAGGGAAAGATGAACAAAAATTGTATAATCTTCCTCCATCCAAAATCCTCCATGGCCGAAGGTTGAGAGAGAAATGGGAGAGAAAAAGCTTCATAGATCATCTTCAATCCATGCTTCTTGATTTAACTTTGATCAAATTAGCTTGGAGAAGGTATAATGCTTGATTCCTACATGTTATAGAATGCTTGAATCTTGAGATTTTGATGTTCCTGTTGCCTAAATTGATTAGGATGATTGTTATATATATTAGGATCATGTTAGCTTCTAGTAGTACTTGAATTGTGAAAGCTAGTAGCTAAATTGCTAATGAGAGTGTATATGGTTGAAAACAGTTATGAATAGGGACTGTTTTGATAGGTGAAAATGTTTAAGCATGCTAATTGAATGTAATGCCTTGATTTGGTCACATTTCTAGATGAATTAAGGATTGAATAGAGTAGATAACTTGCTGGAAAATGAATGAACCTAATTGGATTAGTTAAAACTAGGTAATGGAGTGCTCAAATGGTGAATTAGAAGTATAATGTTGATCAAATAGATCAAATTGAATTTAACATTATAATGCCCTGTTTTAAGCACATTGATATGTGAATTAGACTGACCTAGACATGTAAGAACATGAAAATAAGTTGAATTACATGTTAAAACCTTGTTTAGATGAGTTATGATGCTAGAAACTCAACCTAGTGTAATCTGCCCAGAATACTCTATTCTGAGCAGTAACTTTGAAAAATCACCATAAATTGTATAAAAGGAATTTAAGGCTGAATATTTTATGGGCAATGCCTTGACATGTCTAAATTTATTAGGAGAAAACAGAACTGAATTTTGGATTGTAGAATGAATTATAGAGAAGAAACACTAAGGACAGTGCAAACTGTCCAATGCTGTAAATTGCCCTGTCTTTAAGTTAAAAACTGTATTAGTTGGCAAAGAACTAAAATGCAAGGCCTATATGGTTAGAAATACAATTAATTTAGCTTTCCAAAGGTGTAAACCAATTGAAATTTCAACGTATAGAATGAAATTTATGCATGATTAAGTGAATAGAGTACAAGCTACCTGGCAGCAGTAGTATAGGCAATTTTGGACAGTTTTGTAAACTATTTTGTAAACAGTTTTGGGACATTGATTTCTGCCCTGTTTTACATGAATTAGAGTATAGATAAGTGTAGTTAGGTGTAGTAAAGAA
Source organism: Hibiscus mutabilis (assembly GCA_019671005.1). Lineage (NCBI taxonomy): Eukaryota > Viridiplantae > Streptophyta > Magnoliopsida > Malvales > Malvaceae > Hibiscus > Hibiscus mutabilis. Next base: position 44,021,202 of record CM033714.1, on the reverse strand, counting down.
TGTATATGAACATGCTGTCAGATTTGTATATGTTGTGTACTTGTAACATTGCCTTGATTGAATAATTATGTGAACTTGTTTTAACATGTATATACTTGTGTAATGTGTTAGAACAAGGAGTGAACTTGGTGGATAGGAAAGGGTGGAACATCCTAAAGCTAAGAACAAAAGAGTGAGGATCCAAGACTAGCTAAGCTTGGAGTATTGTGAGTGTAGTTTACTTGAGAGTTAGGACTAGGTCCTAACTAAAGCAAGCATGTCTAAATTCTTGAATTGTTAATTGACTTAATATGATCTTGATCTATAAGGGAAGAATGATTAAAGTAATGCATGAAACTTGATCACATCCTTGAATTCATGTTTGATTCGATTGCTAAGCATGTTTAAGTGGTAGTATTGGTGCTTGTATGTGTCATGTGGCATGTGATCAAATGCTTAAAGAAATTTCTTGTAATGTTATCCCACTTGATGAAATGAACACATGAGAATTACATGATATGTAAGCTATGGCTCAATTGGCCTAAGGGCCTAGTATGAAATGAACTTGCTTGACATGATCTTGAACTTGAAATACTTGTATAAATGGCTTAAATCAAACAACCTTGGTAGCTAGTTGGATTAGGTAGAAGAGCATGCCTTGGAGTCTAGAGCTCATTGTGTCAGGGTGGACTACGGTCTAGGACTAAGGCCCCAATTTGGCAATAGACGGAGGGCACGTATGTGGTCTTTGCTGACAGTAGGAAGGGTTGACCAGCACTACGGTGCATCTTGTGGTGATAGTTGGTTGGAGACTCGATTACCTATACAAACTAAGTACCAAAGGGGTTGTTTAATTGATAACAAATGAAATAACAATCCTATAACACATGTTACTTGTCTTGAAAGTTATATAATGAATGTTACTTGACATGAAAGCCTTGAATTGTATGTTACTTGACATGAAAGCCATGAATTGTATGTTACTTGTCATGTAAGCATGATTTGCTTGATTCTTGATATGAAAGCATGAATTATGATTCATTGTCTCTTGTTCCTTATGCTAGCTGAATGCTTGAAATCCTTAGCTAGGATCATTCTAATGCTTGAAATCCTTACCTAGGATCATTTTAATGCTTGAAATCCTTAGCTAGGATCATTCTTGTTTAGTTGACACTTAACTTGATATAACAAATGGTTAGAACTAGTTACTACCTCACTAACTACATTTTTGTACTTATCACTCTTGTTTTATTCTTCCCAACCAACAAGATAAAGGATTCAATCGTTGCTTGATTCTGAAGCATGTTTTCTTGAGCTCGAAGCAACACACAAGCAAAGTTAAAGTTTGGTTTCATACTTGTTTTGTATATCTCCTAGATTGGTGGCACTAGAATGTATATAGTTTATCTTGATCATGCATTTTGGAAGTTGAGTACTTGTATATATTGTCCTTGTTTGGGCCTTTTATGTTATGAACTTGGTTGATATGTGAAACATGTTTTGAACTTAAATTACATGTAATGGAATAATGTTTTGTTGCGCATATATGAATATACAAGTGGTATGATCAAGTGATTGATCTAGTTATATTGAGCCATTCGAAGGCCTTGGAAATTATATGGTCACTTGTGTGTGAACATACCTTGATGTAAGTGTTTTGTGTGTTTGTATAATGATTGTCGAATGGTCTAGATGTTTGAAAACTAGTTACATGCAATTGTATGTTAACATGATCATGTTTAGTAAATTTAGATATGAAATTAGTACATGTATCAATTTAAGGAACATTGAAATGAAATGGAAGTATGTTGCACACTTAGGCCAATCGAATTGATAGTGGTATAAGATGAAGTTATTTGATTTGTTAAAGTAGTAACCTATAATGACATGAAAATCAAAATGTGAGATTGTTGTTTGTTAAGTTATGTATGCTTGGTTGCTTGCTAGTTAAGTAACTCATCTAATAGGGATGAGTTAATCTATTATGCTTGGTTAAGTTAAGTATTTGTTAAGTTAATTAGTACTTGGTTGAGTACTTGTGAGTTAATTAGTACTTGTTAAGTTAAGTATGCTTGGTTTAATTGAAGATTGGTAAAAGGAAGATTAAAAAGACATGCTAAATAAGATTCTAATCTCCGGTCAAAGTCTCTGAACTCTGAATTCGCTTTCGATAGCACTTTCCGACCCGATTTCCTACCATGCCGGGAAGGGGGTGTTACATGCAACCATAAGATCCTAATGACCCAACGTTGCACTAGGGTGATCAGTTTCCAAATAGGACTATCAGGGATGTTTTTGTGCCTATTTTGAATGATTTACAACCGGGAGTTGTCAAGCCAAAAATTCAAGTTGGGAATCTTGAACACAAACTTGTCATGTTTCAAATGCTGAATTCTAATGGGAAATATGTTGGATTGCCTCATAAAGTATCTTCAGTCCTTTATATTTATTTGCACATCATTTGGTCAACAAGGCGTTCCTGATGATACTTTGAAATGCAATTATTTCCTTATTCATTGTAGGGAAGAGGTCCCACAAGGTTTCGTGGACTTCCTGTCAAATCTATCACATCGTGGAATGAATTAGCAACATAATTTGTGCAGAGATTTAATCCACCTACACTAAATTCTCGTTTGAGGAGTGATATTACATCTTATTATCAGCTAGATGATGAGAATCTTTATACCACATAGGAACGTTACAAATCATTACTCCGACGTTGTCCAAATCATGGTATTCAACAAGAGACACAAATTGATATTTTTTACAATGGGCTAAAAGAGAACACAAGAAATCTTCTCGACAGATCATCCACTAGACCTTTGTTGGATTCCACTTAAAATGATGTAGTTAGAGTTTTGGAGAGGTTTGCTCATAATGATTATCAATATCCTATTCCTAGAGCTGCCAAAAGCAAGGCCACTCTGGGAGTTATGGAGTTGGATGATATTTCTGCTCTTCGAGCCCAAATTTCTTCTCTAGAGAACAAGATCAAAATCATACAGGGAACTAGTGAAGTTACACCTATTCAACTCGATCATCAAACCAATGCACATGTATTCTCTTGTGAGATTTGTAGTGACAATCATAGTTATGAAGATTGTCCTCAACATGCTGAGAATGCTTGTTATGTGAATAACATGCGAAACAACTCTTATGGTAATTCCTAAAATGAGTATGCACGCAATCAAAAATCTTGGGGAAATCAAAATGCTGGACAAAATGTTGGGACATTTCGATTTGGGAATACTTTGTCCCAATGCACTTATAATCCAAGACAAGGGAATTACACTCCACCATAGCCAAAATTCAGTAAAAAATCTCAAATGAATTAGCAATAAAATTAGATGCAGGCACAAGATATTTAGATGTCACACAAGCATGCTTAGACACCTAAGCTAAAACTGTAGACCCAAGCTTCCACATCCAATCCATTCGCTGCTCTTGAATCTTTGATGCGGGAGCATATTACTAGAACTAAAGTAATTGTACAGGGGAATTCTTCCTCAATTCACGCTTTAGAAGCACAATTGGGACAACTTGCATCTAATCTGAATTCTAGACCACTTGAATTCTAGACCATCAGGCACACTCCCAAGTGATATAGAAAATCCTACTATTAAAGGAAAGGAACATTGCAAGGATATCACTCTAAGGAATGGTAAACAGACTAGTGAATCAATCTAGAATTTGGATGCAATAACATCAGCAAATGGTGAAGTTACCCCTAATGAAACAATTGTAGCTGAAGAAAGTGTTAATCTTCCTGATACATCAACTCCAAAACCTGCCACTCTATATCAAATGTGTGACACAACTAAGTGTCGAAGCAATCCAAGGTGTCAGCAAAGACCTTAGTACACCCACCTATACATTTTCCTCAATGATTCAAGGACAATGATCATGATAGGTAGTATCAACAATTCTTAGATACATTACAACAACTTTTTGTGAATACTCCTTTGATGGACGTTCTTACACAAATTCTGAATTATGGGAAATTCATGAAGGAGCTTTTGTACAAAAAGAAGAAGTTGATCGAAACAAAGACTATTGCATTCATAGAGGGGTGTAGTTCTATTCTTACCAATAGTTTGCCCCAAAAAATGAAAGATCTTGGAAGTTTTATTATTCCATGTTCAATTGGAGATCATTATTTTAGAAGGCTTTGTCTGACTTAGGAGCCAACATAAACTTAATTTCATTGTCTACTTTTCAGAAGTTGGGCATTGGGCAGATGAAACCTACTATAGTGACATTGCAAAAAGCCGACAAATCATTGGCTCAACCTGAAGGACATATCAAGGATGCCTTTGTTCATGTGGACTAGTCTGTTTTTGTAAAACCAATAATTGATTTTAATATAAAAAATTGTTTTAAGGACCAAATTGTAAAAGTAAATAAATTTTTAAGTACTCAAAGTCTCACAAAAATGACAAGGATTTGAACCAAAAATTGTTTCTAAGTCAAAAACTTAAACCCCAAAAATTTTCTAAGTGTTTCATACTCAAACTAACCAATTACGCCCAAGCGTATCGATACGCTCCTTAGTGTTTTGATACGAGTTTTTACTACTGGAATTTTAATCGTAAAAATGTACCAATACGGTTATCCCCTTATCGATATAGGCTTTATTTGGGTTTGTGTTCTTGGTTACGAGTATCGATACGGCCTTCACCATATCGATACGGGGCATAGAGATTTTCAAATCTTTGCATTTAATTTTGTTACAGTTGCCTTGTCAGTTATTTGAATCACCAAACTTTGAAAATTGGTTAACCCGTATCGGTATGCCTAAGCATTTTTCACTAGACTTTTTCCTCAGATTCTAGTAAGCTAAAATCGTACTGATATGGCTATACCGTATCGATACGCCTACGCTTTTACACTATATCCATTTTGATATTCTTTAAAGCGTACTGATACACCTCTACACAACCGCTCTTTCTTCTTTTGATAGGTACTGATACGGCTCTTCATGTACCGATACGGTAGGTCACCAAACAACAATTATTGTGAGAAAATGATCTCCAACGGCTCTATTGATGACCTCAACCACCCAAACGGTTAGAAATCAATGAGAGGGTATAAAATCAAGTTTCCAAAGTTGCAACAACAATCATTGAACATCCGTTGAACAACTATCAAGCATTCAAGCAAAAATCCAACCCTTTTGAGCTTTAGAGTCATATCTTGTACCCAACTTGTGCATTCTAAATTGTAATCCTTTGTTTCAAGTTTGGGGTTTGTGTGAATTTGTATTTGGGCAAACATATCACCTTTGAGAGGAATTTTTAGTTTGCTATCCACTTCTTGTAAAAGAATGAACCTTGATCAAACTTTAGGTAGAAAGCTTTGATCGATTGTAACGATTACCTCCTTAGCATAGAAAAGGGGAAGAATTCTTAGTGAATTGTGTTGAAATCCTTAATTGGAAGCTAAGATAGTGAATGTAGTGCTTGTTAGAAGCCTGAACCATTATAAATCTCTTGTCCATCATTTTTATCTTTTTGTTTTGCTTCACTTCAAATTTTTATTTGCCAATTCACCCCCTCTTGGCCTTTCTTCATTAATTAATCATCCAAACAATTGGTATTAGATCCTAACTCATTTGAGGGATTAACATCCACTTAAGATGATCCTAGAGGTGATTCAATCAATCGACATTCAAGCCATGGCGTCTACTGCCGGCCAAAACTTGTACGAGTCACAATCAACCACCAAACCACCCTTGTTCAATGGTGACAACTATCTATATTGGATGAATCAGATGAGGCTATTCATCAAATCCAACGATTACCTCCTTTGGGTTGTAATCAAAGACTAGCCATCTATTATAATGAAGCAAGAAAGAGATAGGCATGTTCCCAAGACCAAGTAAGAAATAACTGATGAAGAAAAAAAAGAAGTTGCAAGTAAATAACAAGGCCTTGCACATGCTCTTTTGTGCACTTGGACCGGATGAGTGCTCGAAGATGTCTTCTTGTACAAGTGCAAAAGAGTTGTGGGACAAGCTCGAGACCACCTATGAAGGCACCAACGATGTAAAAGAGACCTAGATTAGACTCTTCAACTTGAGTTACGTGAACTTCAAGATGGAGCCTGACGAGAGCATCACCAAGATGTTCGATCATTTCTCCTTCATCGTCAATAGTCTCAAAGGCTTCACAGAAATCATCCTCGAAGACAAGCTTGTTCAGAAGCTCATCTACTCCCTTCTCGAGTCATGGGATGGAAAGAGGATCGCAATCATCGAGGTTAAGGACCTCAAAACCTTAAAGCTCGATGCTCTTATGGGTTCTCTTCTTACTCATGAGATCATGAAGCAAGGTAGAGAAGAAAAGAGAAGATAAGAAGGTAGAGAAGAAAAAAATCATAATTGCTCTCAAAGCTTCTCTTGAGGAGAGTGATTCGAGTGAGGAGGAAGTTGAAAAGATGGCTATGCTAGCCAAAAGGTTCACAAGGTTCATGAAGTCCAATAGAGGAAGAAAGTTCCATCGAAGAGGAGATTTCAAGAACAAGAATAAGGAGGAGGAGAAGAAGAAGGAAAAGGATCAACACATTTTCTTTGAGTGCAAGAAGACAGGGCACATAAGAACCGAATGCCCCCAACACAAAAGGAAAAGCTTCGGGAAGAAAAAGAAGCTCAAGGCAAACGTTGCCACTTGGAGCGATGAGGACTCGTCCGATGAAGATGAGCAAGAAGTTTCCAACCTTTGCCTCATAGCTCTTGAAGAAGATCCTGAGATAACCTCTAACTCATCCGATTTTGATTTATCATTTGATGAGCTTCAAGAAGCTTACGATGAGTTGTAAGAGGTATATGACGAATTGGTTGAGAAGTATAAGGAGTCCATTTTGAAAATCAAGAAAACAATTTTAAATTTGAAAAATCAAAACGATTCCTTATCTAAAACCAATTTGGAACTTGAGAAGAAGGTTTTGGATTTGCAAGAAAGCAAAAAAGATTTTGAAAAGAAAAACCTAGACTTGCAAAACCTTCTTTCCAAAGTTCATGATGATCACCAAAGGGAAGTTGGTGATCTTAAAGCTTCTCTAAACAAAGTTGGGAAACAAGGTTTTGAAAAAGGAAGTTCTTTAAAACCCAACTATGTGAAGAGAAACTTCAATGGCTACAAACAAAGAAGCTTCCCAAGGCCCTCTAAAGGAAAGAGGATTAGAAGTGTTTGGGTTCCAAAAGTACTCATCATATCTAATGTCACTAGTGCCATTGCATCTTGGATTCCCAAGGGAACCAAGATTTTGGGAGCTAATATTCATGGACCTAAAATGATTTGGGTACCAAAAATCAAGAATTAATCTTAGTTTGTAGGGGAGCATCGCTACAAGGCCAAAACTACATGTGAAAACTTATGGTACCTTGATAGTGGATGCTCAAGACACATGACCGATGACAAGAGTTAATTCTTGGAACTAAAACCAAAGAGTGATGGAGTAGTGACTTTCTATGACAACTCCAAAGGCCACATTGAAGGAATTGGTTCCATTGGTAATCACTCCTCAATCCTTATAGATAATATTTTATATGTCAACGGTCTAAAACATAACCTTTTAAGCATAAGCCAACTTTATGATAAAGGTTTCAATGTTCTTTTTGATTTAAATGGTTGCAAAATTTTAAACATTGAAACTAACAAAATTGTGCTTATTGTTCATCGCATAGGAAACAATACATGGTGCATTTAGATGACATTCATATTTCAAATGCATGTTTTGTTGCAAAAGATGAACATGACTCATGTTATGGCATAGAAAACTAGGGCATAGAAGCATGAGTGTTTTAGAAAATTGATTTCAAATGATCTTGTAAGAGGTTTGCCTAAAAGAAAGTTTTCTCTTGATAAAATTTGCGATGCTTGTACAAAAGGCAAGCATAAAAGAGTTTCTTTTAAACCTATTAATGATGTTTCTACTAGTAGAGTTTTACAATTGATCCACATAGATCTTTTCGGCCCTATTAGGACTATGAGCTTGTGTGGAAAATCATATGCATTTGTTTTAATAGATGATTAATCTAGATACACTTGGGTTCTATTCTTAAGTACCAAGGATGAGGGTTTAGAAAAATTCATCACGTTTTCAAAAATTACTCAAAATGATGTTGGTAAATCTATTTCTCATATTAGAAGTGACCATGGTACTGAATTTCAAAATTTAGGTTTTGAGGATTTTTGTAATTTAAATGGTATAAGCCACAATTTTTCCACTCCTCACACTCAACAAAATGAGGTTGTTGAGAGGAAAATTCGTACTTTAGAATAAATGGCTAGAACCATGCTTTGTGAAAACAATTTGCCAAAGTATTCTTAGGCGAAAGCCACTTATACCGCTTGCTATATTGTCAACCGAGTAATGATTAAGACAATTTTAAAGAAAACTCCTTATGACATTTTAAAATCCAAAAAGCCTAACATTAGCTATTTTCATCATTTTGGATGTAAACATTTTGTTTTAAATAATGGAAAAGACAATTTGGGCAAACTTGATACTAAAAGTGATGAAGCTATTTTCTTAGGGTATTCTTTAAACTCTAAAGCCTATCGTGTATTTAATAAAAGGACTTTGGTAGTTGAATAGTCTATACATGTGGTCTTCAATGATAACCTCCTTCTGAGGAAGGATTCTTGTGATGATAATGATGTAGGAACTTTTGAAGCCAATGGTGGTGGGAAATCATCAAAGGTAGATGAAGTTTCATCCAAATAAGAAGAAGCACAAGATCCACCTCTAGAAGCATTGAAGGACATGACTCTAGAGGGGAAGTAAGTGAGCTACCCAAGGGAGTTCAACTATGTCAAAGGTGGTGAGATTTTGGGTGATCCATCCAAAGGGGTAACCACTAGACTTTCTCTTAAAAATGCTTGTAATGTTGCATTTATTTTGTGCATTGAGCCTAAAAATATCAAAGAAGCATTAAAGATGATTATTGGATATTGGCTATGCAGGAAGAATTATATCAATTTGAGAGGAGTCAAGTTTGAACATTAGTTGATAGGCCAAGTAATAAGTCTACCATAGGAACTAAATGGGTTTTTAGAAGAAAAAAAACTAGATGAGAGTGGTAACATAGTGAGGAACAAGGCTAGACTTGTTGCTCAAGGTTACACTCAAGAAGAAGGAATCAATTTTGATGAAACCTATGCACCTGTAGCTAGAATGGAAGCTATTAGGATGGTTCTTGCATTTTCATGTTATCATGAATTCAAGCTTTTTCAAATGGATCTAAAAAGTGCTTTTCTAAATGGTTTTATTAATGAAGAAGTGTATGTAGAACAACCACTCAGTTTTGAAGATTCAAAATATCCAAACCATGTTTTTAAACTTTCAAAAGCTTTATATGGTTTGAAACAAGTTCCTAGAGCTTGGTATGAAAGGTTGTCATGTTTTTTTAATTGAAAAAGGTTTTGACAAAGGAAGGTGGATACTACACTCTTTATTAAAAGAAATGGCAAAGACATTTTAGTAGTACAAATTTATGTTGATGATATAATTTTTGGTTCTACTAATGAATTGTTTTGCCAAGATTTTTCTAAGTTGATGCAAGGTCAGTTTGAAATGAACATGATGGGGGAGCTCTCATTATTTTTGGGACTCCAAATCAATCAAAGGAAGGATGACATCTTCATCAATCAAGCTAAGTACATCAAGGACATGCTCAAGAAGTTTGGCTTGGAGAATGTGAAACCTCAAACCACACCAATGAGCTCTTCTACAAAGCTTGACAAAGATGAAGGCGGTAAGTGTGTTGATTTAAAGCTTTTATCGCTCTACGATTGAATCTTTGCTTTATCTTACCGCAAGTAGATCGGATATTATGTTTAGTGTTTGCTTGTGTGCTAGATTTCAAGCTAGTCTTCAAGAATCACACCTTATAGCCATTAAGAGAATCTTTAGATACCTTAGAGACACACCATGTTTAGGCCTTTGGTATCCTAGAGATTCCTCATTTGAATTGCATGCTTATTCGAATGCGGATTATGGAGGTTGTAAGATAGATAGAAAGAGTACCTCCAGTACTTGTCAATTCTTAGGTAGTATGCTTATATCTTGGTTCTCTAAGAAACAAAATAGTGTAGCATTTTCTACCACCAAAGCGAAATACATATCGGTCGGAAGTAGTTGTGCTCAAGTCCTTTGGATGAAGCAACAACTTTTAGATTATGGAATTGATGTAGGTACCATACCTCTTAAGTGTGACAACACTAGTGCCATTTGTCTCACTAAGAATCCCATCCAACATTCTAGAACCAAGCACATAGATATAAGACATCATTTCATTAGAGATCATATCTTGAAAAATGATGTTGTTCTAGAACATGTAGACACCTTGAACTAATTAGCAGATATCTTTACCAAACCTTTAGACAAAGAGCGTTTTTGGTCTCTTAGAAGAGTTATGTTTAACTAGCCTTTTAGTGTCTAAAAATTTTACTTGAATTTGGTTGATCTCATTGCTTATGTGTTTTTGATCCTATATACATCTATGCCTGTTGCTAGGGGAGTATGCATATGTTTTAGATCATACATAATGTTCATATATCATTTGCATGCATTTTGATTCGAGTAAAATCAAATTTTTGAGCACCTTGCAGTTAAAAGTGACATTTTTGGCTTAGGGGTATCGATACGGGGTAACGTGTATCGGTACGGGTATCTTGAGATCATTTCAGTACAATTTAACATGTACTGATATGGGGTCGCGTATCGAAATGTCTAACAACTGTTTCAGTATAGTGTTTCGATACGCACAGGTGGCGTATCGATACGCATAGCCGCTGGAGAGTTAAATGGGCTTTAAAAGAGAGTTTTTCAATTTAAATCAAACATCACTTTTTCTCTCAAACCCTAGATACGGTTTTCACCTATAAAAACCTCTCAAATCCCTTTGTTTTTCACACATCTCTACAAATCTTTTGAGGGCTTTTGAGTTTCACATCAAACCCTACAAAAATCATCAAGTTTGATGCATCATTATCTCCTCATTCATCCATAATCCTTTATTCAAGGTATAAACCTCTTTTCTTTATTCTTTTAATTTTGTTCTTATTAATATACTATTTTTTTGTTTCAAATTTATATATTTAGTGTGTATATAAAATGTTTTTCAGAGATTTTGTAAAAAAAATTCAAATCTAAAATTTTTTGGTTCGAATATAAAATTATATCGTATATTTTTCAACACTGCTTTTCAAATTTTATTTTACCAAAAATTCTTTTTATACTTATATATGTTTTTAAACTATATTATATAGATTTTTAACAATACCTTGATCATTGGATTGCTAGTTGGATAGAATATGTTGATTTATGCATATATTTTTTTTTAGTTTGATTTTGATTTCAGATTATTGCCATGGATCCTAAGAAAAGACAAAGAAAAGATATGACATCTAGTTCCAATCCTCCTAATCAAAATCCCGAGGTAAATAGACCTAACCTCACCCATATTTTCCAAAATTATTTTAATGAGCCAAGATATACAAATGCTATGGATCGTTTTAAGCATTATCAAGCTTTTAAAATCCATCATGAGCGTATTGTTTCGATCCCTTTCTTGTCTTCTGAATGATTTCAATTTACATATCTTGAGTTGATGCAACAATGGAAGTTTATGCAATTTTTAGCTTTACTCGGAATTTTATACCAAAACCTTGTTTTGATTTTTTACTCAAATGCCCGATGTATTTATAATGAAGATAGATCTAAAGTTGTTGCTATAGAATCTTATCTTATGGGTAAAAAGTTTCGAATTGATTCTTCATTTTTAGCAATTTTTTTGGGTTTTAAGGATGTGGGAATTGATAATGAGGATTCCTTGGGACATGTTCTTGGTGGCTCCGTGACTGTCCTTGATGCTCAAGACCACATCCTTCACCTTATGATCACTTGGTGGTTTCGCCCATCTGGTGGAAAATTCTCAACGATCCGACAAGTTGAAGACTTTTGGATTCGTTGCTTCCGTGAGGGTAAGCATCCAAACCTTGCTCAAATTATATTTACGGAGGTCATCTTTCTTGTGTAAAACCGTCATACTACTCTTGTCTCTTCCTTCACATATGGCACCGCTTTGAGCTATCTATTTCACAAGATTGGAATTGATTGCTCTTATGATGTTGTCGAACCTATCACTGAAACAATCGATGAGCATTCTCTCCACAAGCCAAGTTCACATACTTTAATGGAGAATGGGTTCTACTTGACGATCTACCTCAAGACGTTCAACCTGATCTGTTGGCAGCTCCTGAAGCAGCTCCGGTTCCTCAAGCTCCGGTATCCCAACCTTCTCTTGATGTTCTCATGGCCTATCTCAACGAACAATTTACATCTTTGGGCACCTATATTGCATCTTTGGATACCATCGCGACCTCTGAGTTTGCCGCAATTGACACTCATTTCACATCCTTGGAGGAAATAGTGACATCCATTAAAAACCGTCAAAATTTGATGGATATCTCTCTTATCGCTTATCATGGTGAGTGGCTTCAATCTTTTGGAACCCAAGCCAATGATGAAGCTAGAGATGAAGATGATCCTTAGGCATTTTGCATATCATATCACATCATATTAGGAGTAGTTTTAGGAACCTATGCCTTTCTGTTTATGAACTCCTATGCTTTGGTTTATTTGCTTTTGGTTTATGTTTTTAGGAATTAAGTTGGATTTGATTATGTTGCTTTGAATTCTACTTTGAATTTTAATGATATCTATGTTGATTCCTTTAATGCTTGGAGTACCTTTTATGTCTATATCTTGCTCTTTTTATATCCTATTGATTTTGATCTAACAAAAAGTGGGAGAAGTAAATAGCACTTAACTTTTTTTAAGTTTTTCAAAACTATCCTAAAGTAAAGGGGACTATTTTTCAAAACTACTTAAAAAAATTTATTTTGGTTTTTTATATCAAAAGGGGGAGATTGTAAAACCTATAATTGATTTTGATATAACAAATTGTTTAAGGACCAAATTGTAAAAGTAAATAAATTTTTAAGTACTCAAAGTCTCACAAAAATGACAAGGATTTGAACCTAAAATTGTTTCGAAGTCAAAAACTTAAAACCCCAAAAATTTTCTAAGTGTTTCATACTCAAATTAACCAATTACGCCCAAGCGTATCGATATGTTCCTTAGTGTTTCGATATGAGTTTCTACTACTAGAATTTTAATCGTAAAAACATACTGATACAGTTGTCCCCGTATCGATACGGGCTTCATCTGGTTTGTGTTCTTGGTAAGGAGTATCGATACAGCCTTCACCGTATCGATATGGGGTGTTGAGATTTTCAAATCTTTGCATTTAATTTTGTTACCATTGCCTTGTCATTTATTGGAATCGCCAAGCTTTGAAAATTGGTTAACCCGTATCGATACGCCCCTTAGGCGTACCGATATAGCTTATCATGGTGAGTGGCTAAAACTGTACCGATATAGCTATACCGTATCGATATGCCTCTGCTTTTACATTATATCCATTTCGATACGCTCTAAAGGGTATCGATACGCCTTTGCACAACGGCTCTTTCTTCTTTTGACAGGTACCGATACGGTTGGTCACTAAACAACATTTATTGCGGGAAAAATTGTCTCCAATGGCTCTATTGATGACCTCAACCACCCAAACGGTTAGAAATCAATGAGAGGGTTTATAATCAAGTCTCCAAATCTACAATAACAACCATTGAACTTCCATTGAACAACTATCAAGCATTCAAACAAAAATCCAACCCTTTTGAGCTTTTAGAGTCATATCTTGTACCCAACTTGTGTATTCTAAATTGTAATCCTTTGTTTCAAGTTTGGGGTTTGTGTGAATTTGTATTTGGGCAAACATATCACCTTTGAGAGGAATTTTTAGTTTGCTATCCACTTCTTGTAAAAGAGTGAACCTTGATCGATTGTAATGGTTGCCTCCTTAGCCTAGAAAAGGGAAAGAATTCTTAGTGAATTGTGTTGAAATCCTTAGTGGGAAGCTAAGGTAGTGGATGTAGAGCTTGTTAGAAGCTTGATCCACTATAAATCTCTTGTTCATCATTTTTATATTTTTTGCTTTGCTTCCCTTCAAATTTTTATTTGCTAATTCACCCCCCTCTTGGCCTTTCGCCATTGATTGATCATCCCAATAGTTTTTCCGGTTGATTTTATTATACTTGACTGCAAGGCAGATAAGGAAGTTCCCATAATCTTGGGACGATTATTTCTAGCAACTGGAAAAACAATGATTGATGTTTCCAGAGGAGAATTAAGCATGCAAGTGGACAATGATAATGATACCTTTGGTATGTTTGATTCTATTATGTGGAAACACAAAGAAGAATGTCATGTTATCGTTGTACGACAAGATTTGATCCAAGAAGAACTCAATAGAAACAACATGCTCATTTTAGCACACTTTGCGCTTACATATGATGATGATACCTTCAAGGAAAGTGATAGCATTGCTAAAACTTGTAATATTGGCGTGCAACATGGATGGCAGATTGAATCTTTAGACCTAGCCAACCGAACAACAGCAATTTTCATGTCATTTGTTGAAGAAGCCCTTATATTGGAATTGAAACCACTTTTTAGAAATTTCAAATATGCCTTTCTTTGTGATAGTGATACACTTCCAGTCCTTGTCTCAGCAACATTGAATATGACTCAAGAAGAGAAATTGATCAACATTTTGAAGCAAAATAAAAGAGATTGCTTGGTGTATTGTTGATATCCAAGGCATTATTCCTTCTTTTTGCATGCACAAGATCAAGTTGGAAGATGAATGCTAGCTGATACATGCATGAGCAGGGTCAAATTACTAATATTGGACAAGAAGCTGAATTTGTTCGATGCAAACAATAAAAGGCAAAATAGTGCACGCATAGGAGGTCAAAAATGATGCATCTTGGACAAGAAATTGAATCTATTTGTAATGTCTGGAAAGTCAGCTAACTTGCGACGAGTTTTTGGATGGGATCCGGGGCATTTCTCTGTCAAGTTGTCTTCTAACAAATTGTCCGTCATTCAGTTACCTTTCCAACTCATCTTGAAACACATCAATCGGACATCAGGAACTCAAGATACGTCCAATTTACTGAAGACTGCGCATGTAGAAAACTAGATACGGGATTTTGTAAAATTCAGCCCAAAAGCTAACATATAAGGCTTTGGACGAATTAAAATTAGCCCAATATATTTATTATCATTTAAATTGATGTTTTTAGGGTTTTATATACTTTAGGAACTAGCCACCCAGCCCTTATCAGCTTATCACTTGCCTTATCACCCTATTCCTTGCCACACAAGCACGAGGAGTTTAAAGGTTGTTATTATTATTTTTTAATTAGATTAGGTTTTCCTTGTTTTAGTAGAAGTTAAATTACTTTTTCTATCCTTCACCTATAAAAGGATGAAACCTCCATCATTGTAAGACAGATTTTCTTTGATTTATGAAATATTTAGTGAGTTTGTTTTTGCAAGTGCTGATTACTTGTGCCTTCGAAGTCTTCTTCAACATAAGTTCGACGAGTTCTTGTGAGGGAGATCATCTTCACACTCTTGCTTGCCTAGATAATCGCGTCTAGAAGGGTGGGTTAGAGCCGCTTGAGGTTGCTTGCTTAGATAATTGAGTCTAAGAGGGTGCCGAGGACAAAGCAACATCAACAATTCGCAAGCCATCTTCATCTTCAACCTTCACACCATCTTCCATAATTCCATAAACAAAACTGGAATTTTCAGTTTTGTTTTACCTATCTTCTTCTTAATCTTTTCTCATCTTTTTATTTATATTCTTATTTCTTATCATCTTCTAATCCTTCATCTCGTCTTTCTTTCTTTAAATTTTCAGCCTTGAATCTGAAAAATTCAAGAAAATCCCTTCTCTTTTCTCTTGAATTTTCAGATTTGCCCAAACTTCCTTGATTGAGTCTAGAGCTCCTAGTTCTTTCAACAACTTGATTGAAGGCTTCCAAATCCAAGATTGCGCTACTCTATCATTTGGTATCAGATTTGGGACGATTCTTGGCAAGAATTTTGGCGTTTTTGGGGAAAAAACTCGAAAATTTGGGAAAATTCGTCAAAACCAAACGAGTGAATTTTGAGCTGAAAATTTCCAGATCGGATCTAAACCATTCGAGGATTCACCACACAAAATTTCAGAATTTTTGGACTTCGGGAACGTCTCGAACAAAGTGGATAAAGTTTCAGCAAAATTAGGGTTTTCCCCTTACTTTAACCCTATTTTCATTATTTTTTCTTCAATTTTCGTTATTTTCAGTTTATTTACCTTGTAAAAAGAGAAAAAAGAAAAGAAAGTAAAGTGAGAAAGCTCATATCTAGCCATCAACCACCACAAGCATCACACTGAAGTGGATTCAGCATTGGATTTCTTCCTTCAAGTTGTTTATGGGTTTTTGGGTTATCATCTTTCTCTACTATTTTTTTCTACTCTTAGTTTCTTAAGTTTCTTTGTTTTGCTTTTTCTTTCTTCTATTATGCAATTTAACACCTTCTCTTTTCTGGTATGAGTAGGACAACAAAGTTGCATTACAGTCCTTTCTTGCAACTATATTCAATTGGTGTCAAGCCTTTTCATTGGACTCCTAGTCAATTAGGACTCATTGTTAGGATTAAACTCCGATTGTAACTTGTTGACTTGTAGCAGGAAGGTCTTTAAAGAGCACGAGATCGATTTACTTGCCTCGCTAAATATTTATTCTTGGAGTGTTTAGTGAGATTTCTAGTTTTCTTTTGCTTTTTACCTTTTAAATCTGAGTGTTTCAAAATGTCAGAAACGAGTAACGACGAAGAAACACATGAGGTGACTCTTCAAGAAGTTTCGGATACTCTCAATAAACTTGAATGGACTGTAACCTCATTGGCAACCAAGCTTGAGCACACTGATACAGTCGTGACCGCAATCACTCAAACCATTGGGAGATTAGAAACCACTGCTATCGCAACTGATACTAAGGAGCCTAAGCATCCAAATCTTGTTCCCATTCAGAATAGACGCCAAAACCCCTTACATAGGCACAATCATCACATAGAACCGATACGAGCAACAAACACCTTAGCCAAGCCAAAGATCATTGTACCACCTTTTCAAGGAAGGTATGACCCTGATGCTTATTATGACTGGGAAAATCGAGTTGATCTTCTATTCGAGCATTATCAATGTCCCGAAGAGGATCAAGTTCCATTGTTGACTCTCAAATTCACTAAATATGCATCCATTTGGTGGTCCTAATTGGTCCGCAATCAACGTCTCAATAGAGAAGCCAAGATAACCTCATGGGGAGAACTTAAAAAAGTCATGCGAGAACGATTTGTTCCCCCATTATATCAACGATAGATCAAACAAAAGTTACAAAGGATCCGACAAGGCTGCAGAACTGTTGATGAGTATCTCAAAGAAATGGAATCATTGATGCAAAAAGCTGACATACAAGAGGATGAAGAGGATACAATGACTAGGTTTGTTATCGGACTCAATGACAACATTCTTGAGGTACTTGAACTCAAAACCTACTACACCCTTCAAGAGGCATTCCAATTCGCCACGACAATCGAAAAGCGCATCAAAGATCGACAACGATATCTACAGAAGAATTATCACTATGACAGAGGTACCACTCAACCTTTATCTCATTCTAATTCTTCTAAACCTTTGCTCGACTCAAGTAGACCAAAGCAGAAAATTGAAACATCCAAGTCACTGGACAAAACCAAGACAAAAATCCCCATGTTGACAGAAAACACACAAACACTCAAACAAGAGGATAGTGATAATGAACACATTAGACGAGAGGACAATGCTTCTAATCCCTCATGTGAAGTAGTAGGTCCACTTGCTATACTCTCATCACCTCCCCACAAAGAAAGTAAGTGTAATTCTAACCCTTCATTTGATTCTTGTCCTATCATTCCGTTAGAAACACTTTCTCCTCTACAGAAATTGTACATTTATGATAATTTTTGTGAGAGGGATATGGGATGTGAGATACAAAAGACTGAGAGTAAAGAGGCCGAGAGTGAAAAAAGTCAAATTAATGGCCCAAATTTGGTGAGTGAAAATACATATAAGGTAAAAGTCACACAAAGCCCAAAAGAAAAAGACAAGAAAAAGAACGCAACGAGTGATTTGGTTTTGACTAATCATTATAAATGTTCGAGTAGTGTTGTCTTATTTTTTCAGGATTTTGTTGAACCATTGAGAGGAGCTCAATTATATCACTCCACATACAACAAAGAAGCCTTTTCAATTGAAGTTGATGATTGTTTTCTCATTTTTGATTTAGATTCGAGGACGAATCCTTTTGAGGAGTGGGGGAATGATACATGCATGAGCGGGGTCAAATTACTAATATTGGACAAGAAGCTGAATTTTTTCGATGCAAACAATAAAAGCCAAAACAGTGCACGCATAGGAGGTCAAAAACGATGCATCTTGGACAAGAAATTGAATCTGTTTGTAATGTCTGGAAAGTCAGATAACTTACAACGAGTTTTTGGATGGGATCCGGGCATTTCTCTGTCAAGTTGTCTTCTAACAAATTGTCCGTCATTCAGTGACCTTTCCAACGCATCTTGAAACGCATCAATCGGATATCAGGAACTCAAGATACATCCAATTTACTGAAGACTGTGCATGCAGAAAACTAGATAAGGGATTATTACGGGATTTTGTACCCAAAAGCTAACATATAAGGCTTTGGACGAATTAAACTTAGCCCAATATATTTATTATCATTTAAATTGATGTTTTTAGGGTTTTATATACTTTAGGAACCAGCCACCCAGCCCTTATCAGCTTATCACTTGCCTTATCACCCTATTCCTTGTCACACAAGCACAAGGAGTTTAAAGGCTGTTATTATTATTTTTAATTAGATTAGGTTTTCCTTGTTTTAGTAGAAGTTAAATTACTTTGTCTATCCTTCACCTATAAAAGGATGAAGCCTCCATCATTGTAAGACAGATTTTCTTTGATTTATGAAATATTTAGTGAGTTTGATTTTGCAAGTGCTGATTACTTGTCCTTCGAAGTCTTCTTTAACATAAGTTCGACGAGTTCTTGTGAGGGAGATCATCTTCACACTCTTGCTTGCCTAGATAATCGCGTCTAGGAGGGTGGGTTAGAGCCGCTTGAGGTTGCTTTCTTAGATAATTGAGTCTAAGAGGGTGCCGAGGACAAAACAACATCAACAATTCGCAACCCATCTTCATCTTCAACCTTTACACCATCTTCCATAATTCCATAAACAAAACTGGAATTTTCAGATTTGTTTTACCTATCTTCTTCTTAATCTTTTCTCATCTTTTTATTTATATTCTTATTTCTTATCATCTAATCCTTCATCTCGTCTTTCTTTCTTTAAATTTCCAGCCTGGAATATGAAAAATTCAAGAAAATCCCTTCTCTTTTCTCTTGAATTTTCAGAGTTGCCCAAACTTCCTTGATTGAGTCTAGAGCTCCTAGTTCTTGCAACAACTTGATCGAAGGCTTCCAAATCCAGGATTGCGCTACTCTATCACAAGCAGTCGATTGAACCTCAGAGGTGATTGAATGAGAAAAAGAATGAAGTAGTCAAGAAGGAAATTATTAAATGGCTGGACACTGGAATTATTTATCTTATTTCTGATAGTACATGGGTGTGTCTAGTTCACTACATCCCAGAGAAAAATGGAATTACTGCCGTGACTAATGATAATAACGATTTGATTCCTACACGTATTCCCACTTGTTGGCGGGTATGTATGGACTATCACAGACTCAATGCAGCCACAAAGAAAGACCATTTCTCACTACCCTTCATTGATCAAATGTTGGATAGGCTTGCTAGCAAAGCTTATTATTGCTTCTTAGACAGGTATTTCGGTTACAACCAGATTGCAATTGCACCCGAGGATTAGGAGAAAACAACATTTACTTGCCTCTTTGGTACGTTTGCTTTTCGTTGTATGCCTTTGGCCTTTGTAATGCACCAACCACATTTCAAAGATGCATGATGGCAATTTTTTCTAATATGATTGAAAACTCTTTAGAGGTATTTATGGATGATACTTTAGTTTATGGAACGAATTTTTAATCATTGTGTTGACAATTTAGAGAAAGTATTGCATCGATGTGAAGACACACATCTTGTATTGAATTGGGAAAATGTCATTTCATGGTAACTTAGGGTATTGTCCTAGGCCAGTGAATTTCTAGTGTAAGGATTGAAGTCGAAAAGGCTAAAGTGGAAGTTATTGAAAAATTACCTCTACCAAAAATGTGAAGGGAATTTGCTGTTTTCTCAGGCATGCAGGTTTTTACCAAAGATTCATTGTTGGAAAAAAATCAGAAATACTTCTTTGACGATGCATGTTTGGATGCATTCATTCAAATCAAGAAGCAGCTTGCGAACGCACCTATTGTCGTTGCACTAGATTGGTCACAACCCTTTGAAGTGATGTTTGATGCAAGTGACATTGTTGTTGGTGATGTTTTAGGGCAATGGAAAGAGAAAGTATTTCATGCTATCTACTATGTCAGTAAAACTCTGACAAAGGCTAAAATTAATTATACAACCACAAAGAAAGAGTTATTGGTTGTAATTTTTGCTTTCGATAAGTTATGTTCATACCTTATCGATGCAAAAGTAATTGTATTTACTAATTACTCTGTGTTGAGATACCTTTTTGCAAAGAAAGATGCAAAACCAAGGTTGATATGATGGATTTTACTCTTGCAAGAGTTTGAAATTGAGAAGAAAGATCACAATGGTTCAAAGAATCAAGTTGCAGACCATTTATCCATATTGGAATCTGGCAGCATGGTTGGAAATCAAGTTCATATTGTCGATCCATTCCCAAATGAGAAATTGTTTGTTGTGGATTCAGTCCCTTGGTATGCAAATATTGTCAATTATCTAGTATGTGGAAAAACTCCACTGGGTGTCATAGGCCAAAAAACAAGATTTTTTCACAAAGTAAAGAAATATTACTAGAACAAGCCATATTTGTTCAAGGTATGCAATGGCAACATCATTCAGCATTGTGTTCCATAAGAAGAAATGCTGCCTATTCTAAAGTATTGTCATGATGCTCCTTATGGAGGTCATTTTGTTGGTATGAGAACAGTTGTGAAGGTTGTCCAATCAAGATTTTATTGTCCATCATTATTCAAGGATGCTCACAATTTTGTAAAATAGTGTGATTGTTGTCAACATACAAGATCTATTTCTAGACGCAATGAAATGCCACAGTAACCAATTATGGAGGTTGAGTTGTTTGATGTACGGGGTCTAGACTTCATGGGACCTTTTTCAAACTCTTTTGGTAATCTCTATATTTTTGTAGTTGTTGATTACGTTTCTAAATAGATTGAAGCTATTGTTGTCCCTAATGATGATGTAAAGATACTGCTCAAATTCTCCCACAAGGATATACTCACTCACTTTGGAAATCCAAAACCATTGATCAGTGACCAAGGCAAGCATTTCCATTGCAACCAAGTGGCAATTGCATTGAAAAGATACAGAGTCAACCATAGATTTGCCACCACTTATCATCCTCACTAGAATGGGCAAGCTGAAATATCCAATCGAGCATTAAAAACATTTTGGGGAAGGTGGTAAACTCCATTAGAAAAGATTAGTCTTCAAGATTGAATGACGCTTTATGAACACTTCGGACTGCATATATGTTGCGCGTATTGAGTGCTACGCAAACGATGCAAGTATACACGTCGCAAGTAAAAAAGTGATATGAGTATCGAGTATCGTCTCCACAAGGATTGGTTTGGGCCACTTTGCTTAAGTTACTGCGTTGGAAAAGAAAAACACAAGTAGGTGATTGTAGGAATTATAACTAATAAGTAAACTAAGAGCAATAAACTAAAAGAATAGATGAAATCAAAATAAAGGGAATAGGCCAGGTTATCGTGAGTTGTGGAGTGATGATCGAATGGTTCGTCCTGGTGATTAAGTAGCAGTCGGATTGCCAGGGCAATTCTGTTACGATTGCCAGGGCAATTTGGTTGCAATTGCCTTGTTGATTGTCAGGGCAATTCTGCCGTGTTGCCTGGTCGGTTGCCAGGGCAATTCCCCCTCGTTGTCTGATCAGATTGCCTGGGCAGTGCTCCTGCGATTGCCTGGGCAATTAAGAATGGGTCGATTGCTTGGGCAATTGAGCATTCACTTCTAAAGTTCAGCGAATCGTTCTTCAATGATTCCTCGTTATCCTAACGCGAAATACTGTTAACTGCACACGTCTTGATAATACATCCCTGTGTGAATCAAGGGTGAACAACAACCAATCTTGCGCTCCTCTTAGCCATTGAAATTCGTAACTTATCCCTAAGCCGAATTAGTCTTCACCAACTTCTGTTTGTATGAAGACCATGCTCATTCGTTTCTTGAATCTAACTCTCCCAATATTAGATAAATATATGATTGAATTCTGAGATCCTCTCCCAATTCACTCGCAAACAATATTGAGAACCAAGAATGAACAAACTTTGAAAATTGAATTGCAACTCAAAAACCTAAACAAAATCCAAAAGATTTCACAACCATAAAAACACAATAACCCTAACCAATCAAGTTAGTTCATGGTTGGGGTCAAAAGATATACAAATAATAATCCCCAAACCATGAATCTAATGGAAGCAAAGAAGAAGAAGAAATCGATCAGCCCCTTGCTCTCCTCTCTCAATCGAGCTCTCCCCCTTTGCTCCTCTTCTTGTCGAAATCTCTCTCTTCTTTCCCTTCATTCTCTTTGACGGCTTGGTCTCCTTTAAATAGGAGATGGCTAGGTCAAAATCCTTCTTGAGGAGGAAGTTAAGTTGGAATTAAATACTTTAAAACAATATAATTCTTTATTATATTTAAATTCCTTCTAGAACTTCTCCTATCTTCTTGGGATTTAATTTCTCTTTAACCTCTTCATGGAAATCAAACTCCTTTGGGATTTAACTTTGCTCCACGTCATCTTGGGCTGTCATCAATTTCGACTACCATATCATCTTATCCCTTACTGAAAATTGCCTTGGCCACTAGCTTGGCATCTCCTTCATGCAATGCCCTGGCAACTGCGTCGGCATCTCCTTCATGCACTACCCTAGCAACTGTTTCTAACCTTGTTTAAGCAAGTGTTTCTACACACACAAAAAAAACACACCAAAGCAGCATCTTTTTCCACAAAAATCACCAAGTTATGTAATCAAGCTCAACGATGGAAAGAAACAAGAATTAATGCATGAATAACTAATTATGCAACTAATATGAGCCTAAGTCTAACAATAATATGAGTAAAAGGGTAATAAAAATAGTACTTTTGAACACTTATCACACCCCCAAACTCGAACTATTGCTTGTCCTCAAGCAATGCAAACTAACAATTACCTACCAAGACTTTAATCATCAAAGGCATGCTTCAAACTTGAATTCAAACCTCAGAACCGTGACACAAAGTATGATCACCTTTTAATTTTTTGGATAGCACAAAAATTACCCAGAATCAAACTATAATGCTCGTGACAAGTGGGTACATAGTTGTTTACAAGTTGATTTTCAAGATTCTATGTGAACGATAGGCTTTTATCAATTTAATTGCAGGGGCATTTATTTTTATTTTCACTAGAGTCAATTTGAGGCACCTCTAGCAAAGTAAGCAATTTCTCATTTTATTTTAGTCGAGTAGAGCCAATTTTGGGCACCTCTAGCGATTCTTTAATGTGTATTAACTACTAGAGCCATTTTCGGGCACCTCTAACAAGAATTTAACTTTTAATTTTCAATTTTAAATTTACCCAAATTTTAAGCAACCTAAGTTCACTAGGTTTCTTTCAATCAACAAGCCACAACCGTGTAAAAAAATTCAGCATCATAGTAAAATTCTAAGTTCTTTTCATGCAATCCTAAAATTAAAGGTTCTTTCAATTAAGTGCAGTGGAAAAAATTCATCGTTGGATATTCAACAAGTCTTAAGCAATTAAATCCAATCAAAGGTATGGCAAGTAACATATGCAACCTATATGTGATTGCTAAAGATGAATGCAACTAAACATGAAACTAACTAGAAACCAACACCCCCCAAACTCAAGAGAAGCATTGTCCTCAATGCATGTAAAAGTGAAACAAAATTTAAAAGAAACTAAATGAAATGAGTTAGTCGGAGAGGTCATCACCTCGAGTGATGAGTTTCCTTCGTGCCGTTTGCTTGATTCATATTTCGGTCGGTGGTTGAATGCTTGTGGCTGGTACCGCGTGAATAGTATTACTTTGATTTGATCCATGTTTGCCGATGCAGGTTCACTTGCCTGGGCATCAGTAGTTGCTGAAGCCATTGTTGTTGCCTGGGCATCGCCAGTTTCTATTGCATGGCAATTGCTAAGGTAGTTGTCAGGGCATCCTCTATTGCGGTTGTCGTGGCAAGTAGTCGGCAATGAATTTCCTTAGCATGGTGGTTGTGAGTCTTGTTGTGGAAAAGAAAAGAAAACAAAGAAAACCTGGAAACTAAAGATAATGAAGAAAAATAAAATAAAGTTCCAAAAATTAAAAAAAAAAAAATTCTTAGGAACAGCATTTTTCATGCATCTTCGAATGTTACTGCATATCTGAGAAAACTTGAGGAGGGTCGTTTCCGATACTTCTTATAGTCCATCCGCACCCTCCATCGAGTGATAATATTGCCCCAAAAGAGTTGGGCCAATATGCTCGCATCTACTCCCCTTTGCGTTACCATGGTGGATGTGTCTTTCTTCCGTGTTCCCTTATAGTCCATGCATGCCCTCCACCTTGCTATTGTTCCTGAAGGCACAAATATATTAATAGGAAAAATTATATCCATTCCCAACCATTCAATTACCTCATTCTTGTCGACTTCTATCATGGTTGGATGTATTCTTTGTTGTCGTGGCAATTGTTGCTCAAGCCAATTGCCGTGGCAATCAGTTGCCAAAATTCGTTGTAAGTCAAGGAAAAAACCAATTTTCTAAAAAGCTTCACGAGTCCAAACACCGTTTTCTTTTGGCCTCTCAAGTACCTCAAGAATGTTGTCATTGAGTCTGATAACAAACCTAGTCATTGTATCGTCTTCATCCTCTTGTATGTCGGCTTTTTGCATCAATGATTCCATTTCTTTGAGATACTCATCAACAGTTCTGCAGCCTTGTCGGAACCTTTGTAACTTTTGTTTGATCTCTCGTTGATATAATGGGGGAACAAATCGTTCTCGCATGACTTTTTTAAGTTCTCCCCATGAGGTTATCTTGGCTTCTCTATTGAGACG
The DNA here is from genome assembly GCA_019671005.1 of Hibiscus mutabilis. Classification (NCBI taxonomy): domain Eukaryota; kingdom Viridiplantae; phylum Streptophyta; class Magnoliopsida; order Malvales; family Malvaceae; genus Hibiscus; species Hibiscus mutabilis. Next base: position 43,995,954 of record CM033714.1, on the reverse strand, counting down.
CCGATTGTGGACCAATTGGGACCACCAAATGGATGCATATTCAGTGAATTCGAGAGTCAACAGTGGAACTTGATCCTCTTCTTGATATTGATAATGCTCGAATAGAAGATCAACTCGATTTTCCCAGTCACAATAAGCATCAGGGTCATACCTTCCTTGAAAAGGTGGTACAATGATCTTTGGCTTGGCTAAGGTGTTTGTTGCTCGTCTCGACTCTGTGAAAGGATTGTGCCCATGCAAGGGGTTTTGGCGTCTATTCTGAATGGGAACAAGATTTGGACGCCTAGGCTCTTTAGTATCGCTTGCAATTGCAGTGGTTTCTAATCTCCCAATGGTTTGAGTGATTGCGGTTACGACTGTATCGGTGTGCTCAAGCTTGGCTGCCAAAGAGGTTTTTCAAAACTTCTTGAAGAGACACTTCATGTGGTTTTTCGTCGTTACTCGTTTCTGACATCCTGAAACATTTAGATTTAAAAAGGTGAAAAGCAAAAGAAAACTAGAAATCTCACTAAACACTCTAAGGAATAAATATTTAGCGAGGCAAGTAAACCGATCTCGTGCTCTTTAAAGACCTTCCTGCCACAAGTCAACAAGTTACAATCGGAGTTTAATCCTAACAATGAGTCCTAATTGTACTAGGAGTCCAATGAAAGGCTTGACACCAATTGAATATAGTTGCAAGAAAGAAGGATTAGAATGAAACTTTTAGTCCTACTCATACCAGAAAAGAGAAGGTGTTAAATTGCGTAATAGAAGAAAGAAAAAGCAAAACAAAGGAACTTAAGAAACTAAAAGTAGAAAAAAAATAGTAGAGAAAGATGATAACCCAAAACCCATAAACAACTTGAAGGAAGAAATCCAATGTTGAATCCACTTCAATGTGATGCTTGTGGTGGTTGATGATGGTGATCTTGATGATTCTTGATGGTGGTTGGTGGCTAGGTATAAGCTTTCTAACTTTTCTTCACTTTCTTTTTTTAATTTTTTTAATTTTTTTCTCTTTTTTTTCTTTTTACAATGTAAATAAACTGAAAATTATGAAAACTGAAGAAAACAATATTGAAAATAGGGTTGAAGAAGGGGAAAACCCTAATTTGGATGGAACTTTATCCACTTCATTCGAGGTGTTCCCGAAGTCCAAAAATTCTGAAATTTTGTGTGGTGACTCCACCAATGGTGTAGATATGATCGGGAAAGTTTCAGCTCAAAATTCACTCGTTTGGTTTTGACGAATTTTCCCTAATTTTCAAGTTTTTTTCCCAAAAAGCCAAAATTCTTTCCAAGAATCGTCCCAAATCTGATATTAAATGATAGAGTATGCTTTGGCACGTGGTAACCTTCAATTTGATGGCTTGGAAGCAAACCTAGGAGCTCTAGACTCAATCAAGGAAGTTTGGGCAGATCTGAAAATTCAAGAGAAAAGAGAAGGGATTTTCTTGAATTTTTCAGATTCAAGGCTCAAAATTTAAAGAAAGAAAGACAAGATGAAGGATTAGATTATAAGAAATAAGAATATAAATAAAAAGATTAAGAAGATAGGTGAAACAAATCTGAAAATTCCAGCTTTGTTTATGGAATTATGGAAGATGGTGTGAAGTTTGAAAATGAAGATGGCTTGCGAATTGTTGATGTTGTTTTGTCCTCGGCACCTTCTTAGACTCAATTATCTAAGCAAGCAACCTCAAGCGGCTCTAACCCACCCTCCTAGACGCGATTATCTAGGCAAGCAAGAGTGTGAAGATGATCTCCCTCACAAGAACTCGTCGAATTTATGTTGAAGAAGACTTCGAAGGCACAAGTAATCAGCACTTGCAAAAACAAACTCACTAAATATTTCATAATCAAAGAAAATCTCCCATACAATGATGGAGGCTTCATCCTTTTATAGGTAAAAGATAGACAAAGTAATTTAACTTCTACTAAAACAAGGAAAACATAATCTAATTAAAAACAATAAAAAGTAATAGCCTTTAAACTCCTTGTGCTTGTGTGGCAAGGAATAGGGTGATAAGGCAAGTGATAAGCTGATAAGGGTTGTGTGGCTGGTTCTTAAAGTATATAAAACCCTAAAAACATCAATTTAAATGATAATAAATATATTGGGCTAAGTTTAATTCGTCCAAAGCCTTATATGTTAGCTTTTGGGCTGAATTTTACAAAATCCCGTAATAATCTCGTATCCAGTTTTCTGCATGCGCAGTCTTCAGTAAATTAGACGTATCTTGAGTTCCTGATGTCCGATTGACGCGTTTCAAGATGCGCTAGAAAGGTAACTGAATGACAATTTGTTAGAAGACAACTTTACTCAGAAATGCACGGATCCCATCCAAAAACTCGTCGCAAGTTGGCTGACTTTCCAGACTTTACAAACATATTCAATTTCTTGTCCAAGATGCATCGTTTTTGACCTCCTATGCGTGCACTGTTTTGGCTTTTATTGTTTGCATCGAACAAATTCAGCTTCTTGTCCAATATTAGTAATTTGACCCCGCTCATACATGTATCAATTCCCCACTCCTCAAAAGGATTTGTCCTCAAATCTAAATCGGCAATGAGAGAACAATCATCAACTTCAATTGAAAAGGCTTCTTTGTTGTATGTGGAGTGATCTAATTGAGCTCCTCTCAATGGTTCAACAAAATCCTGAAAAAATAAGACAGCACTAATCGAACATTTGTAATGATTAGTCAAAACAAAATCACTCATCGCGTTCTTTTTCTTGCCTTTTTCTTTTGGGCTTTGTGTGACTTTTACCTCATATATATTTTCACTCACCAAATTTGGGCTGTTAATTTGACTTTTTTCACTCTCGGCCTCTTTACTCTCAGTCTTTTGTATCTCACATCCCATATCGCTCTCACAAAAGTTATCATCAATGTACAATTTCTGTAGAGGATAAAGTGTTTCTAACGGAATGATAGGACAATAATCAAATGAAGGGTTAGAATTACACTTACTTTCTTTGTGTGGAGGTGATGAGAGTATAGCAAGTGGACCTACTACTTCATATGAGGGATTAGAAGCATTGTCATCTTGTCTAATGTGTTCATTATCACTATCCTCTTGCTTGAGTGTTTGTGTGTTTTTTGTCAACATGAGGATTTTTGCCTTGGTTTTGTCCAGTGGCTTGGATGTTTCAAATTTCTGTTTTGGTCTACTTGAGTTGAGCAAAGGTTTAGAAGAGTTAGAATGAGATAAAGGTTGAGTGGTACCTCTATCATAGTGATAATTCTTCTGTAGATATTGTTGTCAATCTTTGATGCGCTTTTTGATTGTCATGGCGAATTGGAATGCCTCTTGAAGGGTGTAGTAGGTTTTGAGTTCAAGTACCTCAAGAATATTGTCATTGAGTCCGATAACAAACCTAGTCATTGTATCGTCTTCATCCTCTTGTATGTCGGCTTTTTGCATCAATGATTCCATTTCTTTGAGATACTCATCAACAATTCTGCAGCCTTGTCGGGACCTTTGTAACTTTTGTTTGATCTCTCGTTGATATAATGGGGGAACAAATCGTTCTCGCATGACTTTTTTAAGTTCTCCCCATGAGGTTATCTTGGCTTCTCTATTGAGACGCCGATTGCGGACCAATTGGGACCACCAAATGGATGCATATTCAGTGAATTCGAGAGTCAACAGTGGAACTTGATCCTCTTCGGGACATTGATAATGCTCGAACAGAAGATCAACTCGATTTTCCCAGTCACAATTAGCATCAGGGTCATACCTTCCTTGAAAATGTGGTACAATGATCTTTGGCTTGGCTAAGGTGTTTGTTTGCTCATCTCAGCTCTATGCGAGGATTGTGCCCATGCAGGGGGTTTTGGCGTCTATTCGAAATGGGAACAAGATTTGGACGCCTAAGCTCTTCAGTATCGCTTGCAATTGCAGTGGTTTCTAATCTCCCAATGGTTTGAGTGATTTCGGTTACGACTGTATCGGTGTGCTCAAGCTTGGCTGCCAAAGAGGTTACAATACGTTCAAGTTTATTGAGAGTATTCGAAACTTCTTGAAGAGTCACTTCATGTGGTTTTTCGGCGTTACTCGTTTCTGACATCCTGAAACATTTAGATTTAAAAAGGAGAAAAGCAAAAGAAAACTAGAAATCTCACTAAACACTCCAAGGAATAAATTTTTAGCGAGACAAGTAAACCGATCTCGTGCTCTTTAAAGACCTTCCTGCCACAAGTCAACAAGTTACAATCGGAGTTTAATCCTAACAATGAGTCCTAATTGTACTAGGAGTCCAATGAAAGGCTTGACACCAATTGAATATAGTTGCAAGAAAGAAGGATTAGAATGCAACTTTCAGTCCTACTCACACCAGAAAAGAGAAGGTGTTAAATTGCGTAATAGAAGAAAGAAAAAGCAAAACAAAGGAACTTAAGAAACTAAAAGTAGAAAAAAATTAGTAGAGAAATATGATAACCCAAAACCCAGAAACAACTTGAAGGAAGAAATCCAATGTTGAATTCACTTCAATGTGATGCTTGTGGTGGTTGATGATGGTGATCTTGATGATTCTTGATGGTGGTTGGTGGCTAGATATAAGCTTTCTCACTTTTCTTCACTTTTCTTTTTTTTTCTTTTTTTCTCTTTTTTTCTTTTTACAAGGTAAATAAACTGAAAATTATGAAAACTGAAGAAAAAATATTGAAATAGGGTTAAAGAAGGGGGAAAACCCTAATTTGGATGAAACTTTATCCACTTTTTTCGAGGTTTTCCCGAAGTCCAAAAATTCTAAAATTTTGTGTGGTGACTCCACCAATGGTGTAGATCTGATCTGGAAAGTTTCATCTCAAAATTCACTCGTTTGGTTTTCACGAATTTTCCCTAATTTTCAAGTTTTTTTTCCCAAAAACACCAATATTCTTGCCAAGAATCATCCCAAATCTGATACTAAATGATAGAGTATGCTTTGGCACGTGGTAACCTTCAATTTTATGGCTTGGAAGCAAACCTAGGAGCTCTAGACTCAATCAAGGAAGTTTGGGCAGATCTGAAAATTCAAGAGAAAAGAGAAGGGATTTTCTTGAATTTTTCAGATTCAAGGCTGGAAATTTAAAGAAAGAAAGACAAGATGAAGGATTAGATGATAAGAAATAAGAATATAAATAAAAATATGAGAAATGATTAAGAAGATAGGTAAAACAAATCTGACAATTCCTGCTTTGTTTATGGAATTAAGGAAGATGGTGTGAAGGTTGAAAATGAAGATGGCTTGCGAATTGTTGATGTTGTTTTGTCCTCGGCACCCTCTTAGACTCAATTTTCTAAGCAAGCAGCTCTAACCCACCCTCCTAGACGCGATTATCTAGGCAAGCAAGAGTGTGAAGATGATCTCCCTCACAAGAACTCGTCGAACTTATGTTGAAGAAGACTTCGAAGGCACAAGTAATCAGCACTTGCAAAAACAAACTCACTAAATATTTCATAATCAAAGAAAATCTCCCATACAATGATGGAGGCTTCATCCTTTTATAGGTGAAGGATAGACAAAATAATTTAACTTCTACTAAAACAAGGAAAACCTAATCTAATTAAAAACAATAAAAAATAACAGCCTTTAAACTCCTTGTGCTTGTGTGGCAAGAAATAGGGTGATAAGGCAAGTGATAAGCTGATAAGGGCTGGGTGGCTGGTTCCTAAAGTATATAAAACCCTAAAAACATCAATTTAAATGATAATAAATATATTGGGCTAAGTTTAATTCGTCCAAAGCCTTATATGTTAGCTTTTGGGCTGAATTTTACAAAATCCCGTTATAATCCTGTATCCAGTTTTCTGCATGCGCAGTCTTCAGTAAATTGGACGTATCTTGAGTTCCTGATGTCCGATTGACGTGTTTCAAGATGCGCTAGAAAGGTAACTGAATGACAATTTGTTAGAAGGAAACTTTACTCAGAAATGCACGGATCCCATCCAAAAACTCGTCGCAAGTTGGCTGACTTTCCAGACTTTACAAACATATTCAATTTCTCGTCCAAGATGCATCGTTTTTGACCTCCTATGCGTGCACTGTTTTGGCTTTTATTGTTTGCGTCGAACAAATTCAGCTTCTTGTCCAATATTAGTAATTTGACCCCGCTTGTGCATGTATCATTTCCCCACTCCTTAAAAGGATTCGTCCTCGAATCTAAATCAGAAATGAGAGAACAATCATCAACTAAAATTGAAAAGGCTTATTTGTTGTATGTGGAGTGATCTAATTGAGCTCCTCTCAATGGTTCAACAAAATCCTGGAAAAATAAGAAGCACTACTCGAACATTTGTAATGATTAGTCAAAACAAAATCACTCATCGCGTTCTTTTTCTTGCCTTTTTCTTTTGGGCTTTGTATGACTTTTACCTCATATGTATTTTCACTCACCAAATTTGGGCCGTTAATTTGACTTTTTTTCACTCTCGGCCTCTTTACTCTCAGTCTTTTGTATCTCACATCCCATATCCCTCTCACAAAAGTTATCATCAATGTACAATTTCTATAGAGGATAAAGTGTTTCTAACGGAATGATAGGACAATAATCAAATGAAGGGTTAGAATTACACTTACTTTCTTTGTGGGGAGGTGATGAGAGTATAGCAAGTGGACCTACTACTTCATATGAGGGATTATAAGCATTGTCATCTTGTCTAATGTGTTCATTATCACTATCCTCTTGCTTGAGTGTTTGTGTGTTTTCTGTCAACATGAGGATTTTTGTCTTGGTTTTGTCCAGTGACTTGGATGTTTCAATTTTCTGCTTTGGTCTACTTGAGTCGAACAAAGGTTTAGAAGAATTAGAATGAGATAAAGGTTGAGTGGTACCTAAGCAAGCAACCTCAAGCTGCTCTAACCCACCCTCCTAGACGCGATTATCTAGGCAAGCAAGAGTGTGAAGATGATCTCCCTCACAAGAACTCGTCGAACTTATGTTGAAGAAGACTTCGAAGGCACAAGTAATCAACACTTGCAAAAACAAACTCACTAAATATTTCATAATCAAAGAAAATTTCCCATACAATGATGGAGGCTTCATCCTTTTATAGGTGAAGGATAGACAAAGTAATTTAACTTCTACTAAAACAAGGAAAACCTAATCTAATTAAAAACAATAAAAAAATAACAGCCTTTAAACTCTTTGTGCTTGTGTGGCAAGGAATAGGGTGATAAGGCAAGTAATAAGCTGATAAGGGCTGGGTGGATGGTTCTTAAAGTATATAAAACCCTAAAAACATCAATTTAAATGATAATAAATATATTGGGCTAAGTTTAATTCGTCCAAAGCCTTATATGTTAGCTTTTGGGCTGAATTTTACAAAACCCCGTATCCAGTTTTCTGCATGCGCAGTCTTCAGTAAATTAGACGTATCTTGAGTTCCTGATGTCCGATTGACGCGTTTCAAGATGCGCTAGAAAGGTAACTGAATGACAATTTGTTAGAAGACAACTTTACTCAGAAATGCACGGATCCCATCCAAAAACTCGTCGCAAGTTGGCTGACTTTCCAGACTTTACAAACATATTCAATTTCTTGTCCAAGATGCATCGTTTTTGACCTCCTATGCATGCAATGTTTTGGCTTTTATTGTTTGCATCGAACAAATTCAGCTTCTTGTCCAATATTAGTAATTTGACCCCGCTCATGCATGTATCAGATTAGTTAGAACATTTCGAGTTATCGAGGAATAGATTTCTCCATTTATTTTGATTATTTTCCTTTATTTAAACTCTGATGATTATGGTTTATATTCCTTTAGTGTGGAAGTACTTTATGGATGCTGACAGAATGTTTATTTTATAAAGAATTTTCTTCTTGTTTTAATCTTTGGGTTTGAATATTTTATGCATGAAAATATTTATTGCAATCACTGTCACTAGAAGGTACAACGACAATTCATGTTAAGAAGTACAACAACGAAAGTTGCGTGGGCGTACAAAGAAATTTGACTCACTTGTTTTTATATATGCTCTATTTGTTGTCATTGGAAGGTGTGGTGAATATGCATGTGTAAGTATTTGGTTACAATTTGAAGGCAAGTTAGTAAAGCAAACATGAACTTTATCACATTAAAAATCATCTATTCTCTTATTTCTTGCAAACACTTGGTATTCTGTTGAAGGTTCACTAAGGCGATCCATTTTTACCATTTTCATAATTCATCTTTATTTTCAAGTTATTGCTCCGACAACATTTTGCACAATTATATCATGTTTCATTACCATTGCATTGACATTTTTAGACATCAAAACAACCATCCTCATGGATTGATATCCGATAGAATCGTATATGTCTACTATACTTGCTTCAATAGTGTACGCTTGCACATTAATGATGTTACGTTAAACAACCGATCACTATGTCGACGTTTCGACTCACTACTCTCTTGGTTTCGACATATCATAAATAGCTTCGACATATGAACTTGAAACATTAACACAATTTTTTCTAGATAAAATCCCATTATCAACACATGTATTTATTGTGGGAAGTGGAACATAATTTGGAGTGGAAGTCGCGTTTGGTCAGCTGCAACTTCCACTTTTTCCTCTGGCGTGTGTGTCAGACACATAGCGCAAGAAATCACTTCTAGATCACCGCGACTTCCACATCGAATTTGGTGTTAACTAAATAATATTTTATTGAATATGTTGTGTATAATGGATTACATGTAGACGCATTTTATGATCGTATGTACAAGAGACGTTAGGAAATCGCGTATAATCATTGTATTTTATTACTTTTTCATTTGGAAAGTGACGCTAATAATGTTCATCGACGGTAGTTCACAGTAGTATTGCTTATACAATAGCGTATTGCCTCAAAAATCATAGATACATGTGCAATATAATGAAGAAACCTCACATGAATTTTGTATAATGTAGACCTATGTAGACGTATCTTGTATCGGTTGCTCAAACAAATGAACCAATATCATGAATTTTGATAACTTACACAAAGCTCACTTTATCTCATTACATTCAGCGTTTTCCCTTTCATATTAGACATCAGATGCAACTCACCCCTCGCCCACATATGTGCTAGAAGTTGTCTATTGATCGTATTTCAATTTTGACATTTCTGAAAAATCATCATTGCCGCATATGTCAAGAGAGGGGTTCATTGTATAAGATTCCTTAGATCAAAAGTATATTGCGACATGTAATGCACTCAAGGGAGCTTTGTATAAGCTATTGGAAATCCATTAATATCGGTCTTGATTAATAAGTCGTTTCTTTAACAACGGACAAATGCAATGTCAATGGTTTTTATGATATGTCAAAAACAAGGGAAGCTAGTCGAAAGCGAAATGTAATAAAGAAACATATGTTGACGTATTGCCTTGTTATCCTTGTATCGGTTGGTTGCTCTAACAAATGAACCAATATCATGGATTTTGATAACTTAAAGAAAGCTCTCTTTATCGTATTACTTTCAGCAATTTCCCTTTCATCTTAGACATCAGATGCAACTCACCCCTCGTCCACATATGCACTAGTAATTGTTTGTTAACCGTATTTCAATTGACCTTTCTGAAAAAATCATCGCTGGCACCTATGTTAGGCGAGGGGTTAATTGCATCTCATTCATCGAATAAAAAGTATATCTCAACACAAAATGCACTCATGGGAGTTTTGTGTAAACTATCATAATACATCCTTATCAGTCTTGATTCATATTTTTTCGCTAAATCTGCATACTCAACACCTCTATTTATAGCTGGAATGGGTACACAAATCTGACATGGAAGTCGCGTTTGGTCTGGCTCGACTTTTGCTTCTTCTGACATGTCAGACACGCAACATAAAAACTCACATCCATATCACCTCAACTTCAAAAGTCACGTCCAAATCACCACGACATTCAAATTTATTTTTGTGTGAGATAAAATTTCGAACATGTTGTGTATACTAGATTACTAGTTAAACGCGCATTTGCCATTTCAAACTCAATTATTATTTAAAATATGTTGTAACTCGCTTAATATTTTTATTTATAATTTTTAACACAATAATGTTTAAAAATTAAATTAATTTTATTATATTTTCATTTCAAATATGTTGCAACTCGATTATTATTATTATTGCAAATAAATTAAATTAAATTCTATCAATGAGAAACGAATAAATTACCAATTATAATATTTATAATATTGCAAATAAAAAATCTCTAAACAACATGTTTTTAATACTATTTATAAGTTGAGCCTAACAAAATATATTAAAAACCCGCAAATGATGTCTAAGTCCATCGGTACTACCCTGCGGTGGACGACAAGTACAAGCTGAATTTCTACGTTGCACTCGTCTTTCAAGCAGATCTTTATCTTGATCTTCATCTCCAACATTATCATTAGGACCACCACTGCCACTAGGTGGTAGTGAATTACCACTAAAGAATATAGATTGATACAGGGTCTGGTCTACAATCTGGCTTCCATATTCTATCGCCAACGGTGCAAATTGATAGAATGGTGGTACAAGTGGAGGACCACTGACATTCCCACTCAACAATGCGGTATATCCACCATACTTCAGATCTAATATAACAAGTTTTAGAAACCTTGTGTCATACTCGCCATTTTGAAATGTTGAGTGCATCAAATGGGTGAAGGTTGGTGACAACAAGATGGTAGGCTATGCTAGTCGTTGAGGGTGTTCCGGAGCACAAGCCAGGTGCTCTTGAGAACAAGCCAAAACGGTTCACTCCTCCCCAATTACGATGTGTTGATAGGCATTTTGGCTTCAGCACATGAATGGCTCATGCTCATTCGACCTCATCAAGTATATACGGTTTTTCTATGAAGCATGAACCATTCTATGTAATTATTTGTAACCTCCATATTCACGATAAATTCACGAACATGTAGCTACGCTTTCTTTACTCCCAAATTTCCATCCAATTTGTGCGCCTATTGGACCAATCAATGTTCATCTTCCCCTGTCTGGTGAGCGTATGCAAGGCACCTAGATTTTCAATAGGCCTTAGAATTGTTTGTACAGACCCAAACTGTCTCACTACGCGATCAGCCGGATGCCACTCTATTGTAGAATAGTTGTTGAGCGGGACAACTGAGCACTATTTATTCTCCGTACGAAAAAATTGTTTTGAGATGTAGTTCCTTATATCGAGGTCACTTTACGACATCCATTCGAACTGCATATGACAATAATTTTTATTACTACCTATAATAATTATTTGGAAAAATAACAAAAGATGCTCCAAACGTTTGCATGTTTTATCATTTGGCCCCCTATTCTTTTTTTTGAGCAAACAACCCCCAACGTTTCAATTTGGTCCAAATATGCCCTTGTTGGATGGAAACTAATGGTCAACAGCTGATTCTGACTAGACTTGCCATGCGTTAAAAATATTTTGTTATACCCTTCTTTATGGTGACAGGTGACTGACTATCATGCTGACACGTGGCCGAAACAAATGGTGACACATGGCGAATATGATGCTGACACGTCAGCAGATCTTAACACATGGCAAGTCTAGTCAACATCAGCTGTTGACCATTAGTTGACTGGCAGTTTCCATCCAACAATGGCATATTTAGACCAAATTGAAACGTTGGGGGTTGTTTGCTCCAAAAAAAGAATAGGAGGCCAAATGACAAAACATGCAAACGTTAGGGCATCTTTTGTCATTTTGCCTAATTATTTTTATTCGAATTGTATGTTAGAAAAATTTTCTACTTATAATAATAATAATATGAACCTACTAAAACCATTTACCTCTATTCTTGATTTTTTTTTCTCAATCAACAATCTAATATCCTAAAGCTTAGATGGAATACCAGTGTGAATTAGCGGATCACTCCACCTAGCACACAACAAAAGAAATCAAATATCACTTATAATAGAAAATTATAAAAATGTATATTGTCTTAGTATATGTTAAATGAGAAATTAATATTACCTAGTGATAAGAGGAAATCTATATAGGTCGTCGTTGCTCAAACTGGGACGTAAAAACTAAAAAGGGCATTTGAAACCACTCTCACGACTGCAACAATAGTAGACACCCTCCACTAACATTTCTTTCAAGATCTATGTTTTTAACAACTCCTTGAAAAGAGAAGTCAAAACTATTGATCCCCAACTTAGTCGACTAGTGATAAGTGTGAAAAATTACTATATTTTGTACCCTTTTACTTAGATTATTGTTTAGATTTAGGCCAATTTATTTGCATATTTACTTTATTCTACATCGTTTCAGAGTTTTTCCGTTTGGTGGGCTTGTCCTTGTGTTTTGCTATTTTGTGGGAAAATTGTTGTTGTTTTTGTTCTTCTTGTGCAGGAATGAATTGTCAAACCAATTGCAAAGCGGTTGTCAGGGCAAGTCAGAGATAAGATCAAATTTTCCATTCCTTATCCTTATCCTTATCACTTTGGATAAAGACCCAGATATAATGACCGATGAAGATAGAGATAAGGGATCAATCACTCAAATTTGAAATTCAAATAGAGTCCTTCTTCTCTTATAAAAAGAGATCGCAGCCTCAAACAACATCATCGAAGTGAGGATCTACGGATCTGAACAAGATCATCAAGAACAAGATCGATAAAAGAAAATCAACCAAGGAAGATAAACCACGACACAAGGAGGAGGTCTACCTGATCACTCCATATTTGTCTTCTTTCCTCTCTTTAATTAATTCAATGTTTTGGTCTGTTATCTTGTTGATATCTTCCAACCCAACCATGAACTAATTAAATTGGCTTGGGTTGTTGGATATTTGATGTTTATGAACGCATGAATTACTTTGGTTTTTAATGCAATTTCGGTGTTTATCCAATCCATTGTTTATCATTACTAATTCAAGTAGTCTAGGGATAGATGCTTGGAACAAAACTATTTATCTAAGCTCCAGAGATTTAGATTCACGAAATTTATTGGATACAGGTTTTCATTGGAACAACCGTTGGTGGAAACTAATTTGCTTTAGGGATAATAAAGTGAATTTCAGCGACTGAGAAGAGTTTACTAATCAATGATGTTCACCCAAGGTTAACGCAATGATGTATTATTGAAGCCTGCACAATCATCAATTTTTCAGTTAGAGATAATTAGAAGGCATTGAAGACCACTCTGTCGAACATTGAAAGGCAATTAAATGCCATGGCAATTCTTCCAGCAACTGCATCATTACACTCAATAACCTGGCCTAATCTCTTAACCTGGTTCCTTCTTTCATTTATCAAATTCCTTTAGACGTAGTTTACTTTAGTTTTATTTACTTGTTTATTATCACTCTCTATCACCATTAATTTATTTCCTTTTTAGTGCAATAACTTAAGTAAAATGGCCTAAATCAATCCATGTGGAGACGATACTTAATACATATCACTGTATTACTTGCGACATGTATACTTGCACCATTGTGTAGCACTTAAATCATGCAACAACCAGCTTCCTCAAAGTCGTGTAGATGACACAAGCATATTAAATGCACTAAGTTGCACGATTTGTCGGTTGTCAAGATCCTCCCAATCACTTGCAAAATATGGGCACGAACGTAGGCCTTCACAACATCTTCATTAGCATCATCAGTCAAATGACTAAAAGTCTCTCTCAACCACCTTATGTTGACACAACTATCGAGAAAACATTTCGGAACATTCTCGAGCAACTTCAAGCACAAATTATACCAGTCCCTATCACCTAGATAGGTAATAGCTGCTTTTTCAATTGGGAGACCGAGATAAAATGACACATCCTCTAACATTATCGTAGCCTCACCATATGGAAGATGAAATACTTGTCTCTAGTCTTCACCTTTTTAGCAGTGCGTTTATTAGAGACGGTTGTAACTTACAACCTCCAATTATTTGGCTCACGTGGACAAATTTGACATGTCTCAAGAACATGTGAGTAGCCTTAGGAGATCCATTAGCTATGAGCGTGATATGCACTTCGAGAAAGCATTCATCCACCTGGTATTTTAAAATAAATAAATAAAACTTAAAATAAATAAAAATAAAATTAAGGGATAAATATAGACGTGCTTACATGATTCTGGTGGTAATTGCACACGTGTTGATAATTCAATCACATATATATTATCTTGACTTTTTTTAGAGAAATCACATTCTAGAGATTTAGAGAGGTGTGAGTGCTTTGGGTGAAGTGTACCACTAATTATTGGAGAAAACACAACCAAATCATGATTTTGCCATTATCAAGTCTTTAAGCAACCAAAACACCAAAATCATCAAATTGCATACAAGACATCATTTTTATAATGTCCATGAAGACAAAGGAGTTAGAGGTGTACTAACCTTACGCCTACAACAACAAGAAAGCTCTTTGCTCAAGTCTTCAAGCCTTCTTTCTCTCTTAAGCTTTGGAAGCTTCTCCAACCTCTTTTGCTACAAGGAAATGTTGTAAAACGAGTTACAACATTGCTAAGAGATTAAAAGATACTAAAGGAAGAACTTTTACAATAAGAAATGGAGTTAAATCTTTTATTCTCGTTCTTCTTCCCAACCCCACCAAAAACCCATTTTCAGCACCTACCACCATTTCCTACCATTTTTACCTTGATTGATAGATCACTTGATGTAGATTGCACTACCCTCAACAACAAATCCAAGATTTCCACCCAAACAGACAAAGATTTAATCTTTACCTTGTGTCTTAAGGGAAAGAGTGAAGAAGAGAGCCTTTTTACAGAAATTGAATGGGAAAAAGGTAGCCTTCCCCCTTTGGAAATAAGGTAAATTACCTCAATACCCCACCATCATCTTCCTACCTCACCCACAAAACCAAAACCCAAGCCCAACCTCAATGGAAACCCACAAAAAGCCAACTTCAGTTCTATAACCTCAGTCCGACACCCAAAGCCCAAGGCTCAGGTGAAACAACTTGCGGATCTCGAAATCCGGGTCGTTATAGTTTGGGGCGTGGACTTGATTGGGTTATGGTCGGTTTAAGGGATTTTGAGTTGACGATGGTTTGAATGTAGTTTAGGGGTTTAAGGTACTTATTTGATTTAATGTAGAGGAGGATTCAATTGGTTTGATTTATGTACAACATGGCGAAAGACTAAATGGTCATTGAATGCCATGGTGGTAGTTTAGTTATTAGTGAGGGATGATCTTGATTTATCTTCTTATTTACTTGAAAAAAATGTGAGTGTCATGAATCATGATCAAATGACGATGATGAACGTAGCCATGGGTTTTAATGTGGGTTTCGATCATGAGATAAAAACGAAAAGAAGAAGAAGAAGAAGGATTCTATTGAAATAGAAAAGGAAAAAGAAAAGGACATAGGATTTTAATGTACATAGTATATAAGGTTCAATGTACTTTTTATTTTTTTAATTTATGTTATAATTAAAATATAAAGTTTAGTTTAATATTATTTCTAATAGTATAATATTTTTAATTATTTTTATTTAATAAATTATGAAATTTAAAAATATTATAATATTATAAAATGATATTGAATTAAATTATAAAAATAAAAATAAATAAGGGCATAAAATAAAAAAAATTAAAGATTAAACTGAATAATAATAATAATAATATAATAGACCTCCGAGGTCATTTACCCTATTTAATCATTGTCATCCACTTTTGTGGGATCCTCACGTGACTCTCTAATTGGTCAAAATTGTTTTAACGGATATTACAAAAATAAGGCAATAGAGATAACGATTTCAAGTTTAGTGGCAAAATTTCTCGAAAAATCTTTAGGAAAGAACCCGGTATAAAATATATATTTTAAGATTAACAAGCTTTAAACCAATTCTAAATTCTAAAAGCTAAAACTCTAAACCTAAATATCATATATTTTAAAAACTAAAAAAAGTGTATTAAATAATTTTCCATAATTTTTTTTCTTAAAAAGGGTTGAAAAACAAATGGCAGTAAATTGATTTGTACATAACTGGCATCTTCAGCCACGTATTTTAAAAGTATTTAATTAAATATTTGTATATGATAAAATATAATATTTGAAGGATAAAATACATCACATGTCATTTAATTATAAGTTTAATAACAAATAAGGCATTTTTCTTTTAAAAGTAACAATTTAATCACTCAATTATAGGTTTGGTAACAAACATGTCACTTTTCTTCTAAGAGTAATAATTTAGTCATTCAATTAAAATTTCGTGACAAATAAGTCACTTAATTATTTTTTTGGTAACAAACATGTCAATTTTCTTCTAAAAAAATAACAACTTAGTTATTCAATTAAAATTTTGTGACAATCAGGTCATTCTACTGTTAAAATTGAAACATACGACTTGATATAATAACAATTTTAATCCTCAAAACATATACATTCTATTAATTTGATCCTAATTCAAAATTTTTCAATAAAATTAACCATTCATATTTTAAAATTTCAGTAGTGAAGTTAATATTCTACTAGTAGGCAACATTAAAATTTATAATGAATATGTTCCATTAGTTTGTCAGTTGTCTAGCAATGAAGTGATTGTGTCTGTCGAGCTATCAAATATGTCGATTATCGAGATGAGGGACATAGCATGAAGTGCGACAAATGGTCGGAGGGTGTAGTGTCAAATTTTTTAAATATAAATGGTTACATTTATTAAATTATTTTTAAATTAAGACCAAAATGATATAATGTATGATTTTTGGGGACTAAAACTGCTATTATACTATATCGTGTTTCAATCACAGAGTAACATATTTGTTAAAAAATTTAATTGAGTGATTAAATTGTTACATTTAGAAGAATAATAGCTTATTTATTACTAAATTTATAACTAAATGACCTGTATTGTAGTTTACCAAATTTTAAATTAGATCGGAGTTAGAGACACAAAAATAAAATCTTCTTCCCCAAAATTGACCGAAGCCTCGCTCATCACTGCACAATCCATAAATAAACTAAAAACAAACATTTTACTTCTCAATCCATGGCTTCTTTACAAGGCTCCCTTCCTGCAATTTCGGCAATACGCTCCAGCTTCTCTTCAACTTCTTTGACGGGAGTTTCTTTCATTAGGCTGCCGGAATGTAACCGGAGGAGCTCCGGTCACCGGATATGCCGTCCTAGAACGTCTATCACAGCTATGGTTCAGCAAACAGTGGAGGGAGGAGCTCCGGCTACTTATGCTAAAGAGATGGAACGACTTTCTGCTAAGGAATCCCTTCTGCTTGCTGTGAGTTTCTCCTTACCACTTAATATATATATATTAATTATTAATAAGTTTTGTAGTTATTGAAATTCGGCAGACAAAATGGTTTATTTGAAATTTTGAGTTGCTTTTTAGTTGAGGCCAAATCTTGGATTCTAGAAAAAAAAATTACCGAGTAATTGGCTAATTGCCTCAATTACAAGTGAAAGCAGTCAGTTTAGGTGTTTAGATTCGTCTACGAATTGCCCTTTTTATCTCTTCTATCTTTTCAGGACCTATAATAATTTTAGTTCAGGTTGAGAAATACATCAATTTGAGTGTTCTATCAAGTAAGCACATTTATTTGTTTTTATTATTATTAAGCACCTTAAAGCTTGGCCCTTTCATCTTAACTTCGATAAATATTCTTCCAGTTTAAGGATGCCGGGGGTTTTGAGGCTTTGGTATCGGGAAAAACAACAGATTTGCAACGCATTGATGTGAACGAGAGGATAACCGGTCTTGAGAGGCTCAATCCATCACCAAGGCCGACAACGTAGGAGCTTAGTCAAAGAACGAATTTTTGCACGTTCATTTTTTTTCCATAAGACTTATTTGTTTATATAGCTTTCCAGGTCTCCCTTTCTGGAGGGTCTATGGAACTTTGAGTGGTTTGGATCTGGAAGCCCAGGACTTTTTGCTGCTAGAGTCATATTTGAGTGAGTGTCTTTTGAAAGCTGGTGATCTCCATTTTTTCTAAATGATTTCCAGCTGATCTTATTGCTGTTCCCTTGTGCTTTGCAGGAGATTTCCAACGACACTGGCAGGATTGTCAAAAATGAATCTGCTTCTTAAGGATGGATATGCAAAGGTTACAGCGCATGTAAAACTGCTTAACTCGGTAAATATTTCCAAGCCAACTTTACATGCCCTCCTACACATAAATCTCACTTGTTATAAAGCATCAGCATGAACTTCCATATGAATTGCTCGCCTTGAATATGCATGTTCAGTTGTCGTCTTCCTTCATTTAATCATACATAACACCTGCGTTATCGGACTCTCCATTTTTCCTAAAGAACCTGTCTTTGACACTTCTATCAACACAAGTTGGATATGAGATGATCCTCCAAATTTTTGGGAAAAACTTAGTACCTTTGATACCCAAGTTGGACACATACTTGTATTCGATACACACCCTCAAGTCCAGTTACATAACATATAATTACTGCTTTCATGCATAAGTCAGATGTGAGTTAAATGACAGTGATTTAAATAATTATAGTAAAACATTGTTTTAGCAAACCTCATTACTCTGTGGTCTCAGCTCTGTCTTTCTCCCTCCCTCCCACCCACCCTCTCTCTCTCTTTCTGTACAACATCTGCTGTGGTGCTCCTAGTTCTTGATAGATCTTAGTGTTAAGCTAAACAACAAATTGCTTTGAATTTTTTTTGTGCAATGGAAGTGATGTTGACTTCGATTTTCTTCAAAATGATATAATATGGCCATGTGGAAACTATCCTTTATTCTAGTCTTGACACTATTGGTAATTAAATAGTATATTTTCTCGACTGTTATAGAAGTTGGTAAAGATTATGTTTTGCCCCTAGTCTTAACTAGAGGTGACAAACGAGTCATTCAGTTCGGGTCATTTCGGGTCTGATATTATTTGGTTCAAATTCGGTTTTAGTTCGGTTTTAGTTCGGGTCTATTATGATTCGGGTCATTTCGGGTTGGTTGATTTTCGGTTCGGTTATTTTTTGTTCGGTTATTTTCGGTCCGGTTGATTTCGGTTCGGGTCAATGGGAGATCAGTCGGTTTTAATCGAGTTTTTAGGCCGGTCAATTTTTTACACCCTATATATAGATTTATAAAGTCAATATATTTAACTTTTTTGGTGAGTTGTACGGTTATTCATATCCTATCTTTATTTATTTCTATTAATATCTTTTCTATATTTCGGGTTGTCTTTGGTTCGGGTCTATTCGGTTCGAGTCCATTCGGTTCTGGTCTATTCGGTTCGGTTGAAAATCGGTTTGGGTCTATTTCGGTTCAACTAAAATTCGGATCGGTTTCGATTCGGTTTGTTTCGGTTTCAGATCAAATTTCGGGTCATCATGTTCGGGTCGATTTTGGGTCTCGGTTCGGGTATATCGGTTAGGTTTTTGGGTCTCGGGTCAAGTTTTCCAGGTCTAGTCTTAACTGGATGGATGTACATTTTAAACCTTCAGCGCTGTCATTATTTGGGGCATGCGATTATGTGATTTGGGACAATACTGTTTGGCTCCCATTAAAAAATACTTTTATTAACAAGTTTTTCTTGAGCTTGTACACTGTCAAAACTTCTTTGTCACTTTGCAAACACCCCCCCCCCCCCACAAGAAAAAAAAAAGAAGAAAAAACTTGTCGGCGCTATCAGTATTGGGAGACCACTAATTAAAGAATATTGGAACAACGTTGTGTACCGACGATTCCGCTTTAAAAGGTTTTTATTTCTCTTTTACTTCTGTTGCCATCAAAGTTAAATAACTGGTGATAATTTTAAAATCATGGCCTCCATTTCTTTGTTTCTTGTGATCATCTCGATCTTTGTGCATGGAAAGATTGTTCCATTCTATTTGTAGATTATGTTCCAAAGAGTGGGAAAAGCAGGTATAAGCTTGGAGCCTTGGACCATCGCTGTACATGATGGAAGCCTTTGCACTGGCTGCCCCATGAATTATTCATTCTTCTAGTTTCTCATATGTATCATCGCTAGCTTGTATTACCTATAATTTACAATTATATAACTTGTTGTATGAATTTTGACTGAAATTATTCTTTGAATAAACGACTTTCTTAAAGATAGAGTTAATTAGAAGTAGAACAGCCACTTTTATAACTTTTTTTCTGATTTTAAATATTTTAGTGCTAGGAAGAGCTCTTACTATTACAAAAATTTGAAGTTATCTAAGGTTATCCTTGGTGCGATGCAGATAGAAACCAAATTTGTTCTTTCAACCAAGGTGTCTGTGGAGGGACCATTACGAATGAAAGAAGAATATGTTGAGGGGATAGTTGAATCACCAACTATTGTTGAAAAAACAATACCAGAGCAGTTGAAAGGTGCATATAGTCAGGCTCTTGCTACTGCCCAGCAACTTCCAGTTCCTATTAGGGATGCTGTGGCCAATGGACTGCGAGTTCCTCTGAGTAAGCATTCAATGTTTCGAATTTTCTCTTAAGATGATATAGCTGATAGAAATATATACTGTAAATGTACATTATTGCACAGGACCAAGTTGAAATGAACACTGAAACGTACTTCAAATCTAATCTAAGCTGACATTATGAGACAATATGCTTGTATATGTTCTTCTGAACAAATATTGAATCCCACAGCTGATCTTCATGGATATTAGGCATTAATGCCACTTTTGGCGCCTATGAGATGACATTCTCAGCAATAGTACCATCGACATGCTCTGAAGTATCTGAAAAGTATTGAAATATCCCTTCATTTTTGCCATTTCTGATGGCTTAAAGTGTGGTGATTACTTATTAGCGTTTGAAGGTTCTTACTAAAGTTATTATAGATGACACACTTTTTCGCAAAGAGGAAGTTGCTGACTAATCAGAAATATTTTTAGAGGTTGCTATATACAAAATAGAAAATTTTCTTTTGAGAGCAAAGATCACAGGAGTGAAAAAATACTAACTGCATCTCAGTATTTTTTGTACACTTCTAACAAAGGTTATTAGGAAGATGATTTGGCTTTGTTTCTGCAGCAGCATAAGAAGGCCAGATATGCTGATAATAAAGAAAAACAAGCTTGTGCAGTTTTATTGTGGATTATCAAAAAGGAACAATGAATTTAATTGGTTAATTCGTACCATGTAAGGAAAGACATTACCAGCTAATTGTGATGATTACTATCTCACTTCTTTTGTTTTTGTTTGAAATATCAACACCCCTCTTCTTGGGTATTGCCAATTGAGAAAGAACTTAGTACAAATATAAAAAATTGTTACTTATGAGAAAAGAATAGAATCAGTTCCACAAACGGATGTTGTTCCAATTTTTGCCATCACTTCTGACTTTGGCACCAATTTTGCAAGTTGTTTCCCGTGGATGATTAATGTGCAGACGGTAAAGTTTACAGAGAAGGGAGCAATTAACTTCATGAATCTAAGCAGAGGTTTCTGTGTTTCTAGGTGGGACATTCCAGAGACTGTTCATGATTTCTTATATGGATGAAGAGATCCTTGTAAGTTTATATGTATCTTTTCCTCTGTTTCTTTTTGCTTTAGAATTATCTATACACTTTATGGCCTACACATTATTTTCTAGATACTTCATTGTTAAATATGACAATAAGATAAGAAATATTATGCTCAAGACATGGATGTAATTAGCAATTAATTCACTGATCAAAGGTCTGAAATAGTCAGTTCATGCCTTGAGAAAAGGGGACTTATACCATTGATTTCTTTTATTTTGAGGAGCTAAAAATGGTTTCTTATTGTAACCCTAGTGTATCATATCCATACTGTATATTAGCTTTGTGATTAACCCTTCGTGTTTCCCTCTTTTTCGGTCCACATTTTTATTATGACTTCTTGATCTTCATTCACCTCCCAACTGATCTTCTGCTCCTTTTGTCAAGTTTGTATGAACTGTATTGTACCACTTGGTATTATATGTAGGTACTGTTCCTGGTCATGCCTTAGCGAAAGGACTCGTTAGACAATATGATAGGTTTGGCCAAAAAAAAATACATTACAATAGGCATGCTGAAAATATTACAATGAAATAACTTGCATCAGTTTGTTGCTAAACTTCCCATGCTCGTCACCCAAGCTTAAGATCGTACACACCTACGTTACTTGGACTATAATATGTAGGATACCGATACTTGTTTGACGCATTTATGTTCAATTTTGTTCAATGCTTCTCCATATGTTTTGAGTCATATCCCATACACCTCTATGTTACACCTCTATGTGATGAATTGACGACGTGTCAGAATCTTGGTTAAGGTATTTATATAAATTTTGACTGGTTAATAGTTTTTATTATAAAAATTTCAATGCATTTGTGCATTGGTATTTAATCTTTGTTTCTTTTTTCGTTAATCATGTCATGTCCTATATGGCCGATCTACATAGATTGCAATACGTATGGCTAAAGCAATCACCACTATTGTTTTGCATGATGGCAGATAATAAGGGACACTGCTGGAATACCTGAAGTTCTTACTAGGTTGGAGGCACCCTCGTCTGGCATGTCGGAAACGAACTCTGAATATGAGAGCTAAGGAGTCCCGGGCATGTGTTTTGGCTTTTTATTTCTGATAATTTTGTTCAAAATGATTACATTATAAAAGAAAATGTACATTATAGTCAAATAGTGCATCAAATTCTTAAATATTTGTAATAGTTTTGAGCCCATCCATGAGTCAGGTTGGGTCTTTTGTTGGTTCTATGTAACAACTACAGTCAAAGATTCAGTCGGTTCGATTTTTGGTCCATTTTATCAATGGTCTCCGTATCTACTTCTAGTTTCTGAATAGTTGTGTCCAAACGGGTCGGGTTGGGTTAGTTTGGATCTGACTACATTCGGTTTAGATTCGGGTTGAATTGGGTTTGGTTCAATTTTTGTTCGGGGTCTATGGTAATTCGGGAAGAGTATTGTGTCAGTTGATTTCAGGTCGAGACAATATCAGGTCAATAAGAGATAGATTGGTTTTTTATTCAGGTCAATCTTTAGATTTTTATGTTGAGTTGAAAATAAGTCCAATTGAAGTATATATAGAATATTGAAATATTCTTGTAAAAACACATTTTTGTTGTCAATTATCATTTAGGTTAATTTTTTGTTTAAAAAGAAAGATTTTGATTCTTCAATATAAATGATATAGTGCATATGTAAAACTCGTTTCAACTTAAAAAAAAAAATTATTTTTTTATTGTAGCAATTTCACAGTTTCATATGTATTATTTTATATATATTTGACAACAAACTAGTAAAATTTTGTTTGGTTAAATCGGGTTTGAGTAGAATAAATTTGGGTTGTTTTTAGTTTTGAATTGTCTTTGGTTCGAGTGAGATCTATTCGGGTTATCATCGGTTCGGTTGAAAATCAGTTTGAATTTATGTCGGCTCAACTAAAATTCAGGTCAATTAGGTTTATTTTAGATTTCGGATCAAGTTTTTATTATTATGTTCAGGTCGATCGAGTCTTGAGTTAGTTTGTCAAGTATGTATATTACATGAGGTGCTGTTAGATAATTTGTTGAAAAAATTATTTAATTTTTTAAAATGTGTTTGATAATCTAAAATATGAATTATTTTATTGATTTTTATAAAAAATATAGAGAATGATAAGTTAATACTTACAAGACTCGAACCTACTGAAAGTTGAATAGACTGATCTTTACGTAAAGATTATATATTGCTCTTCTACCTCAAATAAAGGAATTGAGGTTTCATTATTCTTATGAATATGCTAATAAATAAAAAGAAATAAAAGATAAATCATCATTGAGATTTTTAAATTTTTAATAGACTTTTTTATTGTATTTCAGACGAGTCAAGACAATAGGATAAATAAAAAAGGTTTTGTATCATGAATTTTATCACACATTTAATAAATTTTATTAGGCTTAAAAGGGTACTTTTGTCCTTATAGTAGTCTCAATTTATCGATTTCGTCCCTATTATATTTTCACATCAATTTCGCTCCTGAAGTAGGCGAATTGTATCTCCGTTTGCCCCTTAACTATCGGAAGTCAACATTGAACGTTGCGATGCTGACATGACAGTTTACGGTGCTAACGTGACAGTCTACGTTTGAAGATGATGTGACAGAGGGGTAAAATTAATTTTCTTAGTGAGTTTGAGGGTAAAATTGATTTTCTTGTTGAGTAGGAGGACAAAATTAATTTTTTAGATAAAATATATATTTTATTAAAATTTATTTCTATAAATCCTATTAAGTCCGTAAACTTTAACTTTTAAAGAAACTCATAATATATACCCATTAATTCCAACCTCTAAATTGAAGGTTTGAACGATTAATAGTTCAAAAAGCATGAGGGGTATAAGAAGTTTTTGATTTTTGGAAAAAATTTAATTAAGTTTTAGAACTTCTTTTTACCTAAATAAAATTATTGAACTAAAAAATTTAATTAATTAAGTCTTTTAACCAATTTTAACTATTAAATTATTGATAGTTTTATTGGATCTCTTGGTACAGTGCATCGTGTCACAATATTTGCACTTGACATTTTCAAAATTTTTATTTTATTTTAAAAAAATTATAAAAAAATTATAAAAACTTATAAAATTTGTACAAATATATATTTTTTGAAAAGAAATATATAAATGTAACATGATGAAACTGTAATCATGTGCTAATAATATATAAAAAAATTATCAAGATTTAAATGGTCAAAATTTATCAAAAAGTTTAATTAATTAAATTTGTTTGTTCAAAAATTTAATTGATTAAATTTCTTAATTTAAAGACTTAATTGAATTATAAATATTTAAAGACTTATTTATTTTTTTTAAGAAAAAATCAAAAGCTTCTTACACTTGAGTCTTTAAAAAATAAAGATTTATTTGAATGATTACACATATTTTTTGATGTAAATTGCATAAATGATCATTTATATATAACGATAAAATTTTGGCTTAAAAAACTTTTTTAATATTTTAATTGTCTTTAAATTTGATAAAATAAAGAATGGCATACGTGATGTTATAAATGAAAGTGAAGGTGATGTTATAGATTCTTTGGAATTCCATTGGACTGGCCATCGCGTGGAAAACAGAAATTATAAGTTTGTAGGGTTTGATCTTATCCACTCTCTGCAACTTTGTCCCTATTATATATCAACATGACAAATGGCACACTTGCTAAAGATTAAAGAGGAGCCTTTTCTTTAATAATATCCAAAACAAGAGGCTTAGAGACAATATCAAATAACTAAATCAAAATATTCTATCAGCTCTTGGCTTTCAAAATTGAGGTTATGAGAATCTTTACTTCTTATATTCCAATTTTATCCTTCATAAATTATATACGATTACTAATTAATTTTCTTATGATTTAAATCCTATCATTTTTAAACTCCAAAAGGTACAATCGAATTGGATTTGAGATAAAATTCTAAATTAAAGTAAATACAAATATCATTAAAAAATCTATTTTTTTCCTTTTAAACCTAAGTATCCTTGTTTACTCCCAGATTAAAATCTATCAACGTTCCAATTGTTATTTACAATTATATATCAATAATTAGTGTTTTTTTTAACAATTCTTACTTAGGAGAGAGAAAAATTGCAATTTAAAACCTACAACCTAGATGAAGGAGATAATGTTAATTCAGAGCTTTTAACCACTTGCTCTAGAGATTGTTAACATCAATAATTTGTTTGAAAATTAAGGTTTGGGATTTTTAAAATTGTGTTTTGCCAAAAATCTTTTATTTATCTAGATTAAGTCGAAGTTCGATTTTATACAATGAAAACAAAACATTACAAAATTATTATTAAAAAACATAAATCTTAATACAAAAAGTTACTAATATAATCCAACATTAAACTGTGTTGAAAATACATATTAATGGAATCTATTAATGTATTCTATGCATAGAATCCATTAATTATCATTAATATGCAAGACGGTTAATTCTTAATCCATTAATTGACTATAAAGTGACTGAAAAGGAAAAGATTATTTTTTATTAACACAATGAATTAGGTTACGGTAAGTAATTTAAAATGAAAACAAATTAAGGTCCTATTTGATAAAAAGTTTTGAGTTAAAATAGAGGTTTAACTTGTCAAATTCGTTAATATGGATGTTTGGTTAATAACGAATTATAATAATGGATTGTGAGTAAAATTTCTAATTTTGAAAAAACTGTTAATAAAAGTATTTTAAAATTAAAAGTTTTGATATCAGTTATAAAAATTCTTTTACCTTTAGCAATTATTAAAAATCTTTAAATTTAACTTAAATTTTAATTTACACGATGACATTTGTAAGTGTAAAATCAGTAGAGAATGTGTTTCTCTCTTATGTTTTATTCATCAAACATACATGGGTATATATAAAATTCTAATATTCCTAAGAGGAAAGTACTGTAATGGTCACTGAATTTTGTTAAAAAAAATAAAACGGTAACCAAACTTTCAAATGTTATAAAATAAAAATTAAACTTTACGTTTTGTAACAAAATAGTAATTCAACTGTTAAAAGCTGTTAATAAGACAATGCTACAATTATAAAAAATTGAATACTAACACATTTAACTCTCTATATATAACTTTAATCAATTTGGTTCTAATTAAAAAATAATAAATTTAACTATTTTTCAGAACAATTAATTAGGAAAAGAAACTTCATTCAGAACAATTACAAGATTGAAAGATAAATTCCATGTCAGGAAAAAAAAGCAAACAGCTTACATATTGACGCGGTATTCATCATCAATCTTTAGGGTGAAAATCATGTGAGGCGGGAATGATTTTACATTTTTAATTTCGTTTTTAATATTTACAGTTACGGTTTTAAAAAATTTCATTAAATGTTTTAGAAATTTTTGCGTCCCTATATTTTTTCCGCTCAGATCCCATGACTTTTTGAGAATTTCCATGCCTAAAAATATTAAACAAAATTACTATTTTACTGACCAAAATAATGGTCAATTCAATTTAAAATAAAGAGTGAATATTTCGATTGCAAGCATTTATGAGTTGATGAAGATTGAAAGGGTATTGTGTTAGGGACGATTTAGACGATAATTTTATCTTATTTCTAAAACCTAGGATAGAAACATGTTGAGAAATTTGAGTGTTGATAGGTTTGAGAAAAAGTTAGAGTAACAATAATATAATTAAATTTTTTTATTCAGATATATATTAGAGATATATAGATAAATAAATAAATATATATTTTTTAAAAATCTTGTAAAATATCGGGATCTTTGTGGATATTTTTTGGGATTCCTACGGTTATTTATACGGTTACGGTTCGATTATCCCCACGACTTTATATAGCAATCCTGTCTTAATCCCCGTTTGAGCTTAAGTGATAAAACTTCTCTCGTCCCTGTAAAAATTTCAATTATTCTTCATCCATATTAATTCAGATCCCCATAATTTTCGGATATTTCCCGCCATTTCCCACCCCTATCAATCTTCTCCTTAAACTGCTTTGCAGTCTTGCCATCTATAGTAATTTGACAAAGAATGGTGCAATTACCAAGGTGAGGGCATTAATCGGAATCGGAAAATCACATCTTCCGAGTTACCACAAAACATAAGAGCACCAACAGAAAAGTCTAAGTTCACTACCTCTTAAGGTTTTTGCCTTTTTTAGTAAAACTCAAAACATAAATTAAAGTTTATTGTTTGTAACCTCCGTAGCTCGGAAGCCTTTGTTTCCAGCACAAGAACCTTCTTTCTTATGCTTTCCATCCCCTGAAAGTGTATAATTTGATGAGTAAATGACTCTTTCAAACCAAAGTTTCACACTACCGAAAAATACTTTCCTTTGTTCTTCGAGAAGCCAACTCCAGATAGTGTCAAGCTAGTTGAATTCAAAGGCATTGGAGTAGGATGAAGAACCTGTCTATCCATTTTTGCTGGAGAAGCAGCAACTCGCTTTCTCATGGGAGCAGGAACATGTGACACACCAGGTTTTGGGGTCTGCGTTGCTTCTTATGCCAGACTGATGAGCTCTTTCCTACCTTGGCATGGTATAAAATGAGAGCCACAAATGTGCACCATTCTTTGTCGAATTACACTAGATGGTAACTACCGCGTCAGTGTGTAAGCTATTTGTTTTTTTTTTCGTGACATGAAATTCGTATTTCAATCTTGCAATTATTCTGAAATGAAATTTCTTTTCCTAATTAATTGTTCTGAAAAAGGTTAAATTTATTGTTTTTTAATTAGGATTAAATTGGTTAAATCTATACATATAGATGATTAAATGTGTTTGTATTCAAATTTTTATAATTGCAACGTTGCCCCCACTAACGACCTTTAACGGACGAGTTATCATTTTGTTGCAAAACATAAAGTTTAATTGTCATTTTATAACATCTGAAAGTTTGGTTACCGTTTTATTTTTTTTAACAAAGTTCAATGATCATTTTGGTATTTTACCCTGTTCCTAAGCTAGGTAAAATTATGTATCACATTAAATACAATATAAATTACCCTAAGATTAAGCCTAAGAATCTGTAACACTCCCTTCAAGTTGGATAATAGATATTAATCACACCCAACTTATTACATAGATAACCGATTCAGATTCTGTTGAGAGCCTTTGTGAAGATATCTCCTAGTTGTTCTCTCTTCACATAACTAGTAGAGATCAAACTTTATTGTATCTTTTCGCGAATGAAGTGACAATCAATTTCAATGTGTTTCGTCTGTTCATGAAAAACTGGATTTGAAGCAATGTGGAGCACATCTTGATTGTCACACCAAAATTTTGCATGTACCAAAACTTTAATTCCTACCTCATCGAGGAGATGATATACCTATATGATTTCACATATAGACTTGGCCATTGCTCTTTATTCGCTTTCTGCACTGGATCGTAAGATCTCATTCTGTTTTTTACTCTTCCATAAAACCAAATTTCCTCCAACAAACACACAATATTTGCGATGGGTATTCTATCTTTCTTTCATCCTACCCAATCCGAGCTTAAAAAATATTCGATCCTAGAATGACCATGATTTCCATATAAAATTCTACATTCAGGAGCACTTTTCAGATAATGCAAAACTTGTTCTACTACTTTCCAATGATAGACTATTGGTGATGACATATATTTACCCAGAACACTCACCGGATAAGCAATATCATGACGCGTTACAGTGAGATAATTCAATTTTTCAATAAGTCTTCTATACCTTTCAAGATCATCAAATAATTCTCATTCTTTGGTTAATTGTAGACTGAGGACCATTGGGTGCTACAAGATTTAGCGTCCAATATTCATGACTCTAATAATAGATCAAGCACATACTTTCTTTGGGATAGGAAGATTCCGTTTTTATTTTTGTTTACCTCAACTCCCAAAAAGTATTTTAACATCCCCAAATCAGTGGTATGGAACTGAGTATGGAGAAAAGACTTCAGAGAGGAAATTCTGCTAGTTTCTCTTCCAGTGAGTACAATATCATCAACATATACAATTAATAGGATAATGCCCCATCATACTTTCTAAAGAAAACATAATAATCTTGCTCGCTTTTCTGCATCTCGAACTTCTCAATAGCCTGACTAAGCTTCCCAAACCAAGCTCGAGGACTTTTGTTTTAGGTTGTATAAAGATTTTTTCTGACGACATACTTTCTCATACTTCACCTGAGCAACAAAATATGGTGGTTGCTCTATATACACTTCCTCATGAAGGTTACCATAGAGAAATACATTCTTTATATCCAACTGATGCAAAAGCCAATAAAAAAATGACTGTAAGTGAGATAAATAACCTAACAGAATAAAGTTTAGCAATAGGAGAGAAAGTATCATAATAATTCACGCCATAGGTCTAAGCATATCCTTTGGCAACAAGGCGGGCTTTCAATCGATTAATAGAGTCATCAAGATTAAATTTAACAGTAAACACCCATTTGCGTCCAATAGCTCGCTTACCAGTGGGCAAAGGTACGAAAGTCCACGTACTATTGACATCTAGAGCAGTCATTTCCTCAAGCATAACTGTACGCCATCCAGGATGAGCTAATGCCTCTCGAACGATTTTAGGGATAGAAATTTTATCTAGGGATGTAAGAAAGCAAAGAGAAGAGGAAGACAAACGATTATAGGAAACAACGGAAGAATGAGGTACATACAAGTATGTTTACCTTTTCGAAGAGCAATAGGAAGATCAAGATCATCTATGATAGGCAAATCTGATGACAAAGATATTAGCTCATTAGGACATGAATCTAGAACATCTGTAATTGGGTCGGAGCTAGGTAGGTGTGGCCGACGTGAGTATATGTTTTTTTATAGGAGATTTAACAGAGGAAGGCCGAACTAATGTAGTGGATGACAAATCCAAGGATGATGGGACATGATAAATTAAGAAATCATCCTCCTTTTGATGCATAGAACCTGGAGAAAAAAGGAAATGATGTTTGTTCCAAAAAAAGTAACATCAGTAGACACAATATACCTACATAGACTAGGACAATAACACCGATAACCTTTCTATCCACAAGAATACCCCTAAAACACACACTTCAAGGTTTAGGATCAAGCTTTGTAACATGAGGTTAAACATCCCGAACAAAACAAGTACAACCGAAAATTTTTGGTGAGATGGGGAATAATTTTTTTGTTGGAAGAAGAGTATGGAAATGAATGTTACCCAACAAAACAGAAGAGAGCATACGATTGATTAGAAAGTAGGCAGTAGATACGACACCAGCCTACAAGCATTTTGGAACCTGATTTGAAATAACAAGGCTCGAGTAGTTTTAAGGAGATGTCTATTTTTTCATTAAGCAACACCATTTTGAGGTTTGATAGAGAATACCTTGCTCAAGCATGTATTTTTAAAAATGACCTGAAACATACTCTTTTGCATTATCACTTCTCAAGTTTTGTACAGGCGTACCAAACTAGGTTCAAATTTCAGCACAAAAGAAAGAGAAATGAGTAAACAATTCATAATTAGATTTCATCAAATAAAGCCATGTCATTCGAGAATAATCATCAACAAAAGTAACAAAATATCAAAAATCAGGTTTAGAGGTAACAAGACTAGGACCCCAAACATTAGAGTGGACTGACTTAAAGGGAGTATAGGCTTGTTTATTGGCTCTGGGACTTGAACTAAGGCTATGATGTTTAGAAAATTGACAAGACTCACAATCTAAAGACTTTAAGTTGAAAAATTGAGAAAAAAAATTTCTTCAAAGAAGAAACTAAAGGATGGCCCAATCGACAATGTTCTTCAAAAAGAGTGACAATCCAAGTGCAAGTAACATGTACTGGTTCTTGGGTGTCAAGGATGTAGAGACCATCAGGCTCATGTTCCTTACCAATAATCTTCTTCGTCAAGAGATCCTGAAACAAATAATAACTGAGAAAAATGGGACACAACAATTAAGGGTACATGTAAGCTTACTAGCTGACAACAGATTAAAGGATAATTGTGGTAAACTCAAAACAAATGACAAAATAAGAGATGGAGTAGGATTCGAGGTGCTAGAGCCAATAACATTGGATGTGGAATCATCGGCTAAAGTAGCAAGAGTGATAGATGGATGGGTTTTAAAGTGAGAAAGAAGATTGGGGGTTACCTGTCATGTGATCTGTAGCACTAGAATCAATGACCCATTTTGATGAGGTGGAAACAAGACATGTATTGGGTTTACCTGAATTGACAAGGACAAAAATGGGATTGAAAGGTTTTTTTCATAGTTTCTTGAAGGTGAAGGAACTTGGCATAATCATCCACGGGTATTGTAACAGGTGGTGAAGAAGTGTTTACACTAGAATCAATATAAGCAAATTAAATTTTCTTAGATTGCAGCTTCTGACAGTCACGCTTGATATGTCATGGTTTATGACAATAATGCATACAATTCAAAGATATGGTTTATTTAGAAATATAGTTTATCTATTCTAGATCAACAAGTTTAATACACATTTTCACTAGACAATGCAGTCACACGGCTTCCATAGAATACACAACAGTAAGCATACATAAAGGGGAGCACATTGCTGATGCTTGCGAAATAGAATGTGTAATTAAGAGCAAGTATACTCGTCGATCAAGTAATAAAATGATGAAGTAGAGTGGCGAACCCATGAGGATTGGATCAATAAATACGAAGTGATCGTACTTATGTATGGTTGAGAAAGTATTGGTTTGACAATGATTACGAAAACTAAATGCAAATAAAGTAAAGTAGCAGTGATCAAGACAAGCAGATGTTGAAGTAAAGATTAAGATGATTATGGAGTTGGGTTTATTGCCTAGGAATTATGCTTGACTACGAAGTGGAGTTTTTAGACCCAACATCCTCAAAGATAAAAAAGTAAAGCCTTCTGTTTAGATTTGGTATCATCGAACACATATGAGCATATAACCAATTTTCAAAACCCAACAATCGTTAAAGATGGAGTGAAGTTTTCAAACCAAACATCTTTAAAGATGAAGAATGGAGTTTTCAAACCCAACATAATCAAAGATGAAAGAGTGAAGTCTTGTGTTCAGATTTTGTGTCCTTAGACATGTATGAACAGATAATCATTTTTCAATACCCAACATCCTCAAATATGAAGGAGTAAAGTTTTTTGACACAAAATTATCAGATATGAAGGAGTGGAGTCTTGTGTTTAGATTTGGTGTCCTCAAACAAATTTAAGTAGATGCAGTGGGTGCAATAATTCATTACTCAGCTATTTTAAAGAAGTGCAATGCATCAAAGCTCACAGTTTTGTTCCAATGATCAATTTTACTGTAGGTACAGTGGGTGTTGTGATGCATGTAATCATTACTTAATGGCCTTAGAAAAATTTACAGATGCTCTCTTTTATTGCGTTGACATTTTATTTCTCTTTTAAGCATAATATTATACTCCCTAAATTCATTTTAAGTTCATAAACTATATCAATGAGGCTTCAGCTTATCACAACTACTCTTCAGGCCTAAAGATGGAGTGGAGCAAACAACCCATCCATGAGCCCTACGAGCAGAGCCATCCTGTGAAGACTTTCATTCACTCTTATGCCAGTACTATCATTCCTACCAGGGAAAGTTAAATGGAGAAACACAACTCACCTAGTGTACTAAGGTAGCAAGATGCATAGAAAAGTGTCCCTCAATAGTTTGCCTATGGCATCGAGTTTTAATTAATTTCCATTCTTTTCTTGATTTTTTAGTAGTTAAATTAAGCCTTTTATTGCTACATTAAGCATTCAGTTCATTCACATCAATTATGCTTTGGCATTAGAGAGTCGACCTATAATTTCCCTAAGGTTTCTTAAGTCTTTAGAAAGTATGCAACATGTGAGATAAAAGCTACAATAGTTTGAACACTAAGTTCAAAATACAAAATCTCTTAACACATTGCAAGACATTAAGCATAGATTCATCATAGGAAATCATGATCAACGCAACAATAATTTTAGAATTAATGCAATCATAGCAAAGGGACCATAAAAAACAGATTAGGCTATTTACAGACTCTAATTTTTTTTAAAAAAATTCACCTAAATTTAGCATAATATATACATGAGATAGTACTCCCCCAAACTTGAGAAGAGCATTGTCCCCAATGCAAAAAGAAAACAAGAAAACAAAAAACAGAAACATGTAAATATAGTATGAAAAAACGAATAAAAGAAAAAAATATTAAAAAAAAACTAACCTAGAAAGTTACTAGGGAGAAGGTTCCCAGATGAAACTAACCTTGCCTTTATCCCGGGAGGACTTTGTCTTCTTCGTAGGGGTGGGTAGAAGCACCATCAATAGTATCTGGTTGCCCCCTTTTGTGTGGTTGGGTGGAGGGTGGACTAGCAGTAAGGAGGTGTAGAGAAAACACCAAGAACTCCACTGGTAAGTGCAGAAGTAGTTCTCTAAACAAAGACTGCACAACCAAATCCCTCTGTTGAACATACATGAAATATGGCTAGAGAAGGGTAGTGATGGTGTCTGTCACTAAGGGGGTTGGTGTAGGAGCAATAGATGGAGTGACTTGTTGTACAAGGACCTTCAGCTCCCGCACTTGAAAAGGCAGTATACCCACAGGTTTTTCGAGAGTATTTCCCCCTCTCATTTGCTCACCCAACCTTTTCATAAAGGGTCGTGATCAAATTGGGAAAAAAATTAAATCCTGTTGTTGGCTACTTGACACAAACTTTCAGCAATGGCTGCATGAATTAGTTGTGCAGGTTCTAGGTGACATCCACTGACCAGAGAGTCTAAGATCAACATTCGACGTAGGGAGAGGGTTTCTCGGTTTTGAGTGGGCAATAAGCACTTGTTGATGATGTGAGCCCAAAATTTTTAATTTGGTTGCAAGTGCCGCCAATGTACAATCCTCACGTGAGCACCGTCCCCAACCCATATGGTTCCAGGAACACAAAGGTCACATAAAATTAGCGAATAGGCCCTTTCAGTGTGTGCCTCCATGAAAGTGGAATGGGTGTCTTGTTGGCTAGGGAGTTTGAAGTGAGTACTGATCGCCGCCGTAGAGAAATCCACTAACTTCCCTTGAACATACACCAAAGTTTCACCTAGATGGCCGATATGGGTGTAAAATTCGTGCACCCAAGAGACATTCACATCGCCGAGTAGTTGAATGAAGGTCTTTCATTCATATGTGCAAATAACATGCAACACGTCCGCACCAAACATGAACATGTAGGGAGGAGTGAATTCCAACCCTTCTTCCATGATGACCTTTTGTTGGCACATTAGTTCATATCTTTGTTTGAATGGGTTGGAGAGGAGACGGTTGGTGAACTGGTTTGTTAGTGGAGGAGAAGTAAGGATGTCGGTGAAGTTTTCAGAATTCGATTCAGCCGCGAATGATCGATTGGAGTCTGAAGAAAAAGTACTACACACCATCCTTTCAAAGTTAGGAAGACAAAGCAGCGGGACTAGAAGACGTTTCGATGGAGGGGAGTCTAGTTGCTTGAAAGCAAATTTCATTTTCTCACTTGGCTGGGTGATATATTGTTGAAAAGGGGAAGATTTAGAAGGTAAGAGGATGGCGATGTTATTGGGGTTGAATCACCATTCAATGATGATTATCTTGCGAATAGGGAAGTAGAGATGTAGGCTACGTGTGGAACATGGTAACGACGTGTGGCCATCGTAGGGAAGTGGTACTAGCAGAAGTGGGAGAAAAGATGGGAATGGATATGATGAGGAAGGGAATACAGAGTAATTAAATACTTAATATATCCCCGTTCTCCGTACGTGGCCATCAATGCATCCTTGTCCTAAATCAACCAAAAGTCTATGTCTTTCGAAGATACTAGGAAATCATTCCAATTCTTCGTCTCTTGCATTAATAACTGCCCAAAATAAACAAAACACATTAAATAAAACCTAAACCTAATAATGAACGAAAAAAATAAAACTGTGGAAATTAAAGAAAATTGTGAAAAATAAAAATGCAAAAAATTAAAGATGCATAAAATTAAAAGGATAGATCTAGATGCCTAGACATCCAGTAGCGTGATTGAAGATTTGTCACGATGAACCGGTGCTCCTTGATAGGCCTTCAAACGTTGTCCATTGACTTTAAAGATTGGGCCATCTTTGAGATCCTTGATATCCATAGCACCGTGTGGATACACGTTGATGACTTGGAATGGACCGAACCAACGAGACTTCAACTTGCCTAGAAAAAGCTTCAAGCGAGAGTTGTAGAGTAGAACTTGTTGGCCTTCAACAAAATGTTGATGCATCAGTTTAACATCATGCCATCTTTTGGTCTTTTCCTTGTAGATCTTGCCATCTCATAAGCATTCAGACGATGCTCTTCTAATTCATTCAACTCGAGCACTCTTCTTTCTCCAGCTAGTTGGCAATCCATGTTGATCTTCTTGATGACCCAAAAGGCTTTGTGTTCAAGCTCGACCGGTAGGTGGCAAGCCTTTCTATAGACAAGTCTATAGGGTGACATGCCTTGCGGTGTTTTGAACGCAGTCCGATAGACCCATCAAGCTTTATCCAATTTTAAGAACCAATCTTTGTAGTTTGGCTTGATCATTTTTTCAAGGATCTGCTTAATCTCTCAGTTAGACACTTCAACATGTCCATTTTTCTGTAGACGATATGTCATGGCAATCTTATGGTGAACTTCATATCTACGCAGTGCCTTAGCAATCAGCTTGTTGTCGAAGTGACTTCCCTCATCACTAATGATAGCTCAAGGTACTCTAAACTGAGTAAAGATGTTATTGTGCAAAACCCTCAAGACGGTATTTGCATCATTTTTGGTTGTAGTAATGGCCTCCACCCACTTGGACACATAATCAACAGTGAACAGGATGTATAGGTGTTCACTAGAGGATGGGAATGGTCCCATGAAGTTAATGCTCCAAACATCAAAAAGTTCAACTTCAAGGATGACTTGCATTGGTAGTTCGTTATGTCAAGAGATGTTCCTCGTTCTTTGACATCTATTGCAAGCCTTATAGTATGCATAGGCATCTCTGAACAAGGTTGGCCAATAGAATCCCGACTGTAGTACCTTTGCAGTAGTCATTTGGCCTTTAAAATACCCTCTGCATTGAGTGAAATGAAAATGGTAGAAGATGTCTTCTTGTTCTTCCTCAGGTATGCATCTTCAGATCATCTGATGAACGCAATGCTTGAAAAGGTAGGGCTCATCCCAATAATAGTAGCGTGCATCATGCCGAAACTTTTTCCTTCCCTAGATGCTAAGATCACAAGGAAAATACCACTAAAAAGAAAATTAACAATGTTAGCATACCATGACAATGTCGTAGTTTTCAAAAGTTTCTCATTTGGGAATTCCTCCTTAATATCACATGAAATATTAGTATAACATGCATTCTCAAGCCTAGAAAGATGGTCAACTACTTGATTTTCAATACCTTTTCTCTCTACTACTTCGATATGAAATTCTTGCAGCACTAATATCCACATAATAAGTCTAGGTTTAGCATCCTTTTTAGTCACTAAGTATTTGATGGCAGAATAATCAGTATGCACAATGACTTTAGTTCCTATAAGGTATTCCCTAAATTTATCAAATGTAAAAACCACATCAAGTAGTTCTTTTTCAATGGTAATGTAGTTTACTTGTGCCTTATTTAAGGTACGATTAGCACAATATATCACATGAAAGATCTTACTCCGATGCTGACCAAGAACGACGCCAATAAAATAGTCTCTAGTATCACACATAAGCTCAAAGGATTTTGTGGCCAATCGGGGGGGCACTACCACCGGTGCAAAAAAAAGTTTCTTCCTTAGGGCTTCGAACGCTACACGAAATTAGTCATCAAACTTGAATGTTCTATTCTGCTCCAGTAACAAGCATAAGGGCTTTGAGATTTTGGAGAAGTATTTTATGAAGCTTTTATAAAAACTATTAACTCCCCAAAAGTATTGTTTTTCATGTATATATTGCAATGCTTTTGCTTGACTTAGAGTACATATTAGTGCATTTAGTTAGAAAATTCATGCATTTGCTTATTGGAGTTAGGGAATGTTTCTTTCGCCAGATTGAAGGGGTATTTTCTTGCTTTGGTGGTAGGTTAGGAGCAGGATAGATTTGACAAAGCAGAACAGGAGCAGTAGGCAGAGTAGAGCGAAGAACTAGAAGAGAAATGCCGAGTAGCGGTTAGAAAAAGTAAGACAAGAGTTCCCAAGCTCGGTTGGCAATAGAAGGATGCCAATGCCAGGCTAGTTAGATGTTGGTAAAAGATCCAGTCAGCCCTAGTTTCAAAAGAGAGGATAAGAGGATAACACACTTATCTTAAGTGCGTAACCAAGTTTCAAATTCATACCCAATCCAGGGTTTCCAAACATGCCTATTTAAAGGAAGCCCAACAATGAACCAGAGAGAAGAAATCAATTTAGGAGGCTGTACCGTGGTGAAGGATGAGGGCGAGGGCAGATCATGGTTCAACCCGACTAAGACCGAGAGCTATGTATCCATTAAAGGGCTGCATCGACGAATCTCATTTTTTGCCTATTTCTCTTAGTTTTAATTCTGTTTCTTATGATGGTGTTGATTTCAAATGATATTTTGTTGATGGTTTACCCAACCATGAACAAATTTCTTTAAGTTGGTTGGGGATGTTTTTGCGATGAATGCTCAACTATTTTTCAGCTTTTAACAATTGAATTCCTTGGCATTTTTGTCTATACTGCTAGTACTTATTTTTCCTATATTCTTTGCCATACGACAGTTGGCATTGCATGCATATTATCCGTTAATATTTTAACAGACTTAGGGGACAACAATTAATTGCCAGGTACTAAGGTGAGAAGCTTCAACAGAAGATGTTCAATTAGATAAGCTTACTTCGGGAGTGAATCTATCCCTTAGGAGAAAAGATTAAAACTTTGTCAAGTTAGTTATTGAGAAACATAACTATAAAAAATATATGGGTTAATCATAATTAACTTAGGGTATTACCATCAAAAAAGGCAATACTAACTTTAAAATGTGCTCGGCAATAAAACCAAGGTTGGAAGTTATTAATTGTTGTCATTGCTAGCATAAAATCCAAGCATCCCTTGCCAACGCTTAACCATAATCTTGAATACCATTGTTGCCAATCTGCCTAAGCTTTTACTTTCTTTTTCTTAGTCATTTGTCTTGAATCTAAAATCCAATTCAAAATCATTTGTTCTTTTCATAAGCAATTATTCTGGCATTAAAATTCCTGGACAATCCCTATGGATACGATACCTAGCTTACAGCTGTATTACTTACTAACCGTGTATACTTTCACGCAAAAAGACTTGTACTTGACATTATTTTCTGGCATATTTACACTAAATCATCAATTGTTTGCCAAGCATTAGTCAGTCGACGAGTTTTTGGCGTCGTTGTTGGGTATTGATACATAATTTGTTGTTCTAATTTTTTTCTTGTTTTTGTTCATTTTTATATACTTTGCTTGTTTGGTGTATGTCCAGGAGGCGCGCTGCGGAGGAAGATTGGTCATACGACCTAGAGATTGAAAGAACCCTACGCTTGTTAAAAAGAAAATTTGAGAAATGGCTCTAAATGGAAATGGTGGAGTAGATGATGCCCTAAATAACGAGGAGAATCCGCCAGTACATAATGGGATACCACCAGCACCTGCCGTCGTTGCTGAAAATCTAGAAGAGAGACTTAGCTAAGCACACTTGACACCAAATATGGATAAAGTGATGCCAAACATGATTGGTCTAGAGGCAAATGCATCTAATTTCGAACTTAAACCGGTAATGATTCAAACTTTATTAAATGTAGGTCAATTTGATGGATCACCTATTGGAGACCCAAGGCAACACTTGAAGCAATTCATGAAGCTGTGCTAACTATTTCAGCAACTTGGTGTCGTTGAAGAGACAGTGAAGCTAAGACTATTCTAATTCTCCTTGAGAGATAGAGCAAAATTGTGGGTATACTCTTTGCCACCTAGTTCAGTCACTTCATGTGTAGAATTATGCTAGAAGTTCCTTTTGAGATTCCAACCACCTAAACTTAAATGCCAAGCTACGGATTGATATCATTACTTTTAGGTAGGCTGATGTTGAGGCTTTATATAATGCATGGGAGCGTTTCAAAGACCTATCAAGAAGATGGCCCATGCATGGATTTCCCACTTGGACCTAGATGAAGACCTTTTATAACGGGCTCAATGCTCATGCTAGAGTTGTGGCTGATGCTTCAGCAAATGGTTCGTTACCAGACAAAAACTACACGAAGGCATTTGACATCATTGAAAGAATTGCCACCAATGATCTCCAATATCCTACTGCCAGACTACGAACCAGACAAAAGCTGCTGGACAATTAAAGCTTGGTGCACTATCATCAATTAATGCTCAGATTTACAATCTCACTAACATAGTGAAGAAGATGCAAAATTCTACTAAAGTCCGAGAAGTAAAGGCATTAGAACCATTCTATACTATTTGTGGAGAGGATCATAATATGGAAGAATGCCCAGCAAACCCTGAATCGGTAAATTTTGTTGGCAATTTCAATTGTAATTTTAACCTAAAATCCAATACTTATAATGCAAGTTAGAAGCATCATCCAAACTTTTCATGGGCAAACCAAGGCGGTAACCAATTTAATGCCCAACGACAGAACAATAATGCATCGTCAGGTTTCAACCAGAATTTGATGCCATAGAGAGCACAAAACAATTTTCATCAAGGGAAAGGATTTAACCAGGCAAACACTTTAATCGACTACATAGAGAGAAATGATGCAACTGTCGAGAGTTTACCAGCATCTATGGGAAACTTGGAAGTTCAATTGGGGAAAATTGCTGATGCACTCAACAATATACACTAGAGAAATTTGCCAAGTGATACAGAGGATGCCTGACAAAAAGGTAAAGATCAATGCAAGGCAGTAAATTTTCAGAGTGACTGTAATCACTCATTTTTTACCTGTAAATACATATTAGTGTTGCATGTATGTTTATTATATTATATGTTTATTGTTTGCATGAGTGTTACTAATATATATAAAGTGTGTGCATGTGTATTATAATCTATGTATGTACACGTATTAGATGAATGTGTGTCGCGTGTATTTAGAGTATGAGCGTATATGATTAATATATATAGAAGTTATGTTAATTATGGGTAGGATTATATGTACGTATGCCAATATGTTATACTTGTATAAGTATATGTTTGTATCATGTATATGTATTGCTGTTATGATTATATTATTATTATTATTATTATTGGGCTGACAAAATGAAAAGAATTAAATATATTAAACCCAAATAAATTTACAGTCCAATTACAAATTCAATTACAAGGCCCGGTTGGCCCAAATCTGAATATTATCTAATTACAATGTGCAGGTAACTGTGGGCCGTTGGATCAAGATTTGATCCAACGGCCACGATGCAACCAGGAGGTCAAAAATATCTGCCAGGCGCGTGTTCCACACGTATGGACCGTTCGAGTGCCACGCGCGGACGCTTTAACATCCCACGCGCGCGTAAGATCCACGCGTTCTGACTCCTCGACTGCGGAGCTCCCGTGGTGAAATCTGAAGTCGTCTCATCGAATCGAGGCTTCATCTAGGCCGATCGTTCTTCAAGCCATCTCGACCGTTAGATCAGATCTGATCTAACGGCCGAAAACGCGTCTGGCCGCTGGCAGAATAACCACACCGCCACCGCGCCGATATTCAGTCCCCGCGTTCAGAATATGCCCAAGACAACAAGCAAAATGTCAGTTCAGATCTGAAAAAGAAGATGCAACTTGCAACAAACAGGGACAATAATATATATGAAACGGGGCTTTTGTAACGGGAAGGTTAGCGAAAAAAAACAGAGAGAGTGGAAACAAAAAACAGAAAGTGTATTGTAATAAGCTTTTTCAGAAATACAAAAAAGAAGCAAAGCAAGTCCAGTGGTACTTTTCTCACTTGTTTTTCTTTACATGCATATACGAAATAGAAAAAAAAAACAGAAACAAAAAGAAGAGAGTATTTTGGGACGAAAAGAAGGTTATTTTGGGGTATTTTGGGAGCCTGCCGGCACCGGTTAGCGGCGGCCGGCGGCGGAGAACACGGCGGCCGGCCGTCGGATTCTGGGTTTCAGAAGAACAAAGGAAAGAAAATGAAGAACACCGTTCTTGCAAAACCAAAAAAAATGAGACGAATGACCAAAATCTGATTTCGGCCTAAAAATGGGGTTTTATAGTTATTTTTATTTTGCTAAATGGGTAAATTACACACTTAATCCCACCGCGTTTTTAATATTTTCATTTTTGTCTTGCCGCATGGTATAATTACAGTCCAGTCCTCCTGATATTTCAAAATCTTGTAATCCAGTCCCTAAATTACACCGATTCAGATTTTAAATGGTAAAATTACGCCTTTAGTCATCCCGCGTTTTTGAACTTTTCGTTTTAGGTCTGCCCCTTGGTCTAATTACGGTTCTGGTCCTTTTAGGTTTTGTTTGTTTCGCAATTTCGTCCCTAAATTACATATTATTGTTCTTTAATTTCCGCCTCTAACTTTTATTTTTCTTTCATTTCAGTCCTGTATTCTTTGTAAATATTCATGTTCGTATTATAATCGTATATGCTGATATTCTATTGTTTTATTTTATGTCCTTCACATATGGCTTGTATTTCATGTTTATAGGTATATTGGTGTTAAGCTTATGATAGTCATGCTTCTTATCCGGTTATTCGCATTAAATCATGTTATGTTCTATTTGACTCGTAAAACAGCATGTTATTGTATTTTTGTACATATTGTATGTTTTCTCGGCTTTTAGGGTATATGTTAGTGTGTCTTCTTTTACGTATGATATATTGTTCATATATGTTGAAATGTGTTTTATTAATAGCATGTATGTTTTTTTTAATATTTGTTCGTCTATATACTTAATTATTCCTACCTTGTTATTCTGTTTTGTTAAAGTTGTTATCATCTATTATAATATGTATATACGCATGTTTCAGTCTAGAATATCCTCTATGTTAGATTAATATTCTGTTATGTCAATGTTTATTACGTCTAAATATTTTGCCATGTTTTATATTTTTGTCACTAAGATTGCATATGATTTATAACTTATTGATGCGGTGTCTTTTTATCCGAGCGTAAACGGGGCCAGTATCAAACGTAGTGATAGTGGTTGGGCGTTTATTCTCAGATAACAGGACCTTTAAAATTAATTCGCAATTATGACCGAATTTTAAAATAATCGTCACTCTAATCCGGAAAATCCAATATTAATAAAGCGGTAATTATTAAAGTACCAATTTTGGGCGGTGTGGGGGTGCTAATCCTTCCCCATCCGTAAC
Organism: Hibiscus mutabilis; assembly: GCA_019671005.1. Taxonomy (NCBI): domain Eukaryota; kingdom Viridiplantae; phylum Streptophyta; class Magnoliopsida; order Malvales; family Malvaceae; genus Hibiscus; species Hibiscus mutabilis. Next base: position 43,953,334 of record CM033714.1, on the reverse strand, counting down.
CGACTCCCGAACCTTGTCTTTTTGAATCTCTGGTTTTATGGTGTCCGGCCTACCTAAGTGGCCGGTGGCGACTCCATTTTTTTAAATGCGGTGTCTTTTAAAACCCCACGGAATAAATGTTTTGTATCAAAAAAATCACAAACACCTTTCAAAAACACCTTCGAAAACAACATATCGTTTTATTTTAGCGATTTTAAAAGAGAAAAGGACATCGCTACAGATGGACTCCGCTGGGGACAATTTTTTGTTTTAAAAACAAATGAGAGTCAATCTTTTAAAATAATTACCACTTTACTAATATTGGAAGTTCCGGATTAAAGTGACTATTAAATTAACATTCGGTCATAATTGCGCGTTTATTTTAACGCATTTAAAATATGGCATATAAGCCCATTTTTTTATGTGGGGGGAAAACGCTAATGCTTTCGTGGAGATATCGTTCTCCCGTATGGGCCTAGCAAGTACCTTCGGGGCTCGAGTACCTTATGCTTTCGTAAGGATATCGTTCCTTCGTACGGGCATAAGCGAATGGGTCCCCCTGAATTGAACCCGGTTAAAAGGAGCCTATAATGGGTAATGACCGGGGGCCTTGCTACTCTTAGTAGAGGACAGCAAGGACAATTCGGGTACCTCCTAGAACCAAAACTGCATGTAGAGAACACATAGAAACCCACCTTGTTAGAGCCATGCGGATAACCTAGATGTCTTAGATGGAATGTAAATAGGATTATCTTGTTTGTTTATCGCATTTAATTTGCCCTTTTATTATGTACTTATCATTTTTGTCCGGTACTGACTTGTGTTCTTTTGCTTTGTTTTTGCATACCATTGCATTCGATTAGACAGGGCATTGATTCCCGAGTGATTTCTCTTAATAGAAGATTGTTCATGATGGACCAAAGGTTCTTTGACCTGAAGGAAGGGGGTCCAATTCCAGAGTTCCATCCCAAGACTAGGAAAGTGACAGCCGAAGAAGAACCATTCAAGGACACCAGAACAGATTCGGTAAACAGCGTCAATCCTGGTGACAAACAAGACGAAATACAAGAACTAAAGAAGCAGATGTCCGAGATGATGGACCGGATGAATGCCATGATGAAAGGCAAGCAGTATGTCGAGCTCAGAAAAGATTCGGTCGGGGAGCAGAATGCGGAACAAAATGGTCAGAATGTCAAAATAGATAATACCATTAAATATGACAAATTGAATCCCTTTGTGATCAATCTCAAGAAGCAGACAAATAGCATATCTGGGGAAGATACCCAGGGAACAGAGGCAAAACCAGGGGAAGTTCGAGAATCTAATGACATCGGAAGACATTATCTTATACCCATGAGATACGCCGAGTTACTTCCGTTGCTTGTCGAAAGGAACCTTATCATACCAATGAAGTCTGTACCAAGAAAACCTCCTTATCCGAAAGATTACAACAGTCGTGTCCTGTGCAGCTACCACATAGGCGATTTGAGTCATCACACTGAAAATTGTAGGGCCCTGAAGGACAGAGTTCAAGATCTTATCAGAATGGGAATTTTGGGTTTCGAAGACGGACAACCCCGATTCTTCAGTCAGCCAGTCGTTGCCCGAGGGGCAAAATCGAAGGAAGGTCAATACCGAGCCCAAGGTTCAGATAACACAGAAGTGGGTCACTCAAGCAGGATAAAATTAGGAGTCAATAATAAAAGCGTCTCAGAAGATGAACTTGCACACAAGCGTGACCAGCTCGAGCATGAGAGGCACAATCTTAGTATGAGATCAAAGAATGTACAAGACGAGTACCAGAAGCTGCACTTTGAATTCAAGAGATTCGGTTTGGGTGACACCGCGGAAGAATGGGTCAATGGTATGATTCAGCTGAGGAACGGTTCAGAACGCTGGAAGCAGAAATGCAAGAATATAAGAATAAAATCAGATCATTATCAAAGAAGCTGGAAGAAGCTGAGAGCCAACGCGACTTTATCCAAAATGAGTTGGAAAGCAGTCTGGCCATGGAAGATATCCTGAAATCAAGTCTGCACCAGGAAAGGAATGAATCACAAGCCTTCCAAATAGAAAACGCAGCACTCAAAGAACAGATAGTGAGGCTCGAGACTGCTTTACATGCCAGTGAGATCCGTGTTGGGGCAATGACCGTTAAGCTACAAAAAGCCGAGCAAACAATACGGGAGAAAGACCGGGACATGAAGATGGTTACGACTCAAGCCCGACAAGTAGCTCAACAGGTAGCAGATTTAGCCGATGCAGCAGCACCAATAAGCCAGAATATGGATCCGGCATTGGACCGCGAAGGAAAGCTGACAGGACTCTTGAATGAGGTCAAAACATTAGGTGCCAGGGCTCACCGATATCTGTAAAACCTAATACCGGATGTAATGAAACCTTTTGGTCTGAATGAAAGATGTTCTATAAGGACAAATCACTTACGGAATCAATGCTTTATTGCATTCATGCATTGCAGTTGCATCACATTTTTGCATTGTTTTATCATCACATGGCACTTCATCATTTTATACATGGGGTTCGATGGCAGAATTAATCGGAAAATGGAACGAATTGAAGAGTCGAGGCTTGACTAGTTAGAAGAAAAAATCGAGAAAGAGCTTAAGAAGAAAGAGAAGATAAATGTCTTCAATACGAGGGAACTCTGCCTAGTCCCTAATTTGGTCATTCCTCCAGATTTCAAGGTTCCCGGATTTGCGCAGTATGACGGAACCAGCTGCCCGAAGATTCACTTAACCATGTTTTGTAGAAAAATGGAAGGATACATGAAGAACGAAGAATTGTTGATCCACCATTTCCATGATAGCTTTGGGACCAACAAAGAAGTGTGGTATAACCGTTTGAACAGAAACCAAGTTAGGTCATGGGGTGACCTTGCTAATGCCTTCTTGGATCAATACAAATATGCTTTGGACTTAGCACCCTGTCGACAGTTTCTTCAGAATGAGAAAATAAGGCCAAATGAAAGCTTCAGGGAATATGCATTAAGGTGGCGATGTCTGGCTACCCAAGTCCAACCCCTATAGCGAAGAAGAAGAGTTGACTCCTATTTCATGCAACGCTTCCCTCTCCCTTCTTCGATGTGATGTTGGAGAAATCGAGAAACGGATTCGAAGATTTCATGACGATTGGAGAAAGAATAGAATATGCAGTCAAAAAAGGAAAATTGGGGTCTAAGTCTAAAGACCGAATCGAAGATAAGATAGATAAGGATGGAGACGTAAATGAATGTCATCTCCAGGGTTCGCGTGGCCGTAAAAGAAGGAGACAGACTGACAAATCGGGGTCATCAAGGAAAATTCCTCGGACGAGCGCAAATTTGGAAGTGTTTGGAACATCTATCTCAGACATTTGGCCTCATCTCGTAGAGGGTCACTATCTTGTTCCTAGGCCGATGAAGAGTGTACCTGATCTGTATGCCCATAGTTTTGACTCGAGTAGCATATGCGAATTTCATATGGGGGCACCGGGGCATCCCACCAGAAAATGTAGACCTTTACTGGATGAAATCAAGAAGCTGGTCAATGATGGAACCCTGACACAAGAGCTGATCAAGCAGTGGAAGACCAAGGATGAGAAGCAATCTACATAGTGCTGAAGAAGCCATAGATGTCTCTACATTAAATACCTTCCTGAAGTAATACAAGAGATCAACTCTATGTGACCCCCATGTGGCAAAGATCTTTTGTGATGGGGCATGTTTGTTGATTTTTATTTTCAATAAAGGACACATTTCGCTTAACATATAATGTTTTTGAAAGCACATAGATATTTTCTCGTCGTTGTAGGACGCTGGATATCAATTGCAAGATGTGACATTAGATAGATGTCGTGACAACGATGATGTGTGATCTTCCCCGCCGGACCCTGGTCAGCAAAGCGAGATTATTACTCTTTCGATGATATTCAAGGATAAAAAAGCTCTAAATGTCAACCATGTAGAGTTGCTTGAAATTGAAACTCTAGGCATAATCTTCTAGGTAGTAAAGAAGAAACAAAACAAAAAAGGAAGAGAAAAAGAGAAGAAAGATAAAAGAAATGAAAATGAGAAAATAATAATAAAAAGTACTCCTATGTTCGAAACCTAGTAATAGGCTTGTTCGGATAAGAGTATGGAAATTTTGGGGCACTCCGCTGAAGCGATAGGGTGGAGATATATCATTCAATTCAAGAAACCTTAGCTTCATGAGTGATGGTAATATTTTCAAATCGTGACTATGCCGAGTAACTTGGGGCAGTGTTGTTTGCTCCATCGTTGTCCTCAAGACAAAGGACTGTGACGAATTGATTTCCTCAAATAATGAAAAAACAAACAAAAAAAAACAAAAAAAAAGAAAAAGAAAATAGGCGATATCATGAAAAAATTAAGACTCGCACCACCTGGAACTTTATTTCTAGAGTAATATTTCTGCGCTCAAGTGGTTATACAAGCCTACCCTTTTGGGGGCGGAGTAGATAATGAGAATTGAGAAAGAGTAGTACTCTGCAGCAACGCGGTAATCATGAGGATGAACCGAGTCACCAGGGAAGATTTCACATCTTTGATTTACCAAGTGGTTGAATCTAAGCCACTCTTGCACATGATATCCAGAGCTCCTATGCTGTGTTTTCAAAATCTTGTATGTTAATCTAAATGATGCCCTTCAGTGGAACACCAATCAGCAAATTGACAAGTTAAAGCAACAAAAATTTCCATGTATTACTTCAGAGGTAAGATCAAGAACACAAGGAGGCGTATACTATCGAAGCCCCTAACCAAAAATGACCTCACAATGCATAACAGAGGTATAAGTGTCAGACAGCTCAAGAACAAGAAGTGAATTCCAGCCATGATGCCTTGTTTGGTTCAAGAAAATGAAGGACGAAACAGGACAAGAATGAGCTTACAAAGTGAGGGAACGATAAAAAAGTAAACATTGAGTCTCCAAAGAATTAAAGCACAGAGATCGATGAATCGTGTCCGTCAAGAGACAACAAGAAGATTAAGGTTAAGAAGCATTTCGCTCACCCCGATGACGAAATTAACAAATACTCAGAAAGTTGGGTCAAAAGAACTGGAAGATAGCCGAGCACGATCGAATGGGGCAATACAGAATAGAAAGAATAGTAAGATTCTCTGCACACGCATGATATAGCGTTTGTTGGTGAAGCAGGCAGAAACCCCGAAGAAGAAAGGCGGGTTTCGTGTAAAAGAACAAGATTAGATGCCCATTGAGCAAAATTTGACAGAAATGAAGATCAAAATTGAGCATACCGCAAAAGGAAAGGAAATAGAGAAATCAGAAGAATGACTTTTCAGGACGTAAGATTAACAAAGAAAAAAGAAAAAGAGGAGAAAGAAAGCATAACATTACAAGCATCATATAGATAGGAGCATGTCAATTTTGTTTGTTCCTAAACAGGTATTTGAAGAATTATCGAAGAATTTACCAAAGTCCCTATAAAACAACAACCGTGTCGGCGTCAGATCCAGATATTAAATCCTTCGGGTCATCGGTAAGTCCTTCGGGCACGATGTTAAATCCTTCGGGTCATCAGTAAGTCTTTCGGCGTGGTGTTAAATCCTTCGGGTCATCGTGAAGTCCGCCGGGCATGATGTGGCAGCATATCAGCGTGAGTCCCCATAAAACAACAGCCATGTCGTCGTCGATCGATCCAGATATTAAATCCCGGGTCATCGGTAAGTCCGCCGGGCATGATGTGGCAGCATATCCCGCGTGAGTCCCCATAAAACAACAGCCATGTCGGCGTCGAGATCCAGATATTAAATCCTTTGGGTCATCGGTAAGTCATTCAGCACGATGTTAAATCCTTCGGGTCATCGGTAAGTCTTTCAAGCGTGGTGTTAAATCGCCGGGTCATCGTAAGTCCGCCGGGCATGATGTGGCAGCATATCCGCGTGAGTCCCTATAAAACAACGGCCGTGTCGGCGTCGATCCGAATATTAAATCCGCCGGGTCATCGGTAAGTCCGCCGGGCACGATGTTAAATCCTTCGGGTCATCGGTAAGTCTTTCGGCGTGGTGTTAAATCCTTCGGGTCATCGGTAAGTCCGCCGGGCATGATGTGGCAGCATATCCGCGTGAGTCCCCATAAAACAACAACCATGTCGGCGTCGAGATCCGGATATTAAATCGCCGGGTCATCGGTAAGTCCCGGGCACGATGTTAAATCCCGGGTCATCGGTAAGTCTTTCGGCGTGGTGTTAAATCCTTCGGGTCATCGGTAAGTCCGCCGGGCATGATGTGGCAGCATATCCGCGTGAGTCCCCATAAAACAACAGCCATGTCGGCGTCGAGATCCAGATATTAAATCGCCGGGTCGCCGGTAAGTCCTTCGGGCACGATGTTAAATCCTTCGGGTCATCAGTAAGTCTTTCGAGCATGATGTTAAATCCTTCGGGTCATCAGTAAGCCCTTCGGGCATGATGTGGCAGCATATCCGCATGAGTCCCCATAAAACAACAGCCATGTCGGCCTCAGATCCAGATATTAAATCCTTCGGGTCATCGGTAAGTCCTTCGGGCACGATGTTAAATCCTTCGGGTCATCAGTAAGTCTTTCGAGCGTGGTGTTATATCCTTCGGGTCATCAGTAAGTCCTTCGGGCATGATGCGGCAGTCTTAGTAACGTAGGTCCAAAAATGGCAACAGCCTCGTAAAAAAAAAAAAAAGAAAAGGAACCTGCATTTTCAAGCCCCAGTGGAAGGTTCCATAGAGAGAGAACCCTAAATCTAAAAATCCCAAAAAGAACTCCTAGTCAGAAAAATCCATCAGCGGCACAAAAGGTTTTATATAGGAGAAACCAGCGTTGAAGGCGAAGAGTTCTATATAGGAAGGACTCCAAGCTTTACAGTCTCGAAATGAAGGGTTCTATATAGGAAGAGCCTGTAGCTCCAAGATCTGAAGGTGACGAAGCTCTATATAGGAAGAACTTACGAGCCTGAAGATTCAGCCAAGGAAGATCGGAGATGTCCAAAAGAACACGTTTTTCCAAAGCTACAAACAGGGAAGTCTGATAAAAATGAGTGCTTATGAATCTTTGCTTTGTTTCCCATTCCATGAGAACAAGCAAAGAGGGGCAACTGTAATCACTCATTTTTTACCTGTAAATACATATTAGTGTTGCATGTATGTTTATTATATTATATGTTTATTGTTTGCATGAGTGTTACTAATATATATAAAGTGTGTGCATGTGTATTATAATCTATGTATGTACACGTATTAGATGAATGTGTGTCGCGTGTATTTAGAGTATGAGCGTATATGATTAATATATATAGAAGTTATGTTAATTATGGGTAGGATTATATGTACGTATGCCAATATGTTATACTTGTATAAGTATATGTTTGTATCATGTATATGTATTGTTGTTATGATTATATTATTATTATTGTTATTATTGGGCTGACAAAATGAAAAGAATTAAATATATTAAACCCAAATAAATTTACAGTCCAATTACAAATTCAATTACAAGGCCAGGTTGGCCCAAATCTGAATATTATCTAATTACAATGTGCAGGTAACTGTGGGCCGTTGGATCAAGATTTGATCCAACGGCCACGATGCAACCAGGAGGTCAAAAATATCTGCCAGGCGCGTGTTCCACACGTATGGACCGTTCGAGTGCCACGCGCGCGTGTGGTCCACGCGCGGACGCTTTAACATCCCACGCGCGTGTAAGATCCACGCGTTCTGACTCCTCGACTGCGAAGCTCCACGTGGCGAAATCTGAAGCTGTCTCATCGAATCGAGGCTTCATCCAGGCCGATCGTTCTTCAAGCCATCTCGACCGTTAGATCAGATCTGATCTAATGGCCGAAAACGCGTCTGGCCGCTGGCAGAATGACCACACCGCCACCGCGCCGATATTCAGTCCCCGCGTTCAGAATATGCCCAAGACAACAAGCAAAATGTCAGTTCAGATCTGAAAAAGAAGATGCAACTTGCAACAAACAGGGACAATAATATATATGAAACGGGGAGATTAGCGAAAAAAAAACAGAGAGAGTGGAAACAAAAAACAGAGAGTGTATTGTAATAAGTTTTTTCAGAAATACAAAAAAGAAGTAAAGCAAGTCCAGTGGTACTTTTCTCACTTGTTTTTCTTTACATGCATATACGAAATAAAAAAAAAAACAGAAACAAAAAGAAGAGAGTCGTCTTACCTTCTCTGTTTGTGGGTCTTCTCTTCCTTCAGTGATAAGCCTTTCGGCTTCTCCAAGCCTGATATGGTGAACTAAAGGGAGGAGAAGACCCTTTGTAGTTTTGTTTTGGTCTAAAAAAAATATTTTTTCGTTCGTATTTCCTAGATCTAGGGCGAATAAAGGTATATCCTCTGAATCCAACCACGGATTCATGCTGAGGACGAAAAGAAGGTTATTTTGGGAGCCTGCCGGCGCCGGTTAGCAGCGGCCGGCGGCGGAGAACACGGCGGCCGGCCGCCGGATTCTGGGTTTCAGAAGAACAAAGGAGAGAAAATGAAGAACACCGTTCTTGCAAAACCAAAAAAAATGAGACGAATGACCAAAATCTGATTTCGGCCTAAAAAGGGGGTTTTATAGTTATTTTTATTTTGCTAAATGGGTAAATTACACACTTAATCCCACCGCGTTTTCAATATTTTCATTTTTGTCTTGCCGCATGGTATAATTACAGTCCCAGTCCTCCTGATATTTCAAAATCTTGTAATCCAGTCCCTAAATTACACCGATTCAGATTTTAAATGGTAAAATTACGCCTTTAGTCATCCCGCGTTTTTGAACTTTTCGTTTTAGGTCTGCCCCTTGGTCTAATTACGGTTCTGGTCCTTTTAGGTTTTGTTTGTTTCGCAATTTCGTCCCTAAATTACATATTATTGTTCTTTAATTTCTGCCTCTAACTTTTATTTTTCTTTCATTTCAATCCTGTATTCTTTGTAAATATTCATGTTCGTATTATAATCGTATATGCTGATATTCTATTGTTTTATTTTATGTCCTTCACATATGGCTCGTATTTCATGTTTATAGGTATATTGGTGTTAAGCTTATGATAGTCATGCTTCTTATCCGGTTATTCGCATTAAAGCATGTTATGTTCTATTTGACTCGTAAAATAGCATGTTATTGTATTTTTGTACATATTGTATGTTTTCTCGGCTTTTAGGGTATATGTTAGTGTGTCTTCTTTTACGTATGATATATTGTTCATATATGTTGAAATGTGTTTTATTAGTAGCATGTATGTTTTTTTTAATATTTGTTCGTCTATATACTTAATTATTCCTACCTTGTTATTCTGTTTTGTTAAAGTTGTTATCATCTATTATAATATGTATATACGCATGTTTTAGTCTAGAATATCCTCTATGTTAGATTAATATTCTGTTATGTCAATGTTTATTACGTCTAAATATTTTGCCATGTTTTATATTTTTGTCACTAAGATTGCATATGATTTATAACTTATTGATGCGGTGTCTTTTTATCCGAGCGTAAACGGGGCCAGTATCAAGCGTAGTGATAGTGGTTGGGCGTTTATTCTCAGATAACAGGACCTTTAAAATTAATTCGCAATTATGACCGAATTTTAAAATAATCGTCACTCTAATCCGGAAAATCCAATATTAATAAAGCGGTAATTATTAAAGTACCAATTTTGGGCGGTGTGGGGGTGCTAATCCTTCCCCATCCGTAACCGACTCCCGAACCTTGTCTTTTTGAATCTCTGGTTTTATGGTGTCCGACCTACCTAAGTGGCCGGTGGCGACTCCATTTTTTTTAAATGCGGTGTCTTTTAAAACCCCACGGAATAAATGTTTTGTATCAAAAAAATCACAAACACCTTTCAAAAACACCTTCGAAAACAACAGATCGTTTTATTTTAGCGATTTAAAAGAGAAAATGACATCGCTACAGTGACAAACAATGCAAGACTGAGACACTTGTCAAACAGTCAACTAATTGCTAAGCCAAGAAGTTGATGCCAATAGATGGACCCAAAGAATCATGGAAGGAGGAGGAGAACACTAACAATGTCAGACCTCAATCTGATGCCAACACCATTTTGGGAAAACTAGCAGAACCAACATTCACCTATCTGCTACCACCTTTTCCACAAAGGCTTCAGAAGCACAAGTAAGATCAACAGTGTAAGTGATTCTTGGAAGTCCTTAAACAACTGTAAATCAACATACCATTGGTGGAAGCTCTCGAACAAATGCCCAACTACGTTAAATTCACGAAGGACATCTTGTCCGAAAAGAGAAAGCTAGGTGATTTTGAGACTATTGCTCGTACTGAAGGATGCAACGCAATGATCACCAATAGATTGTGACAAAAATTGAAATATCCTGGGAGTTTCACAATTCCTTGTACGATTGGCAATAGATTTATGGGCAAGGCACTATGCGACTTGGGAGCCAGCTTCAATTTGATGCCAATGTTAGTTTTTAGAAAACTTGGCATTGAAGTAAGACCTACGACAGTAACACTTAAACTAGCAGATCAATCTTATTCACATCCCAAGGGTAAGATTGAGGATGTGTTGGTAAATGTAGATCAATTTATATTCCCATATGATTTTATTATTTTAGAATATGAGGCTAGTGTTAATGTCTCAATTATCTTGGGAAGACCATTCCTTGCCACGGGTAGGACTTTAATTGATGTTCAAAAAGGTGAATAGGAGAATGTCGAGCTATTGAGCTGATGAATTCCATTTTTAATGTTGAGCTAGAAATTTTTTCCTAGACGCATAAGTTGACGCTAGAGAACTGGACGATGAAGAAATAATGAATGAAGAATCTGAAGAACCGACCATGCTGAATGAAGTCTTGAGTTATTTCAGTAGACCTGAGCCACTTGAGTTGGTTGGAAGAGAAATCAAGGCCCCCAAACCATCCATTGAGGAACCATCAGAACTGGAGCTGAAACCTTTGCCAAGCCACCTTAAATACGCTTACATAGGAGACAACTCTACTTTGCCAATGATCATTGTTGTTGATTTGACTAATGATTCGGAGGAGAGATTTCTAGAGACATTAGGCAATCACAAGTAGGCCTTGGGATGGACCTTGGCTGATATCCAAGGTATAAGTGTAAACCCCTTGACCCGACCTAGTCGCTAAACCTGAACCAAGAAGACCACATTAGGTTTGCCGAAGCAAGCCTGAACAATCTTACTCAAATTACGGTCCATTTTTTATTTTAACTTGTCTAGATGCATTACTAAGACCTATGGCATTCATACAAGTAGCGATTCGATTTTCATTCGACTCGAACAACGATAAGGCACTCAGTTGCAAATATAAGCATTCTAGGGACCAAAATGAAAATTCAAATAATTACAAGGACTTATACAAGTTTCAGATTACCAATACTTAATTTATCATATTTCATGCTAGCATGTCAAATTTTAGCTCAGCCGGATAACAAATCATCATATAATTAGCGAAATACGAAATTAAGGACTAAATCGTAAAACTGCCCAAAATAGGACTAACACATTTATAAAAGCTTCTTAAAGCAACTAGATGCATTTAAAACATGCTTGCAAGATATTAGATCAAATTGATGTCATTTACTTATTCAATTGATGCAACAACTTACGGTGATCAAATTGCAAGAACTCAGACTTGGTATAGCTCATTAACTGAATAAACTACCGGTCGTACCGGTAGATAGGATACTGTACTGATACAAGCAAGTATCGAAGAAAATATTGGAATCAGGCGTATCTATACTCGGTTATGCATACTGAAATCCAGTCATGCATACTGGTACCCATATTTATTGCTGGTCACTGAAATGGCCTCGCAAACCGATACCGACACTATGTGTACTGATACAGGCTGCACCAAAATGCATCTTAGGGATTTGAATCCCTAACCGAGCATACCCGCATTACTTTCAAACAACATTGACATACCGATAATATTATCATTAAACAAGTAGACTCAAATAGTTACATGCCAATTAATCTACTCAATTCATATTCATACAAGTAATCTAGAGGCATACTTCCTAACAACATAAAGCATTACCCAATAAGCACCATGTTAAGTGTGTAAAAGTACTATATTTTTCTACCCTTTTTACTCATACTATTGTTAGACTTAGGCACATTTTAGTTGCATTTTTAGTCATTCATGCATAGTTTCATAGTCTCCTTATCTATCGAGCTTGGTGTTACATTTTATAATGGTTTTTGTGGAGAAATCGCTGCTGGTTTACATTATTTTGTGCATGACGACTTGCCGAACCACTTGTCGAGAGATGTCGTGATAAGTTCGGGATAATGATAAGATTTCCAGCTTTATCTCTATCATTATACTTATCACATTGGATAAAGACTCAGATTTGAAGAGTTGTTGCAGATAAAAGTGAAAAGAGATTAATTATCTCTAATTCAAATTAATTCAAACTCCTTCCTATCAACACAAAGCTGATTGAAACACCTTATATATATGGATCAAATCGCAAATCAATAAGAGAGTCGATCATGAGAGAGAGATCAGATCTAAAAGGGGAATTTGTGCGCAACCATCAACGCAGATGGGAGAAGTTCATCTTCTGCATTTCTTTTATCTTGTATCACGCGATCGACCCATGTTTGGGTTTATTTCCTTTGTATTTTCTTTTTACCCAGCCATGAACTAGTTTAATTTGGCTTGGGTTATCAGGTTTTGTTGGTGTAAGAGACGGATGGATGATTTTTGGTTTTTGATTCAATAAATTTCCTTGTTTGTTCATTCTTGGATCTTGATTTTTTTACCTTGAGGGAATTGGGAAAGGAACTTGAGTGAATCCATTTATCTAGGCTCGGGAGAGCTAGATTCATGAAATGAGTGAACACGGTTTCCATTTGAATGAACATTGGAGGAAACTAATCCGCCTTAGGAATAAGGATTAGATTTTAGCAGCTAAAAGGAGTGCAAGATCAGTGTTGCTCACCCAAGGTTAATGAAGGGATGTATAAACAAGGCATGCGTAAACACCAGTCCTTTGGTTAGGGATAACTCAAAGGCATTGAAGAACACTTCACCAAAAATTGAAGGAGGAAACCCAGTTGCTACGACATTCATCCAAACCTAGTTGCCACGACATATTTTGTGATCTAGTTGCCATGGCATTTATCCAAATCTAGTTTCCATGGCAATTGAATTGCCTCAACAATTAGAAGCCACGACAATTCATTCGGCAATCGCACCACTACTCACGATAACCCGACCTAATCTCTCATATCGATTACTTCTTTCTATTTACTTAGTTTATTTTACTTAATATTCATCACCATCAATCTATTTCTTCTACAATGCAGCAACTTAAGCAAAATGGCTCAAACCGATCCTTGTGGAGACGATACTTGATACATATCACTTTATTACTTGCGACGTGTATACTTGCACCATTTGCGTAGCACTTAAATCACGCAACACCAAATGGTTAAGGTCACTTTATTACTTGATACATATCTAAAACATATGACCATATGTACACTTAGAATCAATCAAACCATTCAATTGTTATTTCAATCATTCTAGATCATTAGATCGTACCACCAAATATACAAGGCATTAAAATAACACCAACATCTTAATCATTTAATACAACCATCACCTAACGTGATACAAAATCAATCAAGTTATTATATCTTAAATAAAACAATTCATCCCAATATCACCCACATTGTCTTATTACAAATAACAATAACACCATAAACATACTCTTTTAATACGTTTGTCTTGAGATCCCACCTTGCCTCAAACCACAACCTCGCACTTGCTTAAATTACTGCATTGATAGAAGAAAAGTGAGCGTAAGCATATAATGCCTAGTGAGTACGCTCAAAAGGGTAAGCCGACAATGCATTTTCAAAATCAAAACCGATATTAGAACCATTTATTAAAGCAAGTCAAACACATCATTTCCAAAGCATTTAAATAAAACATGCTTATTCGAAACATATACTTCATGCTGTCATAACAATCCTTTCATTCTCAAGACATTTATATAGAACATGCTCAATTAAATCAAAGCATTTTCCCGTTTGTTTCCAAAGCGTATCATGCATAACAACCATATCCTTCAAACCACTTTTCACAAGTCTCGTGCTTAATCAAACGAAAGTGTTTCTCATAGTCTTTTGTAAATCATGCCATGAATAATAACCATATGCATCAAAGCTTCTATAATCATGCGTGAATCACCACAGCACAAAAGCTTTTCCATTAAATCTCATATATTGGCAAGTATCGTGACCCTGGATAGACTCAACTCTATCATTATAACAAAAACAATATGTTTTATCAAAATACATCGGATACACGAATTTTTCGGTGGACCCACCTCCACCTATTCTCATTTCGGCCTGGAATAGGCTCACCCCTACCCCGTCATGCTAAGCTCACCCCTAACCCACAACAAATAGGCTCACCCCTATTGCAAGAAACCGAAGAAACCATCAGCCCCAATAGCCTAGTTAACTATATCTGATAATTTCTCATTTACATCACATAGCCAATATATCATTTTCAAATACATTTACTTATTGTTTTTCAATGCATTTCACAAAACTGTTTCACATGCAAAACCACACTGCCAAAGGCAACAACACATTCCTTCTAGGAACAAATTTCAATGTTCATAGGCATCCATATACTTTGATAAACATTGCATATTAATCCAAAACGATGCATTTACAGTAAGTAAATCAAATCATGCTTTTAAACCAAAACATGTAATTCAAGTCTCATATCAAACCGATATTCAAAAGCGAAAATAGGGAAAACTTACTTCCGAGCTTAGCCAAGCTTGCTAGGCTTTAACTAAACTCCCAAAGCCATAAATCAAATCTCTTATAGTACCAAAATACATTTGCACTCACCAACTTGACATTGCTTTGATGCCGACGTCTCGACGCTAATGCCTCGACACCTAACCGAAAAACGTCCGAACACTTGCCATCTTCCACAAGAAAATGCAATGGTCAATATAAATTGGACCACACCAAAGTAACTACTTTATTTAAATACTTCATGCACAATTTGTATACGAATAACCACTATCCTACAACCCTTACACGCCACTGCCTGAAACAATTTCCCATTTTCTTTATTACGTACTCTACTGCTTATGTTGCCAATCACTTTCCTCACTTTTTAATTCTCCTTCAAATTTTTTTATCACCATCTTTCATATATAAATATACCAACTATCACACATGCATGGCACAAAGCAGCCCCCCTCCAAATTGCCATCGCCTTGAATCTAATTCCCTTAGTTTTCCTCCCTTTTCCGCGTTACACACGCATATTGCGTGAAAGGGCAGCAGCTGCTCGCCCCACTACCTACCATTCGAATGCCAGGGCAGCTCGCCCCTGCCTCGTTCTCACCCCTGCTTCTTACCCCTCGCCCCAACGTTCGATCCCCTAATTGTTTTTCAGCTTAATAATCTCTTACAATCCTTTCATCGAACACAATCGGGCGCACACTAATACTAAATCTAATAATTTAATCAACCATTTTACTAATCATCCCATTCAAGAATCTAAATCTAAATTTACCTAATTAGATTAATTCCAGGAATTAAATTATAAAATCAACTTTAGATTATTATTACCCATGCACAAAATAATAGAACTTCATAGAAATCATTAGATTACTATAATCTAATCAAGATTTATGGGAAAATCCATTAAATCCAATAATTCCATTAGAATTTCGTTTTAATTATCCCAAAGCATGAGAAACCATAGATTAAGAAACAAAATCATGTAGAAAATTATTAAAGACCATTTACTCACCTTGCTTGTTGAAAAACCAATTTGAAGATGAACTCCTCTCTTGATTTCCAGCAAGAAAAATAGTGAAGATGATGTAGAAATCAAAATCCTTAATCCACAATTATTTAGAAATAATTGGAGAACAAATTGAAATAGAAATAATTAAGGAATCAAGAAATCCATAAGTTTTGTTTAGAAGAAAATGAGAGAAACTTAGAAATGTCTTTCTCATCTCTTAGAAAATTATACCCGTCAACTTCTTCCTTTTTGTTAGAAACAAGAGGGAAAATGTATTTCTTTACTTGATTTAATAATTCTATTGAAAATCCCACTTTAATCTCTTTTTACAAAATTGCCATTAATAAAATTTTACAATTCTTGTAATATAGTCACTATGTAATTTAATATTAAATAAACCCATTAAAATTACCCGAGTTCAATTTCTTCTTTTGAAAAACTCATTAAAATATTTTCAAAACTATTTTCTACGATAAATTTATCGAAAACCAATTTAGTAAACTAAATTATTTTCTAGAATTAATTAGCTAAAGCCTAACCAAGAATTCCAACATGAGTCCGTTAATTCACCTGAACCTCTTAGCCCATTTTCCAGGATGTTACAACTAACCCATCAATTTGCATGCACAAAATCATTATGGAAGACTACCATGGCAAAAACAATCGAGGCCTAGAGGAGATTGAATCCCAGCATGAATGAGGTAGTCAAGAAAGAAGTCATAAAATGGCTGGATGGGAGATAATTTATTCCATTTTTGATAGTTCATGGGTTAGCCCGGTGCAATGTGTGCCAAAGAAGGGATGAATGACCGTGGTCCAGAACAACAAAAATGAATTGATGCCTTCAAGGACCATGATGGGCTACAAAGTATGGATGGACTACAGGAAGCTAAACAATGCCACACGGAAGGATCACTTTCTACTACCCTTCATCGATCAAATGTTGGATAGATTGACAGGTAAGGCATTTGATTGCTTCCTGGATGGCTACTCGGGCTATAATCAGATTGCCATCGCCCTAGAGGATCAAGAGAAAACTACAATCACTTGTCCATATAAGACATTCGCTTTTAGAAGAATGCCCTTTGGATTGTGTAACGCCCAAGATTCGGTGCCCCCAGAGCCACTATTCATGATGAATGTACTCATTTTAAATGTCAATTAATTAGTAGAGCTTTGTGCAGGTACGAAATCTAGCAAAGAATTGTCATTTCCTACCATCCTCAAACGAATGGCTAGGCAAAAATTTCAAACACGGAGATCAAGAATATCTTGGAGAAGACTGTGAACCCAACTAGGAAGGACTTGTCGTTGAGGCTAGATGATTCCTTTTAGGCATACATAACAACTTTTAAAACTCCATTAGGAACTTCCCCATACAAGCTTGTATTTGGAAAGTCATTCCATTTGCTAGTGGAATTAGAGCATCGAGCTTATTGGGAAAACAAGCAGTTGAATATGGAATAGAAAGCTGCAGGTAAGAAACGTTTGTTAGACTTAAATGAATTGGATGAGTTTAAAGTGCAAGCCTATGAAAATGCCAAGCTTTATAAAGAAAGAACGAAGAAGTGGCATGATCCTAGAATTTTGCCAAGACAGTTCAAAGAAAGGCAAAAAGTTATGTTGTTCAATTCAAGGCTTAAATTATTTCTAGGTAAACTCAAATCTAGATGGCCGGGACCATTTGAAGTTGTCAAGCATTATGCTCATGGAGCAGTAGATATAAAAAATTTGAAAACTGGGACAACATTCAAGGTGAACGGCCAGAGACTGAAGCACTATTTAGAAGGATTTCAAGGTAATGCAATGATACCATTCTCTTGGCAGAGATTGAGTAATTTTGTCACCATTTTTTAAATCTCTGTAAATAATTAGGTTAGTTATTTTCTTTTGGTATTTTAGTTTATTTATTTATTTTTTCCTATTTTGAAAAGTTTTTTTGTAAGTGTTGGTACAAGAAATTTTGTCAGGGCAGTATGCCAAGACAGGCCGACATTTGGAGACCCTTTATCACAAGATTGGATAACACATATGGACTATGGTCTTTGGGCTACGACCTTTATTGTGGTGAGGCAGAGAGATGTTTTTGTTATTGGTCAATTGGCGAGTCGGAGGGATTAAACCATTTATTGTTGGATGAGGCGTAGGAATTTACATATCCACTATCTTGACCCGATCCAAGGAATATTGTTGATATATGTTAAATATGTTTTTGAACATGATACATAGCATTGTCATTGTTGAAGCATAATTTGAATTGCATAACATTATAATTGACATTGTTTATTACTACCTCACTAGGAGAAGTATGCCTAATGCATTTCATTTCATGCCTTTCAAGTTAAAGAAGTTCTTGTCACGAGATCAGGAGTATTGAAGGTTTTGTCAAGTCACAACAATCCCTAGAGTAATGTTTATCCACCCTATAAACTCATAGTATGGTGGCATAATAGCTAGACAAGTCATATTTGACCATTTTGTTGTATATATGTTATGTATGGCTTGTGTATGGCTAAAGGCTTAAAATGACCCTTTGAAAATGCCTAATATTGGTTAAACATGCACAATAGACCTAAAAAGGTAAAATCCTAGTAAACGGATTCACATAGATATGAAATTTGGCATGCTATTAGATTATGACTAGATAAACTTGTCTTTAAAATTTCATAAGATTTGGATATTGTTTGAAAGGTTAAAAGGCATAAAAAAACCAGACTAAAAATGTCATTATAGACCAGGGCGTATTGGTACGGATGATGACGTACCAGTACTGGTATGAAATATTGGTCATAGGCGTACCAATACTACTACAATAGTGTCGGTACGCAAAATGCTCACTGAAATTTTACTGTAGCAAGGTATCGATACAGGTAGACAAGTATCAATACCCTGTTTGGAATTAAGGCATACATATCGGTACGACGCAACCTGCATTGATACCGATTTTAGGTCCGAAAGAAATATTCTTGGTAGCGTACCGGTATAGTCTTTCTGAGTACCGATACCAATACAGGTAAATCTGTTAAAATGTATGGGAATAAGTCTAGTAAATTACAAAATAGTCACTATTTATTAAATGACTTAATTGACTAGGTAAATGACCTCTGATTGGGATGAAAATTTATATGCTCTCTATTTATAGGTTGATTTTTTTATTGGTAAGTTCAATTTCTAGAAAGGACCACTAAATTATGGAAATTATAGATTAGTCCCTAAAACTAGTAAAAAGTTTAAAATTGGTCCAAAATTAATAAACAAAGTTCCATATCAAATTACCGCCCTTACTACCCTATTATTGTATCCTATTGAGTTATCAATATTATTGTACCACTATTAAATCACTGAATATCGTTCAAAAATACTATACCATTTACTGTTTCGATCATCGGTAGCATACTCCGACCCGGTTCCCTACCAGGCCGGGATGGGGGTGTTACATTTTTAGTATCAGAGCTAGAGTTTAGCTAATTCTAGGACTAAACCAAAGACTACTGTGTTATCATTGCATTGCTTATGCCACCTAAGAGTTATTTATTGTGTATATTGTGACTTACCGACTAACCCGATCTCTTTCCTTTATACCACATATATGTCTAACTCTAACAAAGCTCACATAGATGATCATGTCACTGGCCCCTCGACTCATGGCGAGGAGATAAGGGGGACCCTCCAAACCCGCAAAATTCTCCTGCACAAGACTGTGCACACAATTTATAAGTATTGTGCTAGTTAAACAATATAAGTTGTCATATGGGCCTATAGCAAGATTATTGTAACCAACCCATTAGGTGATTGTGTCACCGTTAGTATTGTATGCAAGAATTGACCCTTAATGATTCAAGGGATTGTAACACCCCCTTCCTGGCCTAGTCGAGAATCGTGTCGGAGTATGTTACCGATAGATAAAACGATGATCGGTGCAATGATTTGTAATAAAAGATCAATAAACTAACGATATCATGCTTTACAATAATGCAATAGTGATACAATAATTCAACAATTTGATATGAGGCTATATTTATCAATTTAGGATCAATTTTAAACTTTTTCAACTTTTAGGGACTAATTTATAAATATAATATTTTAGACATCCTATACTGCAATTAATAATACCATAACGAAATTCTTTCCTTAATTAATGAGCATGCAATTTATCATAACAAACGAAATTCATTTACCTCACTAATTGAGCTATACGATAATCAGTGACCAATATGCAATGTTTCACACTCATCCCAATTATCTTAAAACTGATTTACCTGTATCGGTTCGGTACTCGTAAGGCCGTACTAATACACCTATGTCATGACCGTTAAAACCGTTGAGAGTCAATGAGCCCGTATCGATACTGTGTTCACCCGTATTGGTACACAATGCATGTTATAGGATTTATCAAATTTTAGTGACAAAAACTCGTACCAATACAACTCAAGCCATATCGATACGTGTTCATTTGTTTCGATACACCTTGCACCCGTATCGATGCAATTTTTGCAAACATATTACAGTGATGACTTTTCATATCGATATGCCATGTAGACCAGGGTTGACCATGCCTAAGTATGCATACCTGTATCGATACGCCATCACCCGTATCGATATGCCTTGTACTGTAATGGCAGATTTTGTCTGGTTTTTGTCAAATTTAACATATCAAACAATGTTCAAATTCAATAAAACTCTACCAGCAAGTTTATAACATGACAAACTACTAGCATGCCAAATTTCATGTCAAAATGAATCCATTTACTAGGTTTTCACTTTCTTATGCTAATTATGCCAATTTTGCCACTTTTAGCCAAACTTAAAAGGTCAATTAGGACCCTTAAGGCTTATACATGCCCCAAGCAATATACACACAACAAAAGAGCTAAAAGTGACTAGTGTAGCTACTTTACCACCATTCTAGGAGTTCATAAGGGAATTATACATTACTTTAGCCTTGTGGTGACTTGCCAAAACTTCCAACTAGCTCCGATCTCGAACCGATGTCTTTCTTAACCTAAAATACATGAGATGAGATGCATTACGCATACTTTACCTAGTGAGGTAGTCATAAAGAATAATAAAACAATGAAATATATATCAACTAATGCTTTAACAATATCAATGCAATGATTCAAGGTTAATAACAATTATATCAAGTTTCATTATTAATCCTTGGATCGAATCAAGATAGTGGATACACGAATTCCTACGCCTCACCAAATCAATGAATGGTCTAGTCCCTCTGCCTCGCCAAATGACGAATATCACAACATCCCTCCGCCTCGCCACAAAATAGGTTGTAGCCTGTTATGCGTATTGAGTGTTATGCAAATGGTGCAAGTATACATGTTGCAAGTAATAAATGATAAGTATCGATTATCATCTCCGCAGGGATTGGTTTGGGCCACTTTGCTTAAGTTATTACACTGTAAAAATAATAAAATTGAAGGTGATAAATATCAAATAAAAATAAACTAAACAAAATAAAGAAAATAGAAAGGAGTGATCGATTAAAGAGAGTATGCCGGGTTATCATGAGTCGTGGCATGATAATTGAATGGACTATCATGGTAATTGAGTGCTAGAATAGCTCAATCACTCTTCAATTGAAGCCAATCGGATTGCCAGGGCAATTCTGCGATTGCTTGGGCAATTGGGAATGGAGCGATTGCCTGGGCAATTGGGCGATAACCTTCAAAGTTCAGTGAAGAGTTCTTCAATTGTTTCTCGTTATCCCTAACTTGAAACACTGCTAATAGTGCATACCTTGATAATACATCCCTGCGTGAACCAAGGGTGGACAACAACCTATCTTGCGCTCCTTTTAGCCGTTGAAATTCGCAACTTATCCCTAATTCGAATTAATCTTCACCATCGATTGATTGAATAAAGACCCTGCTTATTCGTTTCTTGAATCTAACTCTCTCGATAAATGGATGAATTCACGAGATCCTTTCCCAATTAACTCACAAAATTAAGAACCAAGAATAAACAAACTTTGAATTAAAATTGCAAACTCAAATACCTAAACAAATCCAATCGTTCTCACAACCACAAAAACACAATAACCCAAACCAATTTACATCAATTCATGGCCGGGTGCAAAAGATATACAAAGGAAGAAACTCCCAGCCATGAATTGAATAGAATAAAGAAGAAAGAAAAAGATGTCAAATAGCCCTTGTTTTCTCTTCCAAGTTGAACTCTCCAATCGAACTCTCTTTTGAAGTAGGCGGCTAAGTCTTCTATTTATAGGAGTTGGCTAGGTCAAAGTCTTTTTTGAGGAGGAAGTTAAGTTGGAATTAAATAGAATAAAAGAAATAATTCTCTTTTATTATTATATTTTTATTCCTCTAAAAAATCCTCCTAAAACTCTTGGAATTTAATCTCCTTTTGATCTCCAATTCTTCTAGGATTTATCCTCATAATTAACTCGAATTAACTGGATTTATCCAACAAAATCAACCAAATTATGAAATCAAACATGACGGTGAAGGAAATCATTAAAACATGCATGAATGCCTAATAATGCAACTAAAATGAGCCTAACTCTACCAATAATATGAGTAAAAAGGGTCATAAAAATAGTACTTTTTAACACTCATCACACCCCCAAACTCAAACTATTGCTTGTCCTCAAGCAATGCAAAACTAACAATTACCTGCCAAGACTTTAATCATCAAAGACATGCTTTAAATTTGCCTTCAAACGTCAAAACCGTGGCACAAATTATGATCACCTTTTAAATTTTTCGGATAGTACAAAAATTTCTCGGAACCAAACTATAATGCTTGTGACAATATGTGTGCGTAGTTGTGTACAAGTTGATTTTCAAGATTATATGTGAACAAGAGGCTTTTATCAATTTAAATATTGGAGTATTTATTTTTCTTTTTACTTGAGCCAATTTCGGACACCTCTAGTAAAGCAAGTAATTTCTTATTTTACTTTTTGTCGACTAGAGCCAATTTAGGCACCTCTAGTGATATCTTTAATGTGCAACTATTAGAGCCGGTTTCGGGCACCTCTAGCAAGAAATTAACTTTTAATTTTCAATTGAAATTTACCCAAATTTTAAGAAACCTGAGTTCACGAAGTTTCTTTCAATCAACAAGCCACAACCGTGTTCATAATATTTAGCATCATAGTAAAATTCTAAGTTCTTTTCATGCAATCCTAAAATGTAAAGGTTTTTTTAATTAAGTGCAGTGGAAAAAATTCATCATTGGATATTTAAAAAATTCAAGCAATTAAATCCAATCAAAGGCATGGCAAGTAACATATGCAACCTATATGCTATTACTAAAGATGAATGCAACTAGACATGAAACTAACTAGAAACAAACGCCCCCCAAACTCGAGAGAAGCATTGTCCTCAATACGTGCAAGTACAAAAATTAAAATTAAAATTAAAATGCAAATGAGTTAGTCGAAAAGGTTGTCACCTTGAATGATGAGTTTCCTTCGATCCGTGTGCTTGATTCTTTTATCGGCTCGTGGTGGTTGTTGGTGTGTGGCTGGTTATGCCTCTTGAGCCTTTGTCTCCGCTACCTTGTTGCTTTGTCCATCCTCCTTTGCAGCCTCATTGATGTTAGAAGCTTGGCTCTTCGACTTTGATTGCTTGGCCAGGGGGCAACTTCATTGGGGCAGAAACTTTCTGTGCATCAGTTGTCACGGCATCTTCAGTTGCCAGGGCAAGTAGTTCTGCAGGGAAAACCAGGAAGGGAATGGTGCTATCGGGATAGTTCTCCAATTTGAATCACACGATGGCCACATCACGATCCTTCATATACAACATAAAAAGTAGTTGTCAGGCCTCGAGTCGCTCCAATCGTTGCGCCAAAGAGCTGAGTAATTTAGCAATCTTATCAAGGCTTGCCAAGGCATGTGAACTTGCCTCGGCATTTTTAGTTGCCCTGGCAATTGTCGGAGTATGGGATTTCTTTGCTATTGTTGGTTCTTTTGTCGGTTCCTCACCCATTATCCGCATATAATGGCTCTGAGTCCACCCAAGATATGCGTTGATGGTAGCAGCTTCAACAAGAATCTGCCCTTTCGATTTGCAAACTTGGCGAGAAATCGCTTCTCAATGAATGGTGATGCAAATCGCTGAAAAGAAGGCTCAAGTGCTTGCGAAGAACTTGCTCCAAGCATGGTTTTGAGATTTTTGTCCATGGGTTTGTGGTTCCTGTGGGTTCTTGATTGAAAAAACAAAGTAAAACAAGAAAGAAAAACTTAAGAGTTCAAAGGAAGAAAGAAGCTAGGAAACTTCTTATTCCTTGAAACTCTTATCCTAAAAAAAAATAAACATAAAAGGATAATTATCAAAATAAAGGAAAAAATGAAAATAAAATAAAGATAAAAAAAAGCTTGAGAAGGGTCGTTTCCTATATTTCTTATAGTCCATCTGTACCCTCCATCGGGTGACAATATTGCCCAAAAAGAGTTGGGTCAATGTGCTTGCAGCTACTCCCTTTTTGCGTTATCAGGGTAGAGGTACCTTCCTTGTAGTCCATGTATACCCTCCACCTTGCTACTGTTCCTGAAGGCATGGATATATTAATAGGAAAAGTTATATCAACACCCAACCATATAATTACCTCATTCTCGTCGACCCCATCATGGTTGGATGTAGCCTTCCTTGTCGTGGCAATTGCTGCTCAAGCCAATTGCCGTGGAAATCATCTACCAAAATTTTATGAATGTTAAGGGAAGAACCAAGTTTCTGAAAAGCTTCATGAATCCAAACACCATTTTCTTTAGGCTCCTCAAATATCTCCATCAGTAGAGATTTCGATGGCTTCAAATCTACCAACGTCGGTTCCTTAAGAAATACCTGCAATGGATGAGGTGAGTTTTTAAAGAATTCAAAAGGTTCAACCATCACCTGCTCATATTCCATTAGCAAAGTATTGTCATCTCGTTGATCTTGCATGTGGTCATGCAATTGCCGTGGCAAAGGTGGGTGAGAGCAATTTGCTATAGCATTACTCTTCTCAGCCTCTCGAAATATTGTCGCGACGTTGCTCAGTTCGGGCTCCTCAATCATTCCCGTGGCAATTTGTTGCATAGACTCATCAAGTGTCGGACAGTCTTTCTCATTGGTAGGTTCTCGACTTGGAAGTTTTAGTTGATTCTCACACATCGAGGATCTCTCCTTGTATTGTTTCTTCTTATCTTGCCTCAGGATTTTAGCATCCCTAGTAGTTGATTGTTGGGGCATGTTATCCATGGAATATGAGGATCTCCTCAATTGATCTTCTAAATCCCTCAAGGGTGCATCTGACTTAGCTATCCTCGCATCCATGGACTTTGATAGCTCTGGATATCTTCAATTGATCTGTCAAGTCTAGCCAAGGAAGCTAGAAGCATTTCTCTAAGGAATTTGAATGCTCTTGAAAATGACTATATTGCCATGGCATATCTGTTGCTGCGGCAAAATTGTCACGGTGAAATTTTTTTAAGCTTTTTGATCATACCATGAAGGATTTTGCTGTTGGTTCTATCTATGGTCCTCCATGTAGATACATGCACCAAGATTGTGAGGGCAATCTTCAAACACATGATGTTCTCCACAACAAACGCCCAATTCTTCCACGGTATAAGATTTTCTCGGTTGGTATAGGTAATCATCGGTGAGTGTAAGAAACTCTTGATTTGATTGATTCCTATCTTCCATCATCAACTCTCGAATAGATCAACTTTTATTTCCCGACATGTTGATTCCCTTAACTTGTAGCGCACCTGAATTTTTTTTTGATAAAACAAACAAAAAGAAAAGTTAGTAAAATAATAAGAAAAGTGCAATAACAAAAACAGCTAACACCAATTTCCAATCCCCGGCAACGACGCCAAAAACTTGTTGCGCGTATTGAGTGCTACGCAAACGGTGCAAGTATACATGTCGCAAGTAATAAATGATAAGTATTGAGTATCGTCTCCATAAAGATTAGTTTTGGCCACTTTGCTTACGTTATTACACTGTAAAAATAATAAAATTGAAGGTGATAAATATCAAGTAAAATAAACTAAACTAAATAAAGAAAATAGAAAGGAGTGATCGATTAAAGAGAGTAGGCCGATTTATCGTGAGTTGTGGCGTGATAATTGAATGGACCGTCATGGTAATTGAGTACTAGAGTAGCTCAATCACTCTTCAATTGAATCCAGTCGGATTGCCTCGGCAATTCTGCGATTGCCTGGGCAATTAGAAATGGAGCGATTGCCTGGGCAATTGGACAATAACCTTCAAAGTTTGGCGAAGTGTTCTTCAATGGTTTCTCGTTATCCCTAACTCGAAACACTGTTAATTGTACATGCCTTGAAAATACATCCCTGCGTGAACCAAGGGTGGACAACAACCTATCTTGCGCTCCTTTTAGCAGTTGAAATTCGCAACTTATCCCTAAGTCGAATTAATCTTCACCATCGATTGATTTGAATAAAGACAATGCTCATTCGTTTCTTGAATCTAACCTCCCAATATTAGACAAATGGATGAATTCACAAGATCCTCTCCCAATTCACTCGAAAAATTAAGAACCAAGAATGAACAAACTTTGAATTAAAATTGCAAACTCAAATACCTAAACAAATCCAATCTTCTCACAACCACAAAAACACAATAACCCAAACCAATTCACATCAATTCATGGTCGGGTGCAAAAGATATACAAAGGAAAAAACTTCTAGCCATGAATCTAATAGAATAAAGAAGAAAGAAAAAGATGTCGAATAGCCCTTGTTTTCTCTCCCAAGTCGAACTCTCCAATCGAACTCTCTTTTGAAGTAGGCGGCTAGGTCTTCTATTTATAGGAGTTGGCTAGGTCAAAGTCTTTCTTGAGGAGGAAGTTAAGTTGGAATTAAATAGAATAAAAGAAATAAATCTCTTTTATGATATATTTTTATTCCTCCTAAAACTCTTGGAATTTAATCTCCCTTTGATCCCAAATTCTTCTAGGATTTATCCTCGTAATTAACTCGAATTAATTGGATTTATCCAACAAAATCGGTAGCTCCCTTCTTCTTGTCGTCAATTGCCTCGGCAATTTCCTACTTGCTTGGGCAATTAGATCCTGCACACCTAAAAGCACATACCAGCAGTACCTTTTTCCACAAAAATCAACCAAATTATGAAATCAAGCATGACGGTGAAGGAAATCATTAAAACATGCATGAATGCCTAATAATGCAACTAAAATGAGCCTAAGTCTAGCAATAATATGAGTAAAAAGGGTTATAAAAATAGTACTTTTTTAAAACTCGTCATAGCCCAAAGACCGTAGTCCACCCGTACTAGTGAGCTCATGAATTCTATGGCATGCCAATTGTATCCTATGTCCTTTTGAATCCAAGGTCCAATAACAATGGAAATATCGGCGATAATGATAATATTAATGGAAATGTTTCTATGACACAGTCGGTGATCAATTTTTTCGATACCAATATCAATGATCTATGTTCCAATAACTATACCAATAGCAATTTCAATAATGACATTATCATATCAATGACAATGATCCAATAGCAATACTCAGTGGTCAATACGGTCTCATTTCAATGACTCAATAACATTGTTCAATGATCTATATAGCCTTATTCAATGATTCAATGATGCCAATGACGATACAATGATCCAATAGTCAATGATTCGATACAATAGACTTACCAATGCTTACCATAATGCCTCCTATGAGGTTTCGATGCAATGGAATCTTGTAAAATGTTGCAATACAAGGTTCACTGATAATGAAATCGGGAAGGCACCTAGCCAATCCCGAGACTTCTACTACACTCACCTCAAATTCCGAAGCTCTCAAGGCTCTGGGATAGTAATCCCCTTGCTCATAATCTTTTTAGGAGATGACGAACTTTCCTCCAACACTTGAGCTAGGAAAAATTAGGGGGAAAATGTTAGAAACAAAAGTATAACCTCAAAATCAATACTCCAACTTAATATAGCTTTTAACCAATAAACTTCCATGGATTATTGCTCTACAAGCATGGGCTTAACTTTGCTCTTCAAGACTTTAAATCTTGAAATTGAACTTCAATGATCCATGGATTTGTGAAATTGTCTGGGAGCTTTTACTTACCAAATCAAGGGCTATCTATTGATATAGAGAAGTCAAAGAAAACTCAAGCATTCAAGTGAGGTGCTTGCTTAAGCTTGGTGGAGAAGATAACAATGGTGGTGCTTGCTTATTCAAAGCAAAAGAATAGATGTTTTTGTATATGATTGGTATCGGTGGAATAAACAAAGGAATGACTTCTTTTATCCATATAGGGTAACTATAAATTTTGCTGATCTTCACTTCACCAATAGCCAATAGGAAGATTTCCCTTAGCAAAGGGTAAGCTTACTTAACATATTATTATTATTATTATTATTATTTCTTACTAATTCTCAATATAAGACAACTATAAAGTTGTCATCTTTTTCTTAAGCAAAATGACCACTATCACGTGGAGTGGAGGCAAGTAAGGAGGTGAATCACCTCAAAGATGGGGAAATTACAAAGGTAGTCCCATATCCTTTCAATCTTTATGATTTTACCCCTAAACTTTCAGTTTCCACAATTTAGTCACTAAACAATATTTTGATAAATTCAATAAGGTCCTTAATCGATAATTTTACTCAATTAGAGTCCAATTTCAATGCAATTAACTACACAGTCAAAACCAATACAATATTTGGACCTTTACGATGTAGGGTTTCTGATCGCCGAAACCCTATTTCGATTAGACCGGTTTTAGGGATGTTACAACTCTCCCCTTAAGAAAAAATCATTCTCTAACTTTTTACCTAAATCGAAGAGATGAGGGTATTGCTTCTTCATTGTCTCCTCCGGTTCCTAGGTTGCTTCCTCTATGGTGTGGCTCCTCTAAGCACTTTGACTAGTGGAATAGATTTATTGCGAAGCCTTTTAACTTTTTTTTTGCGAGGAGCTAAACCGGTTCCTCCTCGTAGGACAAATTTGGTTGAATCTCTACAGACTCGGGTTCAATGATATGCGAAGGGTTAGAACGATACTTCCGAAGCATCTATACATGGAATACATCATGGATCTTACTCAATTTTGAGGGCAGTGACAATCGATAAGCTACAACGTCAACTTTTTCAGTAACCTCAAAGGGTCCAATGAATCGGGGACTAAGTTTCCATTTTTTGCTGAACCTTAGAACCTTCTTCCACGGTGAAACCTTGATAAAGTCTTTCTCACCAACTTCATACTGTATATCCCTTCATTTAAGATCAGTATAAGATTTTTGTAGGTCAAAGGCAACTTTTAAACGAACATGGATGATGGTAACTTGTTCTTCGGTTTGCTGAAGTAGGTCAAGGCCCAACATCTTGCCTTCATCGAGTTCAGACCAACACAATGGAGTTCTACAACGTCTGCCATACAATGCTTCATATGGTTCCATCTTAATGGAAGCTTGGTAACTGTTGTTGTAGGCAAACTCAATGAGATGTAGGTATTTCTCCCAAGATCTGCCAAAATCAATGATGCATGCACGTAGCATGTCTTCCAAAATTTGTATGGAAGGATTCAATAACGGTGCATGTTTCCAATGATTTAGTGGAAGGAGTTTTCGATGTTTACCTGAATTACCCGTTTCAATTGACTGTCAGATTGAGGTTGAAAAGTGGTACTAAGATTAACTCTGGTACCTAGAGCTCCTTGCAATGTCCTCTAGAATCGAGAAGCAACCGGGGATCTCAATCAGAGATGATAGATTGCGGTACTCCGTGGAGTCGAATAACTTCCTTGATGTACAAGTCAACTAATTTAGGAAGTCCATAATCCATCCTAACTGGTAAGAATATGCTGAATTGGTGAAATGGTCCACAATGACCCAAATTGCATCGTGCTTAGCCGGAGTTAAAGGCAGACGACTAACAAAGTCCATCGTAATATTTTCCCACTTCCATTGTGGTAATTCGATAGGTTGCAATAGCCTGGTGGAGGCACGATGTTCAGCTTTGACACGTTGGTACGTGAGACATTTGGACACAAAGTCAATTATGGCCTACTTCATGCCCGACCACCAATAGAGTTCCCAGAGGTCCTTGTACATCTCTAGAGAACCCGGATGAATAAAGAATGAACTTGAATAAGCTTCCTTAAGAATATCGATACGAAGAGATTCATTATTGGGTACACAGATCCGGTCACGAAGGTATAAAAGTCCTTCAGAGCTAATTCTGAATTTAAGATTATCTTGCAACTTAGAGATAATAGTTTGAAATTTGGGGTCTTGATCTTGCAATGTTTTGATTCTTGAAACAATAGTAGACTGAACCTGAAGTTCAGTTACAAGACAATGATGTTTCCAGAGTTGGAAATGAGCATTAATAGCTCGAGGGGCTGCAACACAAGAGTTTTACAATGGGTTGATATACTATACAATGTATAGGGTTCAATGATAAATGACGATACTTACCAGGCAAAGGTTTGCGGCCGAGTGCATTAGCTACAATGTTTGCCTTGCTCGAGTGGTAGTCAATGACAAGATCATAATATTTAAGGAGTTCCATCCATCTTCATTTCCAAAGATTCAACTATTTTTGAGTCAACAAATACTTGAGGCTTTTGTGATCGGTAAAGAGATAACATTTCTCTCTGTAGAGATAGTGTCTCTAGATTTTCAATGCAAAAACAACCATAGCTAGCTCCAAGTCATGAGTGGGATAATTCATCTCATGTGGTTTAAGCTGCCTCGAAGCATAAGCAATAACCTTGCCCTCTTGCATCAAGACGCATCCTAACTTGAAATGCAAAACATCATTATAAACTGTATAGTCCTTTCCAAACTCAGGTTGGGTTAGGACTAGCGCATGAGTCAAAACTTGCTTCAATTAGTCAAAGCTTCTTTGTTTTTCCTCGATCCAAACAAACGGAGCTTTCCGCAATAGCTTAGTCAATGGAGTTGATATCATAGAGAATCCCTTAACGAATCTTCTATAATAACCAGCAAGACCAAGGAAACTTCTCACTTCACCAATGTTATTCAGTGGATGCCAATCTATAATGGCTTGAATTTTCTTCGGATCTACTTGGATACCCGAAGCTGATACAATATGCTCAAGGAAAGCAACTTCAGTGAGCCAAAGGCAAAACCCACACTTAGAGAATTTGTCTAACAACTGCTTCTCCCAAAGGGTTTGAAGCACAATTCGGAGATGATTACGATGTTCAGTAGCATTCTTGGAATAGATCAGGATGTCATCAATGAATAACACTACAAATTTACCAAGATAGGGCCTAAAAACCAGATTCTTTAAATCCATAAAAGTTTACGGTGCATTGGTTAGCTTGAAGGGTATCACTTAGAATTCGTAGTGACCGTATCTTGTACGGAAAATAGTTTTAGGTACATCACATTCTTTGACTCTCATCTGATAATACTCAGACCTTAAATCGACCTTGGAAAACATAGAAGCATCATTTAATTGATCGAATAGGTCTCAATCCTTAGCAATGGATACTTGTTTTTTTATGGTCACCTTATTCAACTATCAATAATCGATGCATAATCTCATGGTACCATCATTCTTCTTTACAAAAAGGACTGGAGCTCCCCATGGTGAAGAACTTGGTTGGGTAAAGCCTTTATCAAGTAGATCTTGAATATGAGCTTTCAATTCTTTTAGCTCGACAACTGCCATTTGATATGGTACAATGGAAACTGGGGCATTCCCAGGTTGCACTTTAATGCCAAACTCTTCTTCACGGGTTAAAGGTAAACTCAGAAGCTCATCAAGGAAAACATCGGGAAATTCACACATGGCGTCAATGTCTGGCAATTAAGGTTCATCCTTGGCTTCCAATGACAAGGCATACAGTGAAGGGTTTCAGGAATTCATCAAGGTAATACTCCCCTTGCCAAGACCTCGAAGATAGAACTTCCTCTTAATACAATCCAACCAAGCTTGATGTGTACTAAGCCAATCCAAACCTAGTACGACAACAAACTATGGATCGGTAGGGCCAATAGATCGATCGAAAATGGAATCCCTTGAATCATTAAGGGACAGTTCTTACGTACAAAGCTCACGGTGACACAATCACCCAATGGATTAGTTATATAAATTCTCGATTCTATAGGTTCAGAGGACATTCCACGCTCTTTAACTAACACAGTGCTTATAAAGGAATAAGTAGAACTAAGATCAATCAATGCATATAAAGAATGCGAATACAATTCAATGGTACCTACAATGACATCAGGTTCATCTTTCTCTTCCCTGCTCCTTACATGATACATTTGGGCAGGGGCTTTTTGGATTCTTGTTTGCCCAATGGTTTTCCCGAGCCGCCAGGTCTCCTTGTAGCTCCCGATGATCCTTGCCTTGATCCCTTACCTCGAAAAAACTGAGCAAAAGAGGCAACAATAGCCGATGTAGTAGTGGATTTGGTGGCATTGAGAGGACAATCTCGGATGAAATGACCTTGCTCACCACAACAGAAACAAGCTCCAGACTACCTAAGGCATTAACTTGCTGGATGCCAGTTCTAACAATAGTTGCAAACAGGATACTGAGAGAGCTTCGAATTGAGCCTTTAGTGCTTTCAGCTAAAGCCATCTTAGTGAAAGACTGTGTTACATTCTGAGGCCTCTCAATGTTCCTTGAACGGGAAGGTTGTGGGTACACATTTTGTTTAGGGCCATGATACTTGCCCTTCTTGTTCCACTTGGAAGGTCGTGAATCATCTCAAAACCTCTTTTCAGATTTGCCTGACCCACCAGTCCTTTGGGCTTTCGATGCTACTTTAGTAGCTTTGATTCGGTTCACGAGATCTTGAAAATCAGTGATGCCCAATGCAATGAACATAGGGCGTAGTTCGTCACTAAGCCTGACAAGGAACATCCTATACTTCTCTTCCTTCTTCTTGATATACTCAGCACCATATCTGCAGTACTTGTAGAAATCATGAATATACTGCTCAATAGGTCGTCCATCTTGCTTAAGATGGAGAAACACGATGTGCCTTTATGCGAGATAAAAATCACTGATATACTTATTTTGGAATTCTTTAAGAAAGAACTCAATGTAATAGTTTCTTTAGAAACTGTGAGGGTAATGGTTTCCAACCACTAAAGCGCCTCGTCAGCAAGAAATACGAGGGTACAGTCCAGCTTATGCTCGTTTGAGCACTACAATGGTTTATTCAATATCCTCAAAGTGTTGTCTAACTAGTATTCGGCAATCTCAGGATTGTCATCATCCTGACTAGTAAAAGTATAAGCCCGGTGCTGCGATAGCTTGTCAATAGGGGACCGAGTGTATTGGAAAATAGGTGGAGTAGTTTGTACAACTTGCTCACCTTTCATAGCAGTCATAAAATGCTTGACATGTCAGCCATGTTTCGATAACATTCAGCCTGAGCAGTCGGCACTTCTGGCTCAACATTCTGAGGTGCGGGATTAAGTGGATTCGGTAGATCTCCCTCATTATCTCCTCGCCATGTGACAAGGAGCCAATAACATGCTCATTTATGTGACTTTGTTAGTTTCTGACATAACTATAACATAAAGAGATCAGACAAGTCGACAAGTCACTATATACACAATAAACAACTCCTATGTGGCAAAGTAACACAATAACAATACAATAGGCTTCGGTTTAGTCCTAGAATGGACTAAACTCTAGCTCTGATACCACTAATGTAACACCCCTTCTCGGCCTAGTCGAGAACCAGGTCGGAGTATGTTACCGATAGATAAAACGATGACCAATGCAATGATTTGTAATAAAAGATCAATAAACTAACGATATCATGCTTTACAACAAAGCAATAGTGATACAAAAATTCAAAAATTCAATACGAGGCTATATTTATCAATTCAGGACCAATTTTAAACTTTTTAAGTTTTAGGGACTAATTTATAAATACAATATTTTAGACATCTTATACTGCAATTAATAATACCATAACAAAATTCAATCCTTAATTAACGAGCAAGCAATTTATCATAACAAACAAAATTCATTTACCTTACCAATTGAGCTATATGATAATTAGCGACCAATATGCAATGTTTTACACTCATCCCAATTGTTTTAAAACTGATTTACCTGTATTAGAATCGATACTTGTAAGGCCGTACCAATACGCCTCTGTCATGACCGTTAAAATAGTTGAGAGTCAATGAGCCTGTATCGATACTGTGTTCACCCGTATCAGTACGCGATACAAGTTATAGGATTTATCAGACTTCAGTGACCAAAACTCTTACCGATACAGCTCAAACCATATCGATACGTGTTCATCTATTTTGATACACCCTGTACCCGTATGATGCAATTTTTGCAAATAGATTACAATGTTGACTTTTCGTATCGATATGCCCTTTGACGTATCGATACACCATGTTAACTAGGGTTGACCACACCTAAATATACATACCCGTATCGATATGCCCTACACTGTAATGATAGATTTTCTCTGTTTTTTTTTCAAATTTAACCTATCAAACAATGTTCAAATTCAATGAAACTCCACCAACAAGTTTATAACGTGATAAATGTAACACCCTACACTTGGCCTAGGAAGGTTACCACTATCTAAACTATTGGCTAATTGAATTATGAGCTAATCAAATTAAAGAAGAAAGAACATTAGCTATCTTTAAGATCAAACAAGTGAAATTGGAACCAAATTGAATTGAAATTAAAACTAGAAGGCCTAAATGGAAGGATGGAATTGTGAACATGCAAGTTCTAGAGTTTGCATGTAAATGGAATTAGAATTGGAGGCCTAGACACATGTTCTCATTTGATGAGAACATGTGCCTTTTAAAGTGGTGACTCACGACAACAAGGTGGGTAAAGATGAACAAAAATTTTGTCATCTCCTTCATCCCATAGCCGATTGTTTGAGAGAGAAAGGGGGGAGAGAAAGCTTCATGGATCATCTTCAATTCATGTTTCTTGATTAACTTTGATCAAATTAGCTTGGAGAAGGTAAATTGCTTATAGAATGCTTGAATCTTGAAATGATGATGTTCTTGTTGCCTAAATTGAATAGGATGATTGTTATGCATGTTAGGATGATGTTAGCTTCTAATAGTACTTGAAATTATGAGTGTTAGTAGCTAAATTGCTAAAGAGAATGTATATGGTTGCTGGAAATTGAGAATAGAGACTGCTTTGATAGGTGAAAATGTGTAAAAATGTTAATTGTATATAATACCCTATTTTGATCATGTTTTTAGGTGAATTGAGACTTGAATAGAGTAAATAGCTTGCTGGAAAATGAATGTATACAATTGGATTAGTTAAAACTAGGTAATGGACTGCTCAAATGGTGAATTAGAGGTATGTTGATTGATTAAACGAATCAAATTGAACATAGCATTATAATGCCCTGTTTTAAGCACATTGCTAGGTGAATTAGACTGACCTAGACATGTAAGAACATGAAAATAAATTGAATTACAATGTTAGAATCTTATTTAGATGAGTTATGGAGCTAGAAACTCAACCTAGTGTAATCTGCCCAGAATACTCTGTTCTGGACAATAACTTTGAAAAATCACTATAAATTTTATAAATGGAATTTAAGGCTGAAGTTTTTATGGACAATTCCTTAACATGTATAAATTCATTAGGAGAAAACAGAACGATTGTAGAATGAATTGTAGAGAAGAAACACTAGGGACAGTGCAAACTGTCCAGTGTTGTAAATTGCCATGTCTTTAAGTTAAAAACTGTATTAATTGGAAAAGAACTAAAATGAAAGGCCTATATGTTTAGAAGTACAATTAAGTTAGCTTTCCAACGGTGTAAACCAATTGAAATTCCGACGTACGGAATGAAAGTTATGCATGTTTATGCGAGCAGAGTACATGCTGCCTAGTAGCAACAGTTTAGGTAATTGTACACAGTATTGTGACAATTTTGAAAACTGTTTTGTAAACAGTTTTGGGACAGTGGTTACTGCCATGTTTTACATGAATTAGAGTATAGACAAGTGTATTTATGTGTAGTAAAGAATATATATGAAAATGCTGCCAGATTTGTATATGTTGTGTACTAGTGATATTGCCTTGGTTTATATGTTGTATATGTTGTGTAGTAAAGAATATATATTAAAACAGATTTGTATATGTTTTACATGTTTTACATGTTTTATATGTTGTGTATTTATGTGAACTTGTTTTAATATGTATTTACTTGTGTAATGTGTTAGAACCAAGAAGAGTAAACTTGGTGGAAGAGGAAAGGGTGGAACATCCTAAAGCTAAGAACAAAAGAGTGTGGATCCAAGACTAGCTAGCTTGGGGAGCATTATGAGTGTACTTTATTCTAGAGTTAGGACTAGGTCCTAACTAAAGCAAGCATGTATACATTCTTGTTATATTTAAATGGACCTAATATGGACTTGGCCTAATAAGGGAAGTATGATTAAAGTAATGCATGAAATTTTGATCACATCCTTGAATTCATGTATGATTCGATTTCTAAGCATGTTTAAGTGGTAACATTGGTGCTTGTATGTGTGATGTGGCATGTGATCGAATGCTTAAAGAACTTGCTTGAAATGTTATCCCAACTTGATGAAATGAACACATGAGAATTACATGATATGTAAGCTATGGCTTAATTGCCCTAAGGGCCTAGTATATAATGAACTTGCTGAATACTTGACATGATCTTGAACTTGAAACACTTGTATAAATGTCTAAAATCGAACAACCTTGGTAGCTAGTTGGATTAGGTAGAAGGGCATGCCTTAGAGTCTAGAGCTCATTATGTTAGGGTGGACTACGGTCCAAGGCTAAGGCCCCTATTTGGCGATAGACGGAGGGTACGTATATGGTCTTTGATGATAGTAGGAGGGTTGACTAGCACTACGATGCATCTTGTAGTGATAGCTGGTTGGAGACTCATTACCTATACAAACTAAGTACCAAGGGGGTTGTTTAAATGATAAAAAATGAAATAACAATCCTATAATACATGTTACTTGTCTTGAAAGTTATATAATGAATGTTACTTGACATGAAAGCCATGAATTGTATGTTACTTGTCATGGAAGCATGAATTGCTTGAAACTTGATATGAGATGTATTGTTGCTTGACATGTAAACCATGCAATGTTCAATATTTGGTATGTCAACTTGATTTACTTGGTAAATGTAGACCATTCGAATGATTAGATAACATATTTCTTGGTATTGCTTGCCTTTGTTACTCTAATAAGATATAATTCGTGCCTATTGCTTGCTAGATTGTTCAAAATATATACATGCTTGGTGATTGTGATTCTTGATTGACTTGAAATGCTTATAAACTTTAGTTAGGTAGACTTGATAAATGGCTAAATAACATGATAAATGGTTAAAACTAGTTACTACCTCACTAAGTACATTCTTGTATTTATCACTCTTGTTTTCATTCTTCCCAACTACAGGATAAAGGATTTGATCGATTGCTTGATCCTGAAGTTGATTCCTTGAGTTTCGAAGCAAGACACAAGCATAGCATAAGTATGGTTAATACTTGTTTTGTACACCCCTAGTTGGTGGCACTTAGATTGTATCTAGTGAACTAGTGCATGCATTTTGAATGCTTGAACTTGTGTATATGTGTTCTTGAATGGGTGTACTATGTTATGAATTTGGTTGACAATGTGAAATAAGTTGTATTGAACTTAAATTATATGTAATGGAAAAGTGTTTTGCTGCGCATATATGAATATACAAATGGAATGTTCAAGTGATTGATCTAGTTTATATGTACCATTCGAATGCCTTGGAAAATATATAGTCACTTGTGTGTGAACATACCTTGTTGTAAGTGTATTATGAGTTTGTATAGTGAATGCCAAATAGTATGACTTGTTTGGAGACAAGATACATATAATTGTATGTTAACATGATCATGTTTAGTAAATTTAGGTATGAAATTTGTACATGTATCAATCTAAGGAACATTGAAATGAAATGGAAGTATGTTGCACACTTAGGCCATTCGAATTGATAGTGGTATAAGATGAAGTTATTTGAATTGTTAAAGTAGTAACCTATAACGACTTGAAATCAAAATGTGAGATTGCTTGCTTGTTAAGTTAAGTATGCTTGGTTTCTTACTAGTTAAGTAACTCATCAAATAGGGATGAGTTAATCTATTCTTGCTTGTAATGCCTTGTTCTTGCTTGGTAACGCTCCCGAGACGGTTTACTACTAAACCGGGGTAGGGGGTGTTACAATAAACTACTAGCATGCCAAATTTCATGTCAAAATGAATCCATTTACTAGATTTTCACTTGCTTATGCTAATTATGCCAATTTTGCCACTTTTAGCCAAACTTAAAAGGTCAATTAGGGCTCTTAAGACTTATACATGCCCCAAGCAATATACACAACAAAAGAACTAAAAGTGACTCGTCTAGCTACTTTGTGACCATTCTAGGGGTCCATAAGGGCATTATACATTACCAAAACTTCCAACTAGCTTTGATCTCGAACCGATGTCTTTCTTAACCTGAAATGCATGAGATGAGATGCATTAGGCATACTTTGCCTAGTGAGGTAGTCATAAACAATAGTAAAACAATGAAATATATCAACTCATGCTTTAAAAATATCAATGCAATGATTCTAGTTCAATAACAATTATATCAAGTTTCATTATTAATCCTTGGATCGAATCAAGATAGCGGATACGCGAATTCCTACGCCTCGCGAAATCAATGAATGGTCTAGTCCCTTTGCCTCGCCAAATGACCAATATCAAAAAATTCCTCCACCTCGTCACAATATAGGCCGTAGCCCAAGGATCGTAGTCCACCCGTACCAATGAGCTCATGAATTCTATGACATGCCAATTGTATCCAATGTTCTTTTGAATCCAAGGTCCAATAAAAATGGAAATATTAGTGACAATAATAAAATCAATGGCAAGGTTTCAATGACAATGTCGGTGATCAATATTTTCGATACCAATATTAATGATATATGTTCCAATAACTATACCAATAGAAATTTCAATAATGACAATATCATATCAATGACAATGATCCAATAGCAATACTCAATGGTCAATACGGTATCGCTTCAATGTTTCAATGACTCAAATAACATTTTTCAATGATATATATAGCCTTATTCAACGATTCAATGATGCCAATGACGATACAATGATCCAATAGTCAATGATTCAATACTATAGACTTTGCAATGCTTAACATAATGTCCCATATGAGGTTTCGATGCAATGGAATCTTGTAACATGTTAAGAATACAATGTTCATTGATAACGAAATTGGGAAGGCAGCTAGCCAATCCTGAAACCCCGACTACACTCACCTCAAATTTTGAAGCTCTCAAGGCTCTCAGATAGTAATCCCCTTGTTTCTAGTCTTTGTAGGAGATGATGGACTTTCCTCCAACACTTGAGCTAAGAAAAATTAGGGAAAATGATAGAAACAAAACTATAACCTCAAAATCAATACTCCAACTTAATATAGCTTTTAACCAATAAACTTCCATAGATTCATGCTCTACAAGCATGGGCTTAACTTTGTTCTTCAAGACTTTAAATCTTGAAATTAAACTTCAATGATCCATGGATTTGTGAAATTTTTTGGGGGCTTTTACTTACCAAATCAAGGGCTATCTATTGATATAGAGAAGTCAAAGAAAACTCAAGCATTCAAGTGAGGTGCTTGCTTGAGCTTGGTGGAGAAGATAACAATGATGGTGCTTGCTAATTCGAAGCAAAAGATGAGATGTTTTGTATAGGATTGGTTTCAGTGGAATCAACAAAGGAAGGAATTTTATTTTATCCATATATGGTAACTATAACATTTGTCGATCTTCACTTCACCAATAGCCAATAGGAAGGTTTGCTTTAGCAAAGGGTAACCTTAATTAATATATATTATTATTATTATTATTTCTTATTCTCAATATAAGATACCTATCAAGTTGTCATCTTTTTCTTAAAGAAAATGAACACTATCACGTGGAGCGGAGGCAAGCAAAGAGGTGAATCACCTCAAAGATGGGAAATTACAAAGGTAGTCCCCTATCCTTTAAATCATTTTGATTTTACCCCTAAACTTTCAGTTTCCATAATTTAGTCACTAAACAATATTTTGATAAATTCAATAAGGTCCTTAATCGATAAACTTTCAATTAACGCAATTGTCCACATGGTCAAAGTCAATACAATATTTGGACCTTTATGGTGTAGGGTTTTCGAAACCCTATTTCGACTAGACCGGTTTTAGGGATATTACATGGATTCCATTTTTGGCAAATCTATTGGCACTTTTGATTCACGAGTTCGATATTATACTAGGATTGGATTGGCTTAGTGAACATCAAGCTTGAGTGGATTGCAGCAAAAAGTTGTATCACCAAGGTATTGGAGAGGAGAGTATCATTTTGATGAACTTGAGAAATCCTTCATTGTACGCTTTGACACTATAAGCCAAGAATGAACCTCAACTACAGGGCATTAAAACTATGAATAAATTTCTTGATTATTTTTCTTGATGAACATTCAGGCTTACCTCCAACATGCGAAGTAGAATTTGGCTTCAAAGTGTAACTTGGAAACAACCCTAGTTTCCATTATACCTTACCGTATGGTCGTGGTTGAGCTTAAGAAGAAAGATGGTTCCATAAGGCTATGTATTGATTACCGATAGTTGAATAAAGTGACCATCAAGAACAAGTATCCATTTCCAATGATTGACGACCTGTTCTATGATCTTAAAGATGCCTCTGTGTTTTCCAATATCGATTTAAGGTTTGGGTTTTATTAGATGAGAGTCAAAGAATGTGATGTATCCAAAACTGCACTCTGTACAAGATATGGGGACTATGAATTCTTGGTAATGCCTTTTGGGCTAACTAATGGACCGACAACATTTATGGATTTGATGAATTAAGTTTTTAGACCCTATTTAGACAAATTTGTGGTGGTATTCATTGATGATATATTGATATATTCTAAGAATGTTGCTGAACACCGAGACCACCTCTGTATTGTACTTCAGACCCTTCAGGATAAGCAGTTGTTCGCTAAATTCTCTAAGTGTGAATTTTGGATCACCAAGGTTGCCTTTATTGGGCATAGTGTATCAACTTCGGGCATTCTGGTGGACTCGAAGAAAATTGAAGCTATTCTTGATTAGAAACTACCAAAGAACATTCGTGAGGTCAAAAGTTTCCTTGGTCTAGTTGGTTATTATAGAAGATTCGTTATGGGATTTTCTACGATAGCAACCCCATTGACTAAGTTATTGAAGAAAGAATCTTTGTTTGTTTAGACCGAGGAACAATAAAGAAGCTTTGATCAATTGAAACAAGTCTTAGCTTATGCACCAGTCCCGACCCAACCTTAGTCCAGAAAAGACTATATAGTTTACTGTGATGCTTCGCATCTTGGGTTAGGATGTGTGTTGATGCAAGAAGGCAAAGTCATTGCATATGCATCGAGATAGCTTATGCCACATGAGATGAACTACCCTAGCTGGTTGCAGTTGTCTTCGCACTGAAAATCTAGAGACATTATCTCTACGAAGAGAGATGCTATCTCTTCACCGATCACAAAAGCCTCAAATACTTGTTGACATGGAAGGAGTTGAATCTTCGGCAACGAAAATGGATGGAACTCCTTAAAGTCTATGATCTTGTAATTAATTATTATCTGAGCAAGGCCAACATTGTTGCTGATGCGCTCAGCCGCAAACCTCTGCCTTGTAAGTGTCGTTATTGGTCATTAAATATTAACGTTTCCTATTGTATTGAACTTATTTTAGGATCACTGTATCGTGATCAGGTCTGTGTGCCCAATGATGAATCTATTTGCATCGGTAATCTTAAGGAAGCTTATTCAAGTTTTTTTATGTTCACCCGAGTTTTGTAAAGATACACAAGTATCTCTAGGAACTTTACTGGTAGCCAGACATGAAGCAAGCCATAGTTGATTTCGTGTCCAAATACCTTACGTGCCAGTGTGTTAAAGCTAGGCATCGTGTACCTACCAGCTTATTGCAACCTATTGAGCTACCACAGTGGAAGTGGGAGAGGATCACTATAGACTTTGTTAGTGGTTTGCCTCTAAACTTCTGCTAAGCACGATGCTATCTGGGTCATTGTGGACTGTTTCACTAAGTCAGTACATTTTCTACCAGTTAAAATAGACTAGGGTCTTCCCAAATTAGTTGACTTGTACATCAAGGAAGTTATCCGACTCCACAGAGTACAAAAATCTATCATTTCTGATCGGTATCAACGATTTGCTTCTCAATTTTGAAAATTATTTCAAGGAGCTCTAGGCACCAGAGTTAACCTTAGTACTGCTTTCCACCCTCAATCTGATGGCCAATCAGAAAAGGTAATCCAGATTCTGGAAAACATGTTACGTGCATGCATTATTGATTTCGGGGGATCTTGGGTACAAATCCATACCTCTCATTGAGTTTTCCTACAAAATAGTTATCAAGCTTCCATCAAAATGGCACCGTATGAGACATTGTATGGTAGACACTACAGAACTCTATTGTGTTGGTCTAAACTCGGTGAGGGCAAGATGTTGTGCCCTGACTTACTTCAGAAAATCAAAGAATGGGTTACCATCATCCATGACTGTTTGAAGGCCGCCTTTGATTGACATAAGGCTTGTGGTGGTCTCCAGCAAAGGGATATACAGTACGAGGTTGGTGAGAAGCCTTCCTCAAGGTTTCACCGTGGGAGAAGATTTTGAGGTTTGGTAAAAAAGAGGAAGCTAAGTCCTTGATTCATTGGACCTTTTAAGGTTAATGAGAAAGTTGGCAATGTGGCTTATGGATTGTTATTACCCTCAGATTTATGCAAGATTCATGATGTGTTCCACGTATTGATGCTTCAAAAATACCGCTCTAACCCTTCACATATTATCGAGCCAGAGTCTTTGGAGATCTTATCTGATTTGACCTATGAGGAGGAACCAATTCAGATTCTTGCAAAAAAAGTTAAGAGACTTCACAACAAATCTGTTCCGTTAGTCAAGGTGCTCTAGAGGAGCCACACCGTTGACGAAGCAACCTGGGAACCAGAAGAGACAATGAAAACGCAATACCCTCATCTCTTTAGTTTAGGTAATATTTGAGGAGGAATTTTTCTTTAGGGGGAGAATTGTAACACCTCTGAAACTGGCCTAGATGAGGAGGAACTAGTCAAAATGATCATTGACCATTGGCCATGTC
The DNA here is from genome assembly GCA_019671005.1 of Hibiscus mutabilis. Classification (NCBI taxonomy): domain Eukaryota; kingdom Viridiplantae; phylum Streptophyta; class Magnoliopsida; order Malvales; family Malvaceae; genus Hibiscus; species Hibiscus mutabilis. The sequence continues at coordinate 43,910,340 of CM033714.1, read as the reverse complement.
TCTAATTTCACATGTATTGATAGATAATTAGGCATTTTCATTGACATTGGGATACATTGCAAGTATTGAAAACTCAAGGAATCTTGTATAGTGATTAAAATGCAAGAAAGTATAATTGAGTGGCTAAAATACAAATAAGAGTAAAGATAAATGACTTATGATGAATTAACCCATGGGATTTCTCCATGAGAAGGAAATGTATATGAATGAATAAAGGTATAATTTAACCACCTCCTAAAAGTGATGCATAAGCTTGCTAGCTGTCACTTATTAACATTTTTGGCTATGATTAATTAAAGGCAATATAAAAAGATGAAAATAGGCATTTTAGTGCCATTTTCTTCTATAGTCAAGGAAAAAGGAAAAGAAAAAAAAAGAAATAAATGAAGTGATGAATCATGTGGACAAGTGGCAAGCTTGTTGATGTTGAAATTTATTAAAATTCCCTTCTTCATTATCTCCTGCACCGAATGAAATTTGGGGGAAGAGTTTTCATTTCTTTTCCATGTTCGAATGGTTTCTCTACCATTATTAAAAGATTTATTATTCTTCTTCCAAACCGTATGCTATGGTAGAGAGAAGAAGAGGTCACATTGGATTTTTTTATTAAAAGTTTAGTCAATAATCAAGTTAGTTTTATGTCTCCCATAAGACAGACTTAAAGTCTAAGTGGAGATTGTAAGGTTGTGAAATGGCAACCAACGTTAAAATTAAGGTAAAGGATTCGAAAGACTATCCATCTATTCATGGGTTAAATTAGTCCTTTTGATAGATTTTTAATTGATAAGTGGAAATTAATTAAACGTATGTTGGTTTGTCTTGAAGCTCAAGACCAACTTTGTGGATCCTATACGAAAGGCAAGGACAACATTGTTTAAGGGTGATTTTTCCATCTTGCTCGGATATAGGTGAGTGTAGTCAAAGTATTAGGAATAGGCTAGGTGCCTTTCCCAGTTCTTTGATATTGATTCTTGTATAGCTAACGTTTTTTCAAAGGGTTATTGCATCGAACCTCATTGGAGGGTTTATTGGTAAGCATCGATAAGTTATTGCATAGAAATATTGAACATAGCATCATCGTTATTGTCATTGTCATCATTAAAATATTGGAATATTGAAATATTGACCATTGGATAATGATAGTGTCATTGTCATAGACATTGGACATTGATAAAGGTATTGTTATAGCCATTGATAATGATATTGCCATTGCCATTGAACACCAGTATTGATATTGTTATCGCTATTGTAACATTTCCATTGATTTTTTCATTGTCACCGATATTGCCATTGTTATCGTTAACGAACCTTGGATTGGAAGGGATATTGGATAGAATTGGCATGCCATAGAACTCATGAGCTCCTTGGTACGGGTGGACTACGGTCCTTTATTGTGATGAGGCGAAGGGATGTTTGTGTTATTGGTCAATTGGCGAGGTGGAGGGATTAGACCATTCATTGTTAGGTGAGGCGTAGGAATTTGCGTATCCACTATCTTGATCTGATCCAAGGAATATTGTTGATATATGTGAAATATGTTTTTGAACATGATTCATAGCATTGTCATTGTTGAAGCATGATTTCAATTGTATAACATTATAATTAAAATTGTTTACGACTACCTCACTAGGTGAAGTATGCCTAATACATTTCATTTCATGTATTTTATATAACACCCCCTATCCCGGGCTAGTAGCAAACCGGCTCGAGAGCATTACCAAGCAAGGGCAAGGCAAGACTAGCGAACAATACAAGAATAAACAAGGCAAGATCAAGGCAAGCATAAACAAGCAAGGACAAGGCAAGGATTGATAACTCATCCCTACTAGATGAGTTACTTAACTAGTAAGTAACTAAGTATACTTAACAAAGAAGTAAACTCACATTTGATTTCAAGTTTATCCTAAAGCATTCGAATAAGCTACTAAATTATTTCCTTTCATACTTTAATTACAAGTTACTACTTTCATGAATCAATTAAGTTCATCTTATACCTAAATCATTCGAATGACCATATTATACAACATGCTTTCATTTCATTTCATTGATCCTAGATGTATACATGTAATATCTCATACTTAAATTACTAACATGATTCCTTGAACATTCAATTTGCATGTAACTAGTTTCCATTCAAGTCATACACTATACCTATCCATTCGACAATCATCATACTAACACCAAACAAAACCAACATCAAGGATTATTCATACAAGACATGAAGCATTCGAATGGTAGGTCAAGCAGCATGGTTCATCTCATTCTACTTTCAATTCAAGTCTAGACATGTAATTAAAAAAGGCATTCAAATGGTTTAATGTAAACTAGATCAAACACTTGATCATATCATTTGTAATCTCATATATGTGCAGCAAAATTATTCCATTACATGTAATCTAAGTTCAATACAACTTGTTTCTCATTTGTTAATCAAGATCATAAACATAGTAGGCCCATACAAGGACAATATATACAAGTTTCAAGTGTTCCGAAATGCATGATCAAGCTACACTCTATACAATCTAGTGCCACCAATCTAGGAGATGTACAAAACAAGTATGAAACCATACTTAGGCAATGCTTGTGTGACTTGCTTCTAGCTCAAGAAATCAGGCTTCAAGGTCAAGCAACACTCGTATCCTTTATCTTGTAGTTGAGAAGAATGAAAACGAGAGTGATAAGTACAAGAATGTACTTAGTGAGGTAGTAACTAGTTCTAATCATTTGTTATGTCAAGTTATGTGTCATTTAATCAAGAACGAACCTAGCTAAGGTTTTCAAGCATTAGAGTAATCTTAGCTAAGGATTATAACATTCGGCTAGTATAGGATACAAGAAACAAGAATTCATACTTCATGTTTTCATATCAAGAATCAAGCACATCATACTTACAAAACAAGTAATCAAGTAAGTCATGCTTACATGACAAGTAACATACAATTCATGGCTTTCAAGACAAGTAACATTCAATTCATGGCTTTCAAGACAAGTCACATGTGTTTTAGGATTGTTATTACATTTGTTATCATTTAAACAACCCCCTTGGTACTTAGTTTGTATAGGTAATCGAGTCTCCAACCAATTGTCGCCACAAGATGCACCGTAGTGCTGGTCAACCCTCCTACTATCGCCAAAGACCACATACGTACCCTCCATCTATCGCCAAATAGGGGCCTTAGCCCTGGACTGTAGTCCACCCTGGCACAATGATCTCTAGACTCTAAGGCATGCCCTTCTACCTAGTCCAACTAGCTACCAAGGTTGTTCAATTTACCATTTATACAAGTATTTCAAATTCAAGATCATGTCAAGTAGAAAGTTCATTTCATGCTAGGCCCTTAGGCCAATTGAGCCATATCTCACACATCATGTAATTCTCATGTTTCATTTCATCAAGATGAGATAATATCTCAAGCAAGTTCTTTAGCATTCGATCACATGCATCATGACACATACAAGCACCAATGTTACCACTTAAACATGTTTAGCATTCGAATAAAACATGTATTCAAGATGTGATCAAATTTCATGCATTACTAGTCATTCTTCCCTTATTAAGTCAAATCCATATTAGGTTCATTTAAGCATTGCAAGAAGGTAAACAAGCATGCATTGGTTAGGACCTAGTCCTAACCCTAGAGATAACTACACTCACTATACTCCAAGCTTAGCTAGTCTTGGATCCACACTCCTTTATTATTGGCTTTAGGATGTTCCACTTTTTCCTCATCCACCAAGTTTAATCATGGTTCTAACATATTACAAGTAAACACATATCAAAACAAGTTCACAAAGTCATTCAATCAAGGCAAGGTTACAAGTATACAACATATACAAATCTGGCAGCATGTTTGTATATTTTCTTTACTACACTTGACCACACTTATCTATACTCCAATTCATGTAAAAAAAGGTAGAATCAATGTCCTAAAACTGTTTACGAAACAGTTTACAAAACTGTCCCAAAATAATGTACAATTACCTAAACTGTTGTTACTAGGCAGCATGTAGTCTATTCACTTAAACATGCATAACTTTCATTCTGTACGTCAGAATTTCAATTGGTTTACACCTTTGGAAAGCTAACTTAACTGTATTTCTGACAATATAGGGCTTGCATTTTATTTCTTTTCCAATTAATATTGTTTTTAACTTAAAGATAGGGCATTTTGCTACACTGGACAGTTTGCACTGTCCTTAGTGTTTCTTCTCTACAATCCAGAATTTAGTTCTGTTTTCTCCTAATGATTTTAGACATATCAAGGTGTTTGCCATAAAAATTTCAGCCTTAAATTCATTTTATACAATTTATGGTGATTTTTCAAAGTTACTGCCCAGAACAGAGTATTCTGGGCAGATTACTCTAGGTTGAGTTGCTAGTTTCATAGCTCATTTTAACAAGGTTCTATCATTGTAATTCAATTAATTTTCATGTTCTTACATGTCTAGGTCAGTATAATTCACCTAGAAAGAAGATTAAAACAGGGCATTATCATGTTAAATTCAATTTGATCTACTTGATCAACATTATGCATCCAATTCATCAATTGAGGTGCCCATTACCTAGATTAACTAATCCAATTAGGTGCTTACATTTTCCAGCAACTTATTTACTCAAATCAATCCTCAATTCATATACCAACATGATCAAAACAGGGTTTTATATACATTTAGCCTATTCACACATTTTCACTAGTAAAACAATCCCTAATCAAGATTGTTTTAAATCATACTTCCAATTCTCAAATTTCCAGCAACTATATACATTTTCTATATCAAATTGGCTACTAGAAATCACAATTTCAAGTTCAATTAGAAGCTAACATGATCCTAACGTACATAACAATCATCATTTCAATCTAGGCAACAAGAACATCATCAATCACTCATTCAAACAAGTTGCTAGGGAGGAAGGATTTAGAAACCACTTACAATCTTCCTAGCTATTCAATTTTCATGCAATTGTGATAACATGCAATCTTCCTTCCTCAACAATGGTGGTTTTCTTTTCCTAGATGGATGAGAGGAAATTCGGCCAAGGTGGAGAAAGGGTGGAGTGGAGAAGATGATAGAAAGAAGGCCACTTGGCCATGTTGTTATCACATGGCTTGACTATTTGCATCCACTTGGAAAATTATGGTCTAATTGCTTCATAAATCCTTAATTACTAATCCTTATTGCATGCAATTCTACATTTACAATTTGTTACTATTTGATCCTTCATGAGTCGGCCACTTCTTTATCAATCCATATAATTTAGTCACTAGGTTTACTTAATTCTTCTAATTTGTAGATTGTTTGTACAATTAAGTTCTAATTAGTTTATGACATGTTATTAGGCCATGATTTGGGGTATTACATTTTAGGTTAAGAAGTTCTTGTGGCGAGATCGAGAGTATTGAAGGTTTTGTCAAGTCACAACAATCCCTAGAGTAATGTTTATCCACCCTATAAACTCCTAGTATGGTGGCATAATAGCTAGACAAGTCATATTTGACCATTTTGTTGTAGATATGTTATGTATGGCTTGTGTATGGTTAAATGCGTAAAATGACCCTTTGAAAATGCGTAATATTGGCAAAATATGCATAATTGGCCTAAAACGGTAAAATCCTAGAAAATGGATTCACATAGCTATAAAATTTGGAATGCTATTAGATTATGACTAGATAAACTTGCCTGTTAAATTTCATAGGATTTGGATATTGTTTGACTGGTCAAAATGCATAAAAACCAGACTAAAAATGTTATTATAGACCAAGGCATACCAATACAGGTGATGACGTGCCAATACCGGTGTGTAATATTGGTCATAGGCATATAGGCGTACTGATACTACTACAGTAGTACCAGTACGCAAAATGCTCACTGGAATTTTATTGTAGAAAGGAATTGATATAGGTAGACCAATATCGATACCTTGTTTGGAATTAGGGCATACATATCGTTACGACATGGCCTGTACCGATACCGATCTTAGATTCAAAAGAAATATTCTTGGTGGCATATCGATACAGCCTTTTTTAGTACCGATACCGATACAGGTAAATTTGTTAAAAAGTATGGGAATAATTATGGTAATTTACAAAATAGTCACTGTTTATTAAATGGATTAATTGACTAGGTAAATAAACTTTAATTGGGATGAACATTTATATGCTAACTATTTATAGGTTAAATTTTATATTGGTAATTTCAATTTATGGAAAGGAACTCTAAATTACTCAAATTATAGATTAGTCCCTAAAACTAGTAGAAAGTTTAAAATTGGTCCAAAATTGATAAACATAGTTCTATATCAAATTACCGCCCTTTATACCATATTATAGTATCATAGTGAGTTATCGATGTTATTGTATCATTATTGAATCACTAAATATCGTTCAAAATATTGTACCATTTATTGTTTCAATCATTGATAGCATACTTCGACCGGGTTCCCTACTAGGCCGGGAATGGATTTGTTACATTTTCCTCAACTTCTTTCCATGGCATATTCTTCAGCCAAGGTTAAGTTTCCTTCAATGAAGAAATCAATAAGAAATATGATGAAATTTTCATTGCTAGAGCTTTCTATTACAAGAAAAGGTTCGACTTCAAGAACAAACTTAACTTAGGGTTCTCACCGGAGGTAGTTGCCGTCATCAAGGTGCACAATTGGGAAACCTTTTGCCAACAGCCTGGGGTGGTTGACTCCACCATTGTTCGTGAATTCTATATGCCCACCTCACTACCAAGGATTCATCTTTTCTATTTGTATGAGGTATGACTGTTCGATCTGATGAAGGATACACTAATGGTTTGTTTAAGTTGGAAGGTGTAGGAGAATAAAATTTGGCATTCGTTGAATCAATGGACGATGCCAAGAGGAAGTTAATATTGCATGACTTGTTTGAGCATGGCACAAAGTGGAACGTTTCATCCAAAGGTCATAGAACTATGAAACGGTTGGCACTAAAACCATAGCCAAGGGGATGGAACCACTTTTTGAAAGCTAATCTCATGTTGACCACTTGTAACAAGATTGTTTAAGAACATATGAAAGTTTTGTTGCATTCAGTTATGATGGGGATGAAAATCAATGTGGGGCATTTGATCATTGACAAAACCTACAAGTGTGATGGTAAGGGAAGTGGAAGTATGATGGTAAGGCTGCATAAGGTGCCCAAGTTTGAGTCTGATAACTCCCAGAAATGCAACGGAACCATTACCTCTATGCTTCGGAGCCAATTAATTGCCAGGGAGGTAAAGGAGAATGGCAAGGGAAAGGTTATTGAGTCGGTGTATCCTACCAGAACACCTAAGGTGGAACCTATCACACTGATGCCAGCATTGATGTCAACATTTGCCTTGATATTACTTTCCTATATTTATCAATGACAAGAACTCATTCTCCAGAAACTAGAGAAGGCTGAGGAGCAAAATTTATTGCTCTGGCAATATGCTAGAGCTACAGACCTTGCCATCAAGATAACTCTTAAAAGCATGTAATCCAATCATTTACCATCACTTCCAATTCACGCCCGACCTTAATGTACCTAAAGGAATGCCAGCTAGCCCCTAGTCTATTCACACTCCGACCCAACAATCCGATGCCATAGTACTCGTTTCACATGTCCAAGTTGAATTTGCCACAACTGAGACTACACCAGAGTCTGATGAAGAAGTGCCTACCAAGATCGAAGTTCCACCTGTTGCACTAGAATCTTCCGTCGCTCCAGTAGCCCCCGTTGCATCTGAGCCAGTGAGGATAATAGAGGAGGTACTCCATGATGTGAGGGACTCCACTGCCGCATGAAAACCCCAGTTAAAGAGAAAGAATGACATGGCTCCGAATTGAGGGAGCTTTGCCAAGAGGAAGACCCCTTTCTCAACCCCGGAACATTCTAAAAGGGAGTCTTCTTCTCCTCAACTCCTTACATGCATATTTTTCATTTTATCATGCATTTCATTTGCATATATGTGTTTTCATGCATTGAGGACAATGCACACCTTTGGTTTGGGGGTGTGTGTGTTGCCTTACATCTTTTGCTATTCCATGCATTCATTTTTATGTTTAATGTTTATGTTTGCATTGTGTTGCCATGTAGATTAGATTAACACATGCATACCAAACCTTAATTTTTTTTGCCACTGCCTGATTAACCTGATAATTTTTCCAATATTGCTACTAGTATAGTTAGAGTTTGTACTAGTATACTCTGTCCGATGATGAAATTAGAATCTTTAGTTAGTGTGAGCTAGTAGATTAGTAATGTCAGGTTGCTTGGCAATTGATCTCTAGCTTAGGAAACTTTAGTTTCACTTAAGCATGTGATATGCATCTAGTTCCCTAGACAAAGTTAGGATTCTTGAAACTAAACTCAGAATAAAAAACAGTGCCAGGGTAAAAGTAAAGAATAAGGCAACAATGGTTTGCTCCCTCTTAGTTCTCAAGCCAACAAAACTTTAGGGTGTGGGTGTATGGGTTAACTTAGCGGTGTAATATAGATTAACTTGAGGATTCGTGGTATGCTCCCTCTTATTTCTCACGCCAAACAACATCATAACGCAAACCCTAAATTAATGCCCGCAAAAAGAAATACTTGGTAAAAAAATTGAGTTTGGATAGAAAAGTTTTGCTAAGGGAGTTAAAGGGTACTTGATGCAATTTTACTGCACTTCAAGCACAATTCATTACCCTAGGCTATCATTATATTGTTGCACTTGAATTTGTGGATCTACTTAGCATTACTGCTCGAGGATGTATAGGACAAAACTAGGACCAGATTCTGCTTGCTAGCATGTTTTATAATCAGGAAAATTTTGCCAAGGTACTTACTTTTCTTTCTATTTTTATAAATTTTAATTGCATTACTTAGGGATAAGGAATGAGATAGGTTTGGGGGAGTGTTAACTCCTCAAAAGTACTGTTCTTCATGTATATATTGCAATGCTTTTGCTTGCCTGTGAGTACATATTGATGCATTTAGTTCTTAAATTCATGCATTTGCATATAGGAGTTAGGGAATGTTTCTTTTGCCAGATTGAAAGGGTATTTTCTTGCTTTGGGGGCATGTTAGGAGCAGGACAAGTTTGACAGAGCAGAAAAAGAGCAGAAGGTAGAGCAAAGCGAATTACCAGAAGAGAAATGCCGAGTAGTGGTTGGAAAAAGTAGGACGAGAGTTGCCAAGCTCGGTAGACAATAAAGGATAATGATGTCTGGCAAATTAGCTGTTGGTCAAATATCCAGTCAACGCTAATTTCAAAAGAAAGGATAATAGAATAAGAAGATAATGCACTTATCTTAAGTGCGTAACCAACTTCCAAATTCAAACTCAATATAAGGTTTCCACACATGCCTATTTAAAGGAATACCAATGGTGAACTGGAGAGATGAAATCGATCGAGGAGGCTGCACCTTCGTGAAGAATGATGGCAGATCATGGTTCGACCAGGCTAAGACCGAGAGCTATGGATCTATTGAAGGGCTGCATTGACGAATCTCCTTCTTTGCCAATTTCTCTTAGTTTTAATTTTGTTTTTATGATGGTGTTGATTTCAAACGATATTTTTTCATGGTTTACCCAACCATGAAATAATTTCTTCAAGTTGGTTGCAGATATTTTTGAGATGAATGCTCAACTATTTCTTAGGTTTTAATAATTGAATGCCTTGGCATTTTTGTCCTAGTACTTATTTTTCCTATATTCTTTGTCATATGACAGTTGGCATTATTATCCCTTAATATCTTAACAGACTTAGGGAACAACGATTAATTGCAAGGTACTAAGGTGAGAAGCTTCGACAGAAGATGTTCAAGTAGATAAGCTTACTTCGGGAGTGAATCTACCCCTTATGAGAAAAGATTAAAACTTTCTCAAGTTAGTTATTGAAAAACATCACTATAGATATATAGGGGTTAATCATAATTAACTTAGGGTATTTCCATCAGTAGAGGCAATATTAACTTTAAAATCTGCTCGGCAATAAAGTCAAGGCTGAAAGTTATTAATTGTTGTCGTTTCTAACGTAAAATCCAAGCATCCCTTGCAAATTCTTAACCATCATCTTGAATACTCTTGTTGCCAATCTGCCTAAGCTTTTACTCTCATTTCCCTAGTCATTTGTCTTAAATCTAAAATCCTATTCAAGCTCATTTATTTATTTCACAAGTAATTATTGCTGCATTAAAATTCTTGGACAATCCCTGTGGATTCGATACTCAGCTTACTATTGTATTACTTGCTGGCCGTGATACTTGCACGCAAAAAGACCTAAACTTGACATTATTTTTTGCATATTTACACAAAATCATCAATTGTTTGCCAAGCGTTAGCCAGTCGACACATTTTTGGTGTCCTTGTTGCAAATTGCAACAAAATTTATTGTTTTGATTTTTGCTTGTTATTGTTTATTTTTTTTGCTTGTTTGGTATATGACTGGAGTCGCACTGTAGAGGAAGATTGGCCATACGACCCAGATATTGAAAAAACCCTATGCAAGTTAAAAGAAAAATTCAAGAAATGGCTATAAATGGAAATGGTGGAGAAGATGGTGCCCAAAATAATGAGGAGAATACGATAGTACATAGAGGGATACCACCAGCACCTTCCTTCACTGCTGCAAATCCAAAAGAAAGACCTATTCGAGAACACTTGGCACCAAATATGGATAATTTGATGCCAAACCTAATTGGTCTAGAGGTAAATGCATCTAATTTTGAACTTAAACCGATAATGATTAAAACTTTATTGAATGTAGGTCAATTTGATGGATCACCTACTAGAGACCCAAGGCAACAACTTGAAGCAATTCATGGAGGTGTGCCAACTATTATCATTCTCCCTGGGAGATAGAGAAAAATTGTGGCTAAGTTCTTTGCCACCTAGTTCAGTCACTTCATGGGCATAATTATGCCAGAAGTTCCTTTTGAGATTCCAGCCACCTAAACTTAATGCCAAGCTGCAGAGTGATAGCCTTACTTTTAGGCAAGCTAATGATGAGACTTTATATGATGCATGGGAGCGTTTCAAAAATCTGTTGAAAAGATGCCCCATGCATGGATTTCCTACTTGGACCCAGGTGGAGACATTTTATAATGGACTTAATGCTCATGCCAGAAATGTGGTTGATGCTTCGACAAACTGTTCGTTACTAGACAAAAATTACATGGAGGCATTTGACATTCTTGAAAGGATTGCTACCAATGATCTCCAATATTCTACTGCCAGACTAGGAACTTGAACAAAAATTGCTGGAAAATTAGAGCTTTATGCACTATCATCAATCAATGCTCAGATTTCAAATCTCACTAACATAGTGAAGACGATGCAAGGTTCTACTGAAGTCCAAGAAGTAAAGGCATTAGAACCATTTTGTATTATTTGTAGAGAGTATCATAATGTGGAAGAATGCCAAGCCAACCCTAAATTGGTAAATTTTGTTGGCAATTTCAATTGTAATTTTAACTCACATTATAATACTATAATGCAGGTTGGAAGTAGCATCTAATCTTTTCATGGGAAAACCAAGGCGATAACTAATTTAATGCCCAACGACAGAACAATAATGCACCACCAGGTTTCAACCAGAATGAGATGCCACAGAAAGCACAAAACAATTTTCATCAAGGACAGAGATCTAACCAGTGAAACACTTTAACCGACTACATGGACAGAAATGATACAACTGTCTAGAGTTTAGCAGCATCTATACGAAACTTGGAAGTTCAATTGATGCAACTGTCCAGAGTTTAGCAGCATCTACGCGAAACCCAGAAAAAAGGTAGAGAACAATACAAGGCTGTAACATCCCAAAAACTAGTCTAGTCGGAATTGAGTTCAGTGATCAAAAACCCTACTTCGTAAAGGTCCAAATATCGTATTGACTTTGACCGCAAGGTCAATTTCATCGATAATGGACTCTAATTGAGTCAAATTATAGTTTAAGGACCTTATTGAATGTATTGAAAATCTATTTAGTGACTAAATTATAGAAATTGAAAGTTTGTGGGTACAAGTATAGAGAATTAAGAGTTGAGGGACTAACCTTGTGATTAGCCCCTCATCAATTATAATCATCCATACGTGGGATGATCAGGTGCAATTCCTTCATATGAAGGAAAGCCTTGTCATTAAAATGTTAAAAGAAAGATGGATAGCAAATTTTAGCTTTACCCGATTACTTAACTAAGCACACACCTCTATCTCATCTCCTTCCTCCAAGCAAGCACCTCTATTTTTGAGGTTAGAGAAGCTTGAGATTTTTTCAGTTTATCGATATCGAAACATTACTATCGATCGGGTAGGCTAGAATCCTCAATTTATTGTTCAAATCTATGGTTATATTAAGCCTAATCATAAGCTAGGGTTTTGGCTATTCATGGAAATTCATAGCTAATGGTTATATTCAAGTTTAGATATTGATTTTGATATTGTTATAATGTTTTTGATATCATATTGATGATTCTAACAATTTTCGTATTGTTCACCTAGCTCAAGAAGTGGAGAAGGATTATCCACCATTATCGTCGAAGGTTGGGAACAAAGGGATTATCACCCGAGAGCCATATGTGTATCGAATTTTCAAGGTGAGTGTAGTCAGAGTCTCGAGATAGGCTAGGTGTCTTTCCCTATCCCATTGTCATTTATTATTGTATTGCTAACATCATTGTTAAGGAATATTGCACCGAATCACTTTGTGGATGCTATAGGTAAGCATCGATAAGTATAGTCTAGATTATCGAGCATCGACATTGTTATTGGACATCGCTATCGATTTTTCTATTATCATCGTCATTGAATTAAAGAAACATAGAACATCGATCATAGAGCATGGTCATTCCTATCGTCATTGTTATTGTCATTGATTATTGTTATTGGTAGAGTTATTGTTATCAAAATATCAGAAATAAAGCATCGATCATTTCCATTGTCGTTGAGATTATTGAGCACTGACATTGCTATTGATATTGTTATTGAACATTGATATTGAGTCATTGCTTATTGACAAGAATACTGAACATTGTTGTTCTTGCTGAACACCGATCATTGATATTGTTACCGAACCTTGGATTCGAAAGGACATTGGATACAATTGGCATGCCATAAGATTCATGAGCTCAGAGTATGAGTGGACTATGGTCCTTGGGCTATGGCCTTTATTGTGGCGAGATGGAGGGATGTTTGTTTTATTGGTCATATCGGCAAGGCGGAGGGACTAGACCATTCATTGATTTGGCGATGCGTAGGAATTCGCATATCTACTATCTCGAATCGATCAAAGGATTAATATTGAAATATGGACTTATTGTTATTGAACATGGTCATGCATTGTTAACATTGTGTTATTGCATTGTTATTTCCTATACATGACTTGAAATTGTAACACCCCTTTCCTGGCCTGGTCGAGAACCGGGTCGAAGAGTGCTACCGGTGAATAGAACGGTGGTCGGTGTGATAAAATTTCAGCAATGCATAACACTTGATCATTATTATACCTTTCCAACATTACCAAATATAACTATTAGCGCAATATATCCCATATGGAACAATAATTCATTAGTTAGGACCAATTTATAACTTTTACAAGTTTTAGGGACTAAACTATAAATCTAATAATTTAGGGATACTTTTCTATAATTAACAATGCCAAAATGAAATTCAATGCAATAACAGGATTCTCATAAGTTTTCATGACATTCCGATAATATTTACTCATTCAATTGAACCATACAATATTTAATGACCATTTTGTAAACTATTTAAAACTGTGTTGAATGCCTTTTAACAGAATTAACTAACCCCATATTGATACAGCTAAGCCCGTATCGACACTCGTTGACCAAGATTGACCCATATCGATACACCCTAAGGCTTATGGATACAATTTATTTCCCAGACCTCACTGCCAAGGTTTGTACCGATACACCCCCGTTTGCGTATGATACGCTATATTTTACCAAGTCCAAATATGCAAGACCGTATTAATACAGCTTGACCCGTATCGATACGCATGTCCTATAATGATAGATTTTGACTGGTTTTTATTCAATTTGACTTACTATAACGCCTATATTTTGGGACTATGAGTTAGCTGGGTTAGACTAGGTGGTCTGTTTGAACCGTTTCGGCAATTCAAACTAGTTTCAGGAATAATGCGGTTTAAATGGTTTTTGAATGAAATAAATTATGGAAAATGTTTTAAAATCCTTATTTAATATATAAGTGATTTTGGTGGAATCAATTTTGGGAAATGTAATTTGGAGGTTTGACATTTTGGAACTAGTGACCAAAATGTAAAATGTGCAAAACTATTTTTAGTGACTAATTTGTAAAAGATCAGGACTTAGAATCTTTAGGGAGCTTTGACCAAGAGTCTCATTCAGACTTTTTCCCCTTAATGGACTATTTTTAAATTAGTTTAATAAACAAAACAAGTTGGAGAGAATTAATTGGTCATTATTTCACAAAACATATTTCACGTAACTAACTTTTCTCTCAACTATTTTCCTCTCAATTTCTCTCCAGCCAAACATCAGATTTTCTTCAAAGATTTAAGGTAAACCTTTGATTTAGCTCATTCTTTTAACGCCAAAAGATTTCTTATTGATTTCCTTTTAAAGCCTTATGATTTTATCTTTGTTTTCTCATGAAAAATCATTGCAATGGGGGGGGAAGCATCATTAGAGGTAAAGTTCCGTTCTTCTCCTCTAATAAATGATTTTTTATCGAAATTCCCAAGTTCATCATCTTTTATGAATGTTTTCGAATGAGTTTTGATGGTATAATTATGTAAAGATAATTTAATTGAGGTTTAATTGCTTTAATTGATGGATCTTTGTTTCAGATCTGATTTGTTGGGTTTATTGTAATACCCCAAATCATGGCCTAGCAACATGTCATAAACTAATTAGAATGTAAATGTACAAACAATCTACAAATTAGAAGACTTGGTTAAATCTAGTGACAAAATTAGATGGATTACTAAAGAAGTAGCCTAATCATGAAGGATCAAATAGTAACAAATTGTAATGTAGAATTGCATGCAATAAGGATGAGTAATTAAGGATTTATGAAGCAATTAGACCAAAATTGTCCAAGTGGAGGCAAATAGCTAAGCCATGTGATAACACCATGGCCAAGTGGCCATCTTGCTATCATCTTCTCCACTCCACCTTGGCCGAAACTCTCCTCATCCATCTAGGAAAAGAAAATCACCATTGTTGGGGAAGAAAGCTTGCATGAGATCTCAATTGCATGAAAATTGAATAGCTAGGAAGATTGTAAGTGGATTCTAAATCCTTCCTCCCTAGCAACTTGTTTGAATGAGTGATTGATGATGTTCTTGTTGTGTAATTTGAATTGAATGATTTCCATGTATGTTAGGGTCATGCTAGCTTCAATTTGAAATTGAAATTGTGGATACTAGTAGTCAATTTGATAAAGGAAATATGTATAGTTGCTGGAAATTGGAGAAATATGTACATGGTTGAAAACAGTCTTGATTAGGGACTGTTTTGGCAGAGAAAATGTGTAAACATGTCAATTGGATATAGAACCCTGTTTTGAACATGTTGGTAGATAAAATTAAGATTGAATTGAATAGATAACTTGTTGGAAAATGACTACACCTAATTGTACTAGTTAAATTAGGCAATGGGCTGCTCAATTGGTAAATTGAATGTGCAATGCTGATCAAATAGATCAAATTGGGTTCAACATGATAATGCCCTATTTTAAGCACATTTATAGGTGAATTATAATGACCTAGACATTTAATAACATGAAAATGAATTGAATTGCCATGTTAGAACCTTGCTTAGGTGAAATAAGAAGCTAGAAACTCAACCTAGTGTAATCTACCCAGAATGCTCTATTCTGGGCAGTAACTTTGAAAAATCACTACAAATTGTATAAAGTGAATTTAAGGCGGAAATTTTTATTGACAACACCTTGATATGTCTAAATTCATTAGGAGAAACCAGAACTGAACTCTGGGTTGTAGAATGAAATGTAGAGAAGAAACACTAGGGACAGTGCAAACTGTCCAGTGTAACAAATTACCTTGTATTTAAGCTAAAAATGTATTAATTGGAAAAGAATTAAAATGCAAGCCTTATATTGTTATAAATAGAATTTTGTTAGCTTTCCAACGGTGTAAACCAATTGAAATTCTGACGTACGGAATGAAAGTTATGCATGATTAAGTGACTAGAGTGCAAGCTGCCTGGCAGCAGCTGTATAGGTAATTGCACACTGTTTTGTGGCAAATTGTAAACTATTTTGTAGACAGTTTTAGGACATTGATTCTGTCTTGTTTTACATGAACTAGAGTATAGATAAGTTTAGTTAAGTGTAATGGAAAATGTATATGAGCATGCTGCCAGATTTGTGTATGTTATATGCTTGTAAATTTGCCTTGATTGGATGATCACATGATCTTGTTTTGACATGTTTGTACTTGTAATGTGATGGAACTAGGAGTAAACTTGGTGGAAGAGGATAGAGTGGATTATTCTAATGCCAAGAACAAAGGAGTGTGGATCCAAGACTAGCTAAGCTTGGAGTATTATGAGTGTAGTTATCCCTAGGGTTGGGACTAAGTCCTAACTAATGCATACTTGTTTACACTCTTGAAATGTTAAATGAATCTAATCATGGACTTGAATTAATAAGGGAAGAATGACTAGTAATGCATGAAGTTTGATCACATCTTGAATACATGTTTTATTTGAATGCTAAGCATGTTTAAATGGTACATTGGTGCTTGTATGTGATGTGATGCATGTGATCAAAAGCTAAAGAACTTGCTTGAGATATCATCTCATCTTGATTAAATGAAACATGAAAACTACATGATATGTGAGCTATGGCTCAATGGCCTAAGGGCCTAATATGAAATGAACTTGCTTGACATGAACTTGATCTTGAAGCACTTGAATAAATGGTAAATCGAACAACCTTGTTAGCTAGTTGGACTAGGTAGAAGGGCATGCCTTAGAGTCTAGAGCTCATTGTGTCAGGGTGGACTATAGTCCAGGGATAAGGCCCCTATTTGGCGACAGACGGAGGGTACGTATGTAGTCTTTGGCGACAGTAGGAGGGTTGACCAGTAATACGGTGCATCTTGTGGCGACAGTTGGTTGGAGACTCGATTACCTATACAAACTAAGTACCAAGGGGGTTGTTTAATTGATAACATATGTAATAACAATCCTAAAACACATGTGACTTGTCTTGAAAGCTATGAATAGTATGTTACTTGACATGAAAGCCATGAATTGTATGTTACTTGTCATGTAAGCATGACTTAAATTGATCACTTGTTTTGAAAGCATGTTGTGCTTGATTCTTGATATGAAAACATGAAGTATGATTCCATGTTCTTGTTCCTTGATAGCCAAATGTTTGATATCCTTAGCTAGGATTATCTTGATGCTTGAAAGCCTTATCTAGGATCATTCTAATGCTTGAAATCCTTAGCTAGGACTATACTTGATTAAATGACACAAAAACTTAATATAACAAATGGTTAGAACTAGTTACTACCTCACTAAGTACATTCTTGTACTTATCACTCTCGCTTTCATTCTTCCCAACTATAGGATAAAGGATACGAGTATTGCTTGATCTTGAAGCCTACTTTCTTGAGCTAGAAGCAAGCCACACAAGCTTTGTCTAAGTATGGTTTCATACTTGTTTTTGTATATCTCCTAGAATGGTGGCACTAGATTGTTTAGAGTGTAGATTGATCATGCATTTTGGTACTTGTATATAATGTCTTGATGGGCCTATTATGTTATGAATCTATGGACAAGTATGTAATGAACCTAAAGTTCTTGTAATAGAATGTTGTTGCTGCGCATTTGATTATATATTGGAATGATCAAGTGTTTGAATTAAATTACATTGAACCATTCGATTACTTTGTTTAATGAACATGTGAATGATGGAATGAATAACATGAATGTTTATGTATGTATACCTAGTTTTGTGGCTGCCAGTGGTTACAAATGACAATGCTAGCTTGTTTGGATCGAATGTCAAAATGAAATGAACCTGCCTACTTGTCTTGCTACTCAATTGATGTAGGTGTTGCCTTGTGATAGTATGATACTTTTCGAATGCATAGGAATAGAGTATGGCTTGATTGGAACTAGTTACATGTAAATTGGATGATCAAAGAATCATGTTAGTAATTTAAGTATAAGATGACACATGTATACATCAAGGAATAATGAAATGAAGGAAGCATGTTTGAACATTAGGTAATTCAAATGAGGCATGATATCATAGGATTGAATATGCAAAGTGAATCATGGAAGTAGTAACCTATAGTGTAAGCATGAAAGGAAAAATTTTAATGGCCTTATTCGAATGAATTCATGTTTGGAAATCAAATGCTTAGTTGCTTGTTAATTAAGTAAGTATACCTTGTTGCTTTCTTGTTCTTCTATTGCTTGCCTTGTCCTTGTCCATGCTTGCCTATGTAACGCTCCCGAGCTGGTTTGCTACTAGCCCGGGGTAGGGGTGTTACATTTATAATGAGTTAATACTATGATTATGATGTGTTGATATGTTTATTTAAGTGATATTAACAATAGAATCCCGAAACAAGGTGAATTGCTAGGTTTTGATGTCGATATCTTTGGGTTTGTGGCTTGTTTATGGAGTTAATTGGTTGCTAGTGGTTCTTTCGTGTTGAAGAGATGTTTTTGGATGTAAATTAATGTTGTTTTAGTGTTAATATCGCTGGGTAATAGCTGAGAATAGTTAGTAAGGTTTTGCCAATGATTTCAGTTGTTTTTGTTAGGCAGAAGCTTGATTGTTGTGGGAGGAAAGTGTTGTAGTGTGTTGTTGGGGATTTTGATGCAAAGAAACGCATTAATCCGCTATTTTGATTTGTTTAGAAGTAGGGAATGATGATCCGATAGCTTCGGAAGGAGTTGTGGTTGATTCGAAAGCTTGATTTCGCCTCCGCAAGGCCAACGATGTGTAGTTGGTGAGTGGCACTCGTTTTAAAGCTTTTCAAAGGGGTTTGAAATTGATTTTGGGGAGTTTAAATTGAGCTTGAAACACTGGTTCAAACTCGGAAGTAAGTATTATCGAGTTCGCTCTCGGTTCTCAGCTTTTTCCATTGTTTTGATAAATCATGGTCATGTTTGAAGATAGAATTTGTTACCTACTATTATGCATTTTTTATGTTGAGAAATGATTCATGTTATCCCATGAGATTGATTTATGGTTTTCAAGAGGTTGCATCTTGATGAGAAAAATGCTATGCATTGATTATGTTTTAAAATGGGATATGCTATGGTTTATGTTGATGCATTGAAAAATAGTAGGTTAACATGGTTTTAAAGTGTATATTGGCAAGTGACGGAGCCTTTAATAATCGGATATAATTGGTCGACCAATAGGATGAGAGTGCACTATAATATGTAGCAAAATTGTACGCGCGTGAGCCACCTCCATGATGTGCAGCAACATCACGTGAGTCATCGTAAGGTGCGAAGTAACACCTTACGGGCATTTGAGGTGTGAAGCAACACCATGCGTTCTGTCATTCTTATAGTGCACAGCCACACCATGAGATGTATTCGCATATCCGATGTGTTGGGACGTAGCCCTCTCATGTGTTTGATCGGGACGTAGCCATCTCGGGTCACTTAAGTGACAATGTAAAAGATTACATGTATCTTCAATTTAAATGGTTTTTGTATAATAAGCTCTATACATGAGATTCTATTTTTGAGCATGGTAGCAAATGTTCATAATTTGAAAAGCTAGCTTGAGATTTACACTGGTCTAATGCATGAACCTTAATGATACATATGTTAAAAGCTAAATGATTTGCTTTAGTGAGTTTTAAAGTATGAGCCTATGTTATGCACGATGAGAAATAGTTTATTGAGGAAAAAAGGTTTTCAAAGGCATTGTTAATGGTTTGTTTTGAGCATCTCCCACTAAGCATATTGCTTACGATCTCTTTTCTTAACAATGCAGAAAAGTAGATTGTTCGGGCTGCAAGAAAGCAAGTGAAGAGGTTCAATAGTAGCTCATGAAATACCCCAAATCATGGCCTAGTAACATGTTATAAACTAATTAGAGTTTAATTGTACAAACAATCTACAAATTAGAAGAATTGATTAAACCTAGTGACTAAATTAGATGGATTGCTAAAGAAGTAGCCTAATCATGAAGGATCAAATAATATCAAATTGTAAATGTAGAATTGCATGCAATAAGAATGAGTAATTGAGGATTTATGAAGCAATTAGACCAAAATTCGACGCCTGATCAAGTCGTAATTTCACACGCTTCCAGCATGTACATGTAGGATAGTAATTAAGCATCTAGAAAAGATAAAAAGAAAAATAAATATACAAGGTTTGTTTATTGGGTAAACCTTCCTGATTTAGTCCAATATTCCCCGTGTGACTCATTCAGTTCGATCTTGTGACTAGACCGGGTCGAGGGGGTTACACTTACCATACGAGGTCCAATTAAAATAAAACTTTACCAGCAAGTTTATGACCACTTAATCTACTAACACGTCAACTTTCATGTCACTACGAATTCATTTACCAAGCTTTCACCTTTTTAAGCCAATTATGCCATTTTGACCATTTTTTAACCAACATTAACATACCATTTAGGCCCTCTAAAGCCAATACAAAACATAACCAATATACACATACCAAAATGACCATAATCAACTAGTTTAACTACTTTGTTACCATCCTAGGAGTTCATAAGGACAAAACGCATTACTCTAAGCTTGTGCTGACGTGCCAAACTTCCAACTAGCTCCGATCTCGATCCGATATACTTTCTTAACCTAAAATGTGGAAGATGAATGCATTAGACTTACATAGTCTAAATGAGGTAGCCATAACAATGAATGAGCATGGTATGCAATCCAACATGCTTCGATAGCAATTCTAACCGTGTTAACAAAAGGCATAGAATTCAACATGGCATTATTATCCTACTCAACATATAACTTGCCATTTATGATCAACATGGTAACAATAATCAATGACAATGTTACAAAACAATAATCAATAGCATTATTTCACATCAATGGTCAATAGCAATACTCAATGGTTTCCTTGGATCGATTTCACAGTATATGGATACATGAATTCCACCTCCGCACTAATATCAATAATGGTCTAGTCACATTCCCTCTGCCAAACCAATTTGACCAATACACATCAACATCCCTCTACTGCACCACAATAAAGGCTGTAGCCTATACCCGTACCAATGAGCTCATGAATTATAAGGCATGGCAATTGTATCCAGTACTCTTGAATCCAAGGTTCGATAATTAATGATTCGATATTAATGTATCAATAACCATGGTTCAATAGCAATGACTCATACCTATAAATCAATAACAACGATTCAATGATTTCAATGGCAATATCAACAGTGCTTTGAAAATGAATTCAATGCAATACTTACCCATACTTACCAACATGGCCTTTCGGTAATGATTTATACAAAATTCCTTCAATACAATGATTAGCAATACAATAAGCAAAAATCAATGATTCGAGATGGCACCTAGCAACTCTCGAGACCCCGACTACACTCACCTTGAATTTCGAAGCTCCTACAGCTCTCAGATCGTAATTCCCCTTTTCCTAGCATTTGTTGGAGATGATGGATTAGCTTCCTCCAACTCTTGAGCTAGGGAAGATCAATAGGAAATTTTTACGATTAATATAACAATATCGATATTCATTTATAAGCTTAGAATAGCTATTAGCTATAGAATAGATTCGTATATTGAAACTTGAGAAACAAAGGTTTGACTTGAGAATTATAACTTAAAATTGGACATTCAATAATCCATGGAATCGACAATAGATTGAGGGTTTCTACTTACCCAACCTATAGCTATACAATGAAACTCTTGTGTAACACCCCTAACTCGGCTTAAGAGAAAACCGCCTTAGGTAGTGTTAAGAAACAAAGATTTGACAGACATACAATGCCAAAATCTTTAGAGCGAGCAAGAACCAGAAATCAGGGTAAAATAAAATCTTTTTAGTAACCTTCGCATTCAAACAAGAGGGCTCATTCAATAAACATAACACATCAAACGGTAACCCATCATGACTTTACTTCTATAACTTTCAAATCCCATAGTGTCTCTTTTGATTCAAACACCTTATTAATCTTGACTAGGTAAATTATTGCACACTTAACTCATTGGTCACTAGACAAATGTCAACTTAATATAGCTATACCTATTTATCTTGTCATACAACTATTTGTACAAAATAGTAACATTTTACTAGACATCCAAAGAAAAACACCTATTTATGTATTTACATATAAGTCTGCACACAACAGACTCACACCTAACTCTTGATACTTGTGATCCGGTCCATGATCTTAAGATAACCGTAAACATGATCACCCTAAAAAGTAGGTGAAAGAAACAGAGTAAGCAACCACTTAGTGATGTAGCAAAATGATCTAGAGCATATATCAAATATTATGAGTTCTATAATTAACCTTGCACTAAAATTTAAACTAGTTTCAAGCAACTATGACTTGTCATAAGGTAAGGGACTTTGATCGCATAATTTCTGACATAGCAATTCATACGCATGTATTACTTACCTCACAATCGTAAAACCATGCATACTCTAACATGTTTTACTCATCACATAAGTTATATAATTAACCTTATCATATAAGACATTGCTTACTACACAAGTCAGATCATATTCAAGATATCCTAATCTCATTCGAATAAGGCATGCTCATATAATCATGGATACATAGCATACATATCATAATTTCATATCAATTGAGTAAGGCATGTTCACAATTTCATAGATACATGGCATAAATATCATATAATCCTATCAATCGGACAAGGAACATTCATATATTTATGGATACATGGTATACATAGTAAAGGTTGTCCACTTTGTCTCATCTATGACCAAAACTGTCCAGCAACTATATAACATGCACATACACTTTAACATGTTCAATACATCTCGATTTAAGCACTCAAAACTGTCCAGCAACTATATAACATGTACATACACTTTAACATGTTTACTACATCTTGATTTAAGCACTCAAAACTGTCCAGCAACTATATAAAATGTACATACACTTTAACATGTTTAATACATCTCGATTTAAGCACTCAAAACTGTCCACTGACTATACAACATGTACATACACTTTAACATGTTTAATACATCTCAATTTAAGCACTCAAAACTGTCCAGCTACTATACAACATGTACATACACTTTAACATGTTCAATGCATCTCAATTTAAGCACTCAAAACTGTCCAGCCACTATATAACATGTACATACATTTTAACATGTTTAATACATCTCAATTTAAGCACTCAAAACTGTCCAGCGACTATATAACATGTACATACACTTTAACATGTTTAATACATCTCAATTTAAGCACTCAAACTGTCCAGCGACTATATAACATGTACATACACTTTAACATGTTCAATATATCTCAATTTAAGACTCAAAACTATCCAGCAACTATATAACATGATTATTCAATCATAACTCATTTGTTTAACTTGCAAATTCATTATTTTATCTTTATCATAGCCTTGAGTATCGAATTACAGCCTAGGTACCGAATTTTATGACGTCCATCGTCAAACAAGGATACTCGAAGTACCAAACAAGGGACCGAAGTCCAAACAAGGGACCAAGAACTTGGGAATTTCAGTAAAGAACATATCATTGGAGGAGAAGAACGAAACCTTACCTCTAATGCTGACTTTTCCTTCAATTGCAAAGATTTGCATGAGAAAACAAGGTTTAAACAACAAGGATTTGTTATGAAAACATTAATGAATCATTTAGGATCAAAAAGATAAATCAAATCAGATATTTACCTTAAATCTTTGAAGAGAAAATGGTTGTTTGGCTGGAGAGAATTTGAGAGAAAATAAATGAGAAAATAAAGTAATTACGTGAAATGTATTTTGAGAAAACAAATTGGCTAATTAATTCCCTCAAATTATTTATTTATTAAAACCGTTTAATACCAACCAATAAAAAGGAAAATTCTTAATTAGACTCTTGGTCAAAGCTCCCAAAAGATTCTAAGCCTTGATCTCTTACAATTTTGTCACTAAAAATAGTTTTACGTATTTTATATTTTGGTCACTAGTCCAAAAATGTCAACCTTCCAAAATATATTTTCCAAAATTGATTTCACTAAAATCACTTATATAATAAATAAGGATTTTAAAACATTTTCCATATTTAATTTTACTAAAAAACTATTTATACCAAATTAATCTCGAAACTAGCCTAAATTGTCGAAACCAACTCAACAAGCCATCTAGCCTAACCCGGCTAACTTCTAGGCCCAAAATTGGGCGTTACATGGAGTCTTTAGTTTCGGGAGAACATAGCAAAGAAGAAAGCTTTCTCTCTTGAAGAATTCCTAATAGCCAACCTTAATTATTTCCCACCTATATAGCAACCTTGGGGAAGCTTACCCTTCCCAAGGGTTTGCTAAACCCTATTAAATCACTTTTCTTCCTATCATTCAGTTGTCAATTGGATGACAATTAGTCATCTCTTCTGATGACTTTCACGTGGGGAAGGCCAAGCAAGGAGGTGAGTAAGCACCTTTCTTCAATTTCCTTTAATTTGGGCTTCAAAAAGATTCAAAAAAGGGGACCCATATCGATACTCTCGTGGCCGTAACGATACGCTCATGCTAAAATAGGTAAGTTAGTTATTAGCAGTTGGGCCGTATCGATATTGGCTTGACCATATCGATACGCCTAGGTCAATTTGCATTTTGGCTTTAAATTTTGTACAAGGAAGTCTCTTGATTTCTCATGCAAGGATCTGCATAGGTTCTTCCTTGTATGTCATATTGAATTAAATTTCCATAGATTTCGGTTCAATCACGTGGGAAGGATCTGACTGGTACATGCGTAACATAGATACATGGAAGACATTATGAATCCGGCTTAACTCATTGGGGAGATCTAATCGGTAGGCAACAGGTCCAACTCTTTCGATCACTTCGAATGAGCCAATGAAACGAGGACTTAGTTTCCCCTTTTTGCTAAAACGGAGGATCTTCTTCCACAGAGACACTTTGAAGATGGCCTTCTCACCAACCTCGTACTGAATATTTCTTCTCTTCAGATTAGCATAGGACTTCTGTCTGTCAAAGGCATCCTTAAGCTGATCACGAATAATGGTTGTCCTTTCTTCAGTTTCCCGAAGTAGGTAAGGACCTAGCATCTTGCCTTCACCGAGTTCGGCCCAATAAAGAGGAGTTCTACATCTCCTTCCATATAGAGATTCATACGGAGCCATTTGAATCAAGGTCTGATAACTGTAGTTGTAAGCAAATTTGACCAAGGGTATGGATTTCTCCCACGTATCCCCAAAGTCGATAACACAGGCTCGAAGCATATCTTCCAGGATCCAAAAGGAAGGATCAAAATTGGTACAAAACACTTATGTATACGGTTAAAAGGAAGATTTAGAGTTACCTGTATAACTCTCTTAAATTGGCCATCAATTTGAGGATGGAAAGCAGTGGTAAGGTGCACTCGCGTCCCCAAGGCCTCGTGTAAGGTCCCCAAAACACTTTAACATGTTCAATACATCTCAATTTAAGCACTCAAAACAGTCCAGCAACTATATAAAATGTACATACACTTTAACATGTTTAATACATCTTGATTTAAGCACTCAAAACTGTCTAGCGACTATATAACATGTACATACACTTTAACATATTTAATAAATCTCAATTTAAGCACTCAAAACTGTCCAGCGACTATATAACATGTACATACACTTAACATGTTTAATACATCTCAATTTAAGCAATCAAAACTGTCCAGCAACTATATAACATGTACATACACTTTAACATGTTCAATGCATCTCAATTTAATCACTCAAAACTGTCCAGCAGTATATAACATGTACATACACTTTAACATGTTTAATACATCTCAATTTAAGCACTCAAAACTGTTCAACGACTATATAACATGTACATATACTTTAACATGTTCAATACATCTCAATTTAAGAACTCAAAACTGTCTAGCAACTATATAACATGTAGATACACTTTAACATGTTCAATACAACTCAATTTAAGCACTCAAAACTGTCCATCAACTATATAACATGATTATTCAATCATACCTCATTTGTTTAACTTGCAAATTCATTATTTTATCTTTATCATAACCTTGTGTATCGAATTACAACCTAGGTACGCGAATCTTATGACTTCAGGATACTTGAAGTACCAAACAAGGGACCGTAGTCCAAGCAAGGGACCGAAGTCCAAACAAGGGACCAAGAACTTGGAAATTTCAATAAAGAACATATCATTAGAGGAGAAGAACGAAACCTTCCTCTAATGCTGACTTTTCCTTCAATTACAAAGATTGACATGAGAAAACAAGGTTTAAACAACAAGGATTTGTTATGAAAACATTAAAGAATCATTTAGGATCAAAAAGATAAATCAAATCAGATATTTACCTTAAATATTTGAAGAGAAAATGGTTGTTTGGCTGGAGAGAATTTGAGAGAAAATAAATGAGAAAAGAAAGTAGTTACGTGAAATGTATTTTGAGAAAACAAATTGGCTAATTAATTCCCTCCAATTATTTATTTATTAAAACCATTTAAAACCAGCCAATAAAAAGGAAAAGTCTTAATTAGACTCTTGGTCAAAGCTCCCTAAAGATTCTAAGCCTTGATCTCTTACAATTTTGTCACTAAAAATAGTTTTACGTATTTTATATTTTGGTCACTAGTCCAAAAATTTCAACCTTCCAAAATATATTTTCCAAAGTTGATTTCACTAAAATCACTTATAAAATAAATAAGGATTTTAAAACATTTTCCCATATTTAATTTTACTCAAAAACTATTTATAACAAATTAATCCCGAAACTAGCCTAAATTGTTGAAACTAACTCAACAAGCCATCTAGCCTAACTCAACTAACTTCTAGGCCCAAAATCGGGGCATTACATGAAGTATTTAGTTTTGGGAGAACATAGCAAAGAAGAAAGCTTTCTCTCTTGAAGAATTCCTAATAGCCAACCTTAATTATTTCCCACCTATATAGGAACCTTGGGAAAGCTTACCCTTCCTCAAGGGTTTGCTAAACCCAATTAAATCACTTTTCTTCCTATCATTCAATTGTCAATTGGATGACAATTAGTCATATCTTCTAATGACTTTCACGTGGGGAAGGCCAAGCAAGGAGGTGAGTAAGCACATTGCTTCAATTTCCTTTAATGCGGGCTTCAAACAGATTCGAAACAAAGGGACCCGTATCGATACTCTCATGGCCGTATTGATACACTCATGCTAAAATAGGTAAGTTAGTTATTGGCAGTTGAACCGTATCGATACTAGCTTGACCATATCGATACGCCTAGCTCAAAATTTGCATTTTGGCTTTGAATTTTGTACAAGGGAGTTCATTCACTCAAATAGGAACAAAATGTAACTCCATTATACAAGAGGGGTACAAAGGTCAATCATTACAAACGTTTAATGCATCGGATCCAAAATTTCCAATCACCGAAACCTACTTTCGACTAGGCTAGTTTTTGGAATGTGACAACTCTCCCTTTAAGAAAATCGTCCTCAAATTTTCACATCAAGCAAAGAGATGAGGATATTGCTTTTGCATGGTTTCTTTAGGTTCCCATGTTGCCTCTTCAACCGAGTGGCTTCTCCAAAGAACTTTCACTAAAGGCACACACTTGTTAGGAAGTCTCTTGATTTCTCGTGCGAGGATCTGCACAGGTTCTTCCTCGTATGTCATATTGAATCAAATTTCCATAGATTACAGTTCAATCATGTGGGAAAAATCCGACCGGTACTTGCATAACATTATGAATTTGGCTTAACTCTTCAGGGAGAGCTAATCTGTTGGCAACAGGTCCAACTCTTTCGATCACTTCGAATGAGCCAATGAAACTAGGACTTAGTTTCCCTTTTTTTGTTGAAACGAAGGATCTTCTTCCACGGAGACACTTTGAGGAAGGCCTTCTCACCAACCTCATACTGAATATTTCTTCTCTTTAGATCAATATAGGACTTTTGTCTATCGAAGGCATCCTTAAGTCAATCACGAATAATGGTTTTCTTTTCTTCAGTTTCTTGAAGTAAGTTAGGACCTAGCATCTTACCTTCACTGAATTCAGCCCAACAAACAAGAGTTCTACATCTCCTTCCATATAGAACTTTATACGGAGCCATTTGAATCGAGGTCTGATAAAAGTTGTTGTAAGAAAATTCGACCAAGGGTAGGGATTTCTCCTACGTATCATCAAAGTCGATAACACAGGCTCGGAGCATATCTTCCAGGATCTACAAGGAAGGATCAAAATTGATACAAAACAGTTATGCATACGATTCAAAGGAAGATTTAGAGTTACCCATATAACTCTCTTAGATTGGCCATCGGTTTGAGGATGGAAAGCAGTAGTAAAGTGCACACGCGTCCCCAAGGCCTCGTGTAAGGTCCTCCAAAACTGTGCTACGAATCTTGGATCACAGTCAGAAATAATAGATACTGGAACTCCGTGTAAACGAATGACTTCATGGATGTATAGTTTTGGGAGTTTAGGCAAACTGAAATCCATTCTCATTGGAAGGAAATGGGCAGATTTGGTGAATCGGTCCACCACAACTGAGATAGCATCATTCTTCTTCGGGGTCATTGGCAAACCACTAACAAAGTCCATTATAATACGCTCCTATTTCCACTATGGAAGCTCGATGGGCTGCAAAAGGCCAGCAGGCACCTTGTGCTCAGCTTTGACTCGTTAACAAATCAAACACCTCGCCATGAAGTCTGTGATCTCATTCTTCATACAAGACCACCAATATAGCTCTTTTAGATCCTTGTACATCTTGATAGCTCTCGGATGAACAAAGAAAGGGCTAGAATGAGATTCATTTAGAATTTGATTATGAAGATCATCATCATTGGGCACACATATATGGTTGCAGAAACATAACAAGCCTTTGGAATTCGCAGCAAAGTCAGGATCTGTGTTATCCTTGACCTTAGCAATGAGAGGTTTCAACTCCTCATCGGCTTCTTGGAGTGCTTTAATTCGAGACACAATGGTTGATTAAACCCTTAGTTCGGCCAATAGCTTGCCATGCTTCCTGAGTCAGAAGTGAGCATTCAGACATTTCAGAGAAGAGGTAGTCTTTCGACTAAGAGCATCAGCCACAACATTGGCTTTACCAGGATGGTAATCTATAACCAAGTTGTAGTCCTTTAGAAGCTCCATCCACCGACGTTGACAGAGATTCAACTCTTTCTGAGTCAAAAGATATTTCAAACTTTTGTGATCAGTGTACAAATAACGCTTCTCACCATAGAGGTAGTGCCTCCAAATCTTCAAAGCAAACACAACTGCGGCTAATTCCAGATCGTGGGTTAGATAGTTTAACTCATGAGGATAAAGTTGACATGAAGCATAAGATATGACTTTGCCTTCTTTTATCAGTATACAGCCTAAACCCAGGTGGTATGCATCACTATACACAGTGAAGTCTTTACCCAACTTAGGTTGCACCAAAATAGGAGCATGGGTCAGAACTTGCTTAAGCTTATCAAAACTCCTTTGCTGATCCACTGTCCATACAAAGGGAGTCTCCTTAAGAAAAAGCTTCATCAAGGGTGCAACGATCAGTGATAACCCTTTAACGAATCTATGGTAGTAGCCTGCAAGGCCCAAAAAACTACAAATTTCTCCAACCTTCTTTGGAGGGATCCAATCAAGGATTGCTTGGATCTTCTTTGGGTCAACTTGGATTCCCACAAAAGAGATCACATGGCCCAAAAATGATACTTTGGATAGCCAAAATTCACATTTGCTAAATTTGGCGTACAGTTGTTTCTCTCAGAGAGTCTGAAGCACAATCTAGAGGTGTTCTTCATGAGCAGCAACATCTTTCAAGTAGATCAGGATGTCATCTATAAAGACAACCATGAACTTGTCTAAGTAGGCCCGAAACACGCGGTTCATTAGATCTATGAAGGTCGTAGGTGCATTTATAAGCCCGAAAGGCATTACTAGGAATTCATAGTGGCCATATCTAGTTCGGAAAGCAGTCCTTGGAACATTGGACTCCTTCACTAGCATTTGATAATACCTGGATCAAAGATCTATCGTTGAGAAGACAGAAGCATCTTTCAATTGATCGAAAAGATCATCGATTCTTGGTAACATATACTTATTCTTGATTGTCACCTTGTTCGACTAACGATAGTCAATGCATAAGTGCATCGATCCATCTTTCTTCTTAACGAACAACACTGGTGCTCCCCAGGGTGAGGAACTCGGTCAGATGAATCCCTTATCCAAAAGGTCTTGGATTTGGGCCTTTAGTTCTCTTAACTCCACAGGGGAAATCCTATATAGAGTAATAGAGATCGGAGTAGTCCCGGGTTGCACTTCTATCCAGAATTCTACTTCACAGGTGGGAGGGAGTCTCGGAAGCTCATCGGGGAACACATTAGAAAACTCTTTCACTATGGACACATTCTCGAGCTTTGGATCTTTTTTGGACTCCATGGCACTTAAGCTAGCCTTACTAGGCTCGGATTGGATCTTCAACAAGGTTATACTCTCTTTACTGAGTCCATAGAGATACAATTTCTTCTTTGAGCAATCAACTCATGCTTGATGTTCGGCTAGCCAATCGAGGCCTAATATGAGATCAAACTCTCGAAAGGGCAAGGCCATCAAATTAGCCAGAAACGGGATCCTTATAGGGTAGGCTTTACAGGTCAAATGAATGACCACACTCTCACCTAGTGGGTTAGAAACAACAGGTTCGGAGTCTAAGGCATACTTTTCTATCAAAGGTTCACTTATGAAAGAATACGTAGAGCCTGGATCTACTAATGCATAAACATGATCAGAACATAATTCCACCACACCTGCAATCACATTAGGATCATCCTCCTGCTCACAACCCCGAACATAGGACATATGGGCTAAAGTCTGAGGGTCGCAACTAGCTGGAGGGGCATTGGTGTTACGAGGTCTCCCTGTGGATCTAGATGGCACTTACTTTGCTCCCCTTCCTTTGCTAGGATTATTATGGGAAGCCACAAACGCAAGAGTGTGAGGATTCTGCGAACACTGTCGGATAAAATGGCCAGACTTTCCATAGAGATAATAGGATCCATATTGTATATGGCACTGTCCCGGGTGCCTCTTCTGGTAGAAGTTACACAAAGAAATTTGCGAACCCTTCACGGAACTGCCTGTACTGTCGATGGAAGCTGTACGAGTAACAAATGTCCCTGTAGACTAGAATTATGGCACATAGCCAGATTGTGGCAACTGCAGAAAAGTGGCAGACCTCTGGTCTCAGTGTCTTTCTTTCTTCTGAGGCATGGAAGGCTTGGAATCATCTCGAAATCTTTTGTCAAATCGGGATTGATTCCCCTTTCTTCTTTCATAAGCCTTCTAGGAGGCTTCAATAGAGATGGCTCAGTTGACAAGAGTCTGAAAGTGTTCTATCTCCAAAGTAACAAAGAGAGGACATAATTCATCATATAGGTCGTCTATGAACATCCAACTCTTCTTCTTCTTTGTGCGGATGATCTCGGTACCATATCTTGCATATTTGCAGAAGTTGTGGATGTACTACTCCACGGGTCTTCCCCTTGTCTCAGATGGAGGAATCTCTTACGCCTTTTAGCGATATAGTGGTCATTGATGTACTTTTTGCGGAACTCTTGAAGGAAGAAGTCCCACGTAATTTGGTGTTCAGTGATAGTGAGGGTCACAGTATTCCACTAGTTCTAGGCCTCTTCAGTGATCAAGGCCAAGACACATTCTAGCTTGTGCTCCTCAGGGCACTTCATCTATTTATTCAGTATTTTCAGTGCATTCTCCAGCTAGTATGTTGCAATTTCAAGATTATCCAAGTCCTAGCCGATGAAGGTATAAACCGAATACTGCTTGAGTTTATCAATAGGGGCTCTCAAAGTAGATTGAGATGCTTCAGCAGGCTGAGGGAGCAGTTCTTGTTGGAGAGACACGACCACTTGTTTGATCATGTCGACCACCGACAGCAAATACTCCTGCTGAGCTGGAGGCATTGATGGAGGATGAGGTGGGTCATTCTGTCCCACTTGTTCAGGCCTTGCTTCGGCCCTTAGATTATCCCCTTGAGTCGAGGAGGAACCGGGATTGGGTTCATTAACAGCGCTCTATCAGTAGGCGCAGACATATTTTGATCTTGTCATACAGAAAAATTAAATCGTGTAAGCTGCAAGTCACAGATAACACATATATAAGTAACTCCTAGGTGGCATAAGTACATACGGACTCATAACGGGCTTCAATTTAGTCCTAGAATCGACTAAACCTAGGCTCTTATACCACAAATGTAACAGCCCCTTCCTGGTCTAGTAGAGAACCGGGTCAAAAAGTGTTATCAGAAACTTATTTAGAGATTGGCAGACGAAATCAGAGTTTGGAACTTGTTTAGAATATTTTATTAGTCATTCTCAAGGCTTATCGAATCT
Organism: Hibiscus mutabilis; assembly: GCA_019671005.1. Classification (NCBI taxonomy): domain Eukaryota; kingdom Viridiplantae; phylum Streptophyta; class Magnoliopsida; order Malvales; family Malvaceae; genus Hibiscus; species Hibiscus mutabilis. The sequence goes on along the minus strand of CM033714.1, from coordinate 43,877,749 downwards.
ATTCGTTACTAGTCTTATTAGAATCTGGGTCAATTTTAACCTTTCTCAACTTAGGGACTAAATCGTAAACTTTACAAATTAGCGACCCTAATCTGGATTCTTTATTACCAACTTGTAATTAAACTTACCAATTATTAATCTGTGAAGTTTCATTACTATCGGATATCGTTAACCTGATTAATTACACCGTATAGTTATTAGTGACCAATTTGTAAACTGTCTAAATTCTGTTTTTATACCTTATAACAGATTTAACTAACACCGTATCGATACCCTAAGGGTCGTATTGCTACTCTAAGCCTAATTTCATATTCCCATATTCAAAGAATGCCAAACCCGTACCGATACAGCTAAGCCCATATCGATACCAGTCGACTTGCGTTGACCTTGTACCGATACGCTATAAGACCGTATCGATACCATATTTCAAACCAAATTCCAGTGACCAAAACCCGTACCAATATCCCAAACCGTATCGATACACCTTGTTTGACCAATATTGACCAGACCATTTATGTAAGGGCAGTATCAATACGCCATCACCCGCATCGATACCCCCTGGCCTAAAATGATAGATTTTTACTAGTTTTTATTCGATTTACTCACCCAAACGTTATTCAAATTTTACCAGAAATCTTAAAAATGGTAAATCTAATAGCATGTCAAATTTTAGAGTGTTCCGAATCCATTTACTAAGATCTTACCAATTAGGGATTTTGAGCTCATTTTAACCAATTTACTAAACTCAAAACATGCCATATTACACACACAACATCTAGGTACTATTATGCTTACACAACCACATCAAAATAAGCTATTATAATGCGTTTAAACCTTATGCCACTCTACTAGGAGTTCAAAAACAAAAGTAGACATACATATAGTAGTGGGAGTGACTTGCAACTGCAAAATACACGATCGATGTCCGAAGAGCTTTAGGATCCTGAAATGCATAAGACCCACATATGTTAGGCTTACATAGCCTAGTGGGGTAGTCATAACAAACGTAAAACAATTAAATGACATGAATGGAATCTATGGTCATGAATAATATAGCATCATACTCAAATATCATAATTACACTATTAATCACATAAGTCTCATGCTCAAGTCATTTATCATACTTTCACATAATCATAGCAAAGCTAAACACATATTAATTCCCTTGGACAATGTAACAAGTGGATACGCGGACTCCCCTTTACACCACACATATATCGGAAAATAGGTCGTAGCCACATATAACGGAAAATAGGTCGTAGCCTTGAGCCATAGCTCCGAATAGTATCCCTTACACAATCCATCCTTATCTCCCCCACATATAGGTCGTAACCCTGGACCGTAGTTCAATCCCTTACTTATACGAGCTCAAATAACCCTATAGCATGCCAATTGTATTCAAAATTCACAAATGTCCAAGGTTACACATTTTTCATTATATTCTTACCTTTATGCCCGTAGGCCATAGCATATCGGAATCAGAATTGAGCCTTAGCTTCATATAACGGATCATATCATATATGTATCATATCATAACATATCAAAATCGGATTTGAGCCTTAGCTAACATATAACATATCATAGCATTCTCATATCAAATTTCACATAGCATATTATAGCTTGATTGTATTATACCATAACATATTCACAAGTTATCCATGACAAATCATCCATTGCGAATATCAATTTCGAACTTACCATGCTCACCGTAAGCATCCACACAAGCATTGCTCTACTTAAGCCTTTACCAAGATACATATTAACATGAAAATCACAAATCAAATGCAACGGAATGGCTCTGTGCCGATCCCTTGACATGACTACACTCACCTTGATTATGAGGTTATCGGATTACAACTCTATTGTGCCTAGCTTCCTTTGGAGGCGAAAATGGACCCTTCTCCAATATTTAAGCTATCACAAAATTAGGGGTTACATTAGACTTTGATCTGAGGATTCAAAAACATATTTCAAGCTTGCTAAAACTTGTAGGCAACACCGGAATATCGAGATTAACTTTCTAAATCATGGGTTTTCTTTTGAACATAGAAAACCTAGTTTCAAAATTAAACCTCAACAAATGATGGAATCAACAAATTGATATAGGGATTTTACTCACTAAGTAGTAGGCTTTCAAATGGTATATCAGATTCAAACTAAGATCAAAGATTGCACCGAGGTGCTAGCTTAGCTTTGAGGTTGATGATAGAAATAGAGGTGTGTGCTTATGCAAAACAAAGGTGGATTCTTTAGTTTTGGGAGAACATAACAAAGAAGAAAGGTTTTTTCTTTAAGAATTCCTAATAGCTAACCTTAATTATTTCCCACATATATAGAAACCAAAATGAAGCTTACCCTTCCCAAAGGGTTTGCTAAACCCAATTAAATCACTTGTCTTCCTATCATTCAATTGTCAATTGGATGACAATTACTCATCTCTTCTGATGACTTTCACTTGGGGAAGGCCAAGCAAGGAGGTGAGTAAGCACCTTGCTTCAATTTCCATTAATTTGGGCTTCAAACAGATTCGAAACAAGGGATCCTTATCGATACTCTCGTGGCCATATTGATATGCTCATGCTAAAATATGTAAGTTAGTTATTGGCAGTTAGTTCGTATCGATACTGGCTTGACCATATCGATACGCCTAGCTCAGAATTTGCATTTTGGCTTTGAATTTTGTACAAGGAAGTGCATTCACTCAAATAGGACCAAAATCTAACTCCATTATATAAGAGGGGTACAAAGGTCAATCATTACAAACATTTAACGCATCCGTATCCAAAATTTTTGGTCATCAAAACCTACTTTTGACTAGGCTGGTTTTTGGGATGTAACATATCATCTCCAAGCTGCAAGACAACCCCAACTTTCAGAATCAATTTTGAAGGACTCTTATGCTTCTGTGATCGGGTATGTGGGCCTATTGATGAAGCTCTTCGTGGTGATATCATTAGGGAATCTCATTCGAGCTCATTCTCTATTCATCTAGGTTCTTTAAAAATGTACAAGGATCTTCATGAGCTCTATTGGAGGCCGGGTATGCAGTAGGCCATAATCGACTTTGTGTCTAAATGTCTTACGTGCCAACGTGTCAAGGTTAAGCATCGTGTCCCTACCAGGTTATTTCAACCTATTGAATTATCGCAATGGAAGTGGGAGAAGATCACAATGGATTTTGTTAGTGGTCTACCTTTGAATCCTGCTAAACATGATGTCATTTGGGTCATTGTAGACCGTTTCACCAAGTCAGCACATTTCTTGCCGATTCGAATGGACTATGGCCTTCATAAGCTAGGTAACTTGTATATCAAGAAAGTTATTCGACTCTATGGAGTGCCTCAATCAATCATTTTTGATCAAGATCCACCATTTATTTCCTGATTTTGGAGATCACTACAAGGACCTCTGGGAACTAGAGTTAATCTTAGCACTGCTTTTCACCCTCAATCTGATAGCCAGTTAGAAAGGGTAATTCAAGTATTAGAAGACATGATCTGAGTGTGCGTCATTGATTTCGAGGGATTTTGGGAGAAATCTCTACCTCTTATCGAGTTTGTAAAACCCCGTTGTATTGGTCTGAACTTGGTAAAGGTAAGATGTTGGGCCCTGACTTACTTCGGGAAACCAAGGAATGGGTTACCATCATCCATGATCGATTAAAAGCTTCATTTGACCGACAGAAGGCCTATGTTGATCTTAAGCGAAGGGATATACAATATGAAGTTGGTGAAAAAGCCTTCCTTAAAGTCTCACCGTGGAAGAAAGTTCTGAGATTTGGTAAAAAGGGAACTCGAGTCCCTGATTTATCGAACCTTTTGAGGTTATTAAGAAAGTTATCCCTGTGGCTTATCATTTATCGTTACCCTCAAAACTTAGTAAGATCCATGACGTGTTTCACGTATCCATGCTTCGAAATATCATTATGACCCTTCGTATATCATCAAACTTGAATCTATAGAAATTCAACCAGATTTGCCCTACGAGGAAGAACCGGTTCAGATTCTGGCAAAGGAAGTTAAAAGAATTCGCAACAAGTTCGTTCCTTCGGTTAAAGTGCTCTAGAGGAGCCACTCTACTGAGGAAGCAACCTAGGAACCAGAGGAATTTGTGAAGAAGCAATATCTTCATCTCTTTGATTCAGGTAAAACTTTGAGGACAAATTTCTCTTAAGGGGTAGAGTAGTAACATCCCAAAAACCGGTCTAGTCGGAACTGGGTTTCGACGATCGAAAACCCTAGATCGGAAAGGTCTAAATATCATATTGACTTTGACTGCAAGGTCAATTGCATCGATAATAGACTCCAATTGAGTCAAATTACTGTTTAAGGACCTTATTGAATATATTGAAAATTTGTATAGTGACTAAATTATAGAAATTAAAAGTTTAAGGGTACAAGTATAGAGAATTGAGAGTTGAGGGACTAACCTTGCCATTAACCCCTCCTCAATTATAATCACCACATACGTGGGTGATCAGGATTGAATTCCTTCACATGAAGGAAAGTTATTCTATTAAACAAGAGAATAGCCAAAGTTAGAAGCTTTACCCGATTGCTTAAACTAAGCTAGCACCTCCCTGTCTTCATCATCTTCCTCCAAGCAAGCACCTCTATTGTTAAGGTTAGAAAAACTTGAGATTTCTTCAGTTTATTGATATCGAATCACTGTTATCAATCAGGTAAGCTAGAATCCTTAATCTATTGTTAAAATCCATGGCTAAAACAAGCTTAATCTCAAGATATGGTTTTAGTCATCCATGGAATTTGATAGCTAATATCTATTTAAGCTTCGGTATTGATTTTGATATCGTTATAATGATTTCGATATTGTATGGTGAATTCTGACAATTTCCCTATTGTTTACCTGGCTCAGGAAGTGGAGAAAGAACATCCACCGTCACAGTCGAAGGCTAGGAACAAAAGAATTATCATCCAAGAGCCGTAAGAGTATTGGGTTATCAAGGTGAGTGTAGTCGGAGTCTCAGGATAGGCTAGGTGCCTTTCCCGATCCTATCATCATTGATTATTGTATTGCTAACATCATTGTTAAGGAATATTGCACCGAATTACCTTGAGGTTGCTATTGGTAAGCATCGGTAAGTATAGTATAGATTATTGAGCATCGACATTGTTATTGGACTTTGCTACCGATTTCGCTATTGTCATCATCATTGAATTATAGAAAAATAGAACATCGATTATAGAGCATAATCATTGCTATCCCCATTGTTATTCTCATTGAGCATTGTTATCGAAATATCATAAATGAAGCATCGATCATTGTCATTGTCATTGAGATTATTGAGCACTGACATTACTATTGATATTGTTATTGAACATTGATATCGAATCATTGCTTATTGACAAGAATACTGAACATTGTTTTTGTTACTGAACATCGATCATTGATATTGTTACCGGACCTTGGATTCGAAAAGACATTGGATACAATTGGCATGCCATATAATTTATGAGCTCAGCGTACAGGTGGACTATGGTCCTTGGGCTACGGCCTTTATTGTGGCGAGACAGAGGGATGTATGTGTTATTGGTCATCTTATCGAGGCAGAGGGACTAGACCTTCATTGATTTGGCGATGTGTAGGAATTCGCGTATCCACTATCCCGAATCGATCCAAGGGTTAATATTGAAATATGGATTTATTATTATTGAACATGATCATGCATTATTAACATTGTGTTATTGCATTGTTATTGCCTATACATAACTTGAAATGCCTACCATTGTTATTGCTATTGTTTTAGTCTACCTCACAAGGCAAAGTATGCCTAAGGCATTCATGTCATACATTTTAGGTTACGAGATTTGCAATTGAAGATCGTAGCAGTTGAAGTGTTTGATAAGTCACAATCAAGGCCAAAGTAATGTATTTTGTCTCTATGAACTCCTATGATGGTGGCAAAGTCGTTAGACTAGTCATATGTGGTCTTTTTGGTGTGTATAAGTTATGCTTGCCTTGTAATAGTGTTAAGGCTCTTAAATGGCTTTTCAGTGTAGCTTAGAATTGGCTAAAATATGCATATTTGGCACCAAAAGGTGAAAACCTAGCAAATGGATTCAAATGGCCCTAAATTTTGACATGCTAGTAGATTACAGTGATTGAACATTGCTGGTAAAATTTCATTGCATTTGGACATCGTTCAACGGGTTAAACAGATGAAAAACTAGATAAAATCTGTCATTATAGTGTAGGGCGTACCGATACGGGTTCACCTGTTTCGGTACAGCTGTGCATATTTGGTCAGTCAAAGCTTAGGTCAACCTACGCATATTGAAACGGCCTAAAGGTGTATCGATACGGAAATTCACAGAAGCATTTAAGATTTTTATCGTATCGATAGGCCCTAGGGGCATAACGAAATGGGTCAATAAAGGTCAACGGGTACCGGTACATCTTGAGCTGTATCGAAACGAGTTCTTGAGTTGCTGGAAATTAGGTTATCACATTTCATGCTATATCGATACAGTCCTCGACCGTACCGAAACAAGTTTGGGCAGTGAAGTCTGGATTACATAATCTAATTGCGCCGTACCGATACGACTTATAGTGTTTCGGTACGGGACCGGTTAAATTCGTTAAAAGTCATTAATCACAGTATTAAAACATTGCATATTGGTCCCTAAATTTTGGTAAGCATAATTGGATGGGTAAATGACATCGAGTTAACATGAAAATTTGTAGACTTACTGTTTACTGATTGAATTACATAGTCATGTGGTTAATTTTAGATAAAGAACCCAAATTCCTAGAATTTATAGTTTAGCCCCTAAAAGTCGTAAAAGTTTAAAATTGTCCATAATCTGATTATCGTAATTCCATTGATCTATTGCCTCAGTGTATTGATATCGTATTGTATTGTATTGCCTTGCATTGAATTCTTGTTGAAAATGTTGCACCGTTCACCATACTGTTCACTGTTAGCGCTTTCCAACTCGGTTCTCTACTAGACCAGGAAGAGGGTATTACATGCATGGACTACAGAAAGCTAAACAACGCCACACGGAATGATCATTTTTCACTACCCTTCATAAATCAAATGTTGGATAGATTGGAAGGTAAGGCATTTTATTGCTTCCTAGACAGCTACTCATGTTATAATCAGATTGCCATCGCCTAGAGGATCAAGAGAAAACTACGTTCACTTGTTCATATGAGACATTTTCTTTTAGAAGAATGCCATTTGGATTGTGTAATGCCCCAACAACATTTCAGCATTACATGATGTCAATTTTCTCAAATATGATCGAGAACAACTTAGAAGTCTTAATAGATGACTTTTCTATTTTTGGCAAAAGTTTTGAGGAATGCCTTTAGAGTTTGGAACTTGTTCTACGAAGATGTATTGAAACTAACCTAGTCCTGAGCTGGGAAAATGCCACTTCATTGTGAAGGAGGGCATAGTTCTTGGACATAAAGTAACCAAAAATGGAATGGAGGTTGACAAAGCAAAGGTAGAGGTAATCAAACAATTGCCACCACCCACAAGTGTAAAAGGTATTAGAAGTTCCTTGGGACATGCAAGTTTTTATCGTTGCTTTATTAAAGATTTCTCAAAAATTTCTAAACCTTTATGCCTACTCTTGGAACAGAATACCACTTTTACATTTAATGATTCTTGTTTGAAAGTTTTTCAGGAATTAAAAGACAAGTTAATCAATTCCCCAATAGCCGTGGCACCAGATTGGATTGATCCATTCGAGGTCATGTGTGATGCCATCGACTATGCCGTTAGAGTTGTGTTAGGGAAAGGCATGAATTTTTTTCCATACCATCTAGTATGCCAATCGGACATTGAATAAGGCTCGGCTTAACTACACAAAAACTGAAAAGGAGTTTCTTGCACTTGTCTTTGCGTTTAACAAATTCAGATCTTACTTAGTGGGTAGTAAAGTGGTGGTATACACATACCACTTGGCACTCTAATACCTTTTGGCAAAGAAGGATGTCAAGCCCAGATTGATCAGATGGACACTTTTTCTAAAAGAGTTTGATATCGAGACTCGAGATAAGAAGGGGACTGAGAACTAGGTAGCTGGTCATTTGTCTCAATTAGAGAACCACCATGAGATTTAAAATGCTGCCATTAGAGATGTTTCCTAGTAAATACTTGCTTGCAGTCAATACAATGCCATGGAACACTAACAAAGTCAACTACCTGGTCAGCAAAATTTTGCCATCGGATTTGGCAAGTAATGCCAAGAAGCGATTTTTGAGGGATGTCCGACAATATTATTGGGATGATTTGTTCTTATTCAAGTATTGTGCCGACCAAATCATTCGACGTTGTGTGCCAGAAGATGAACAACAACATATTCTTCAGTTTTGCCATGCAGCACCATATGGAGGACACTTTGCTGGAATGAAGACAACGGCTAAAGTGTTGCAGTCAAGATTTCTTTGGCCCACACAATTCAAAGACGCCCATTATTTTGCCAAGTCATGCGACAAATGCCAGCGTACTAGAAACATTATCTGCAGACATCAATTGCCACTGCACAATATTATGCCAGTAAAGTTGTTCGATGTGTAGGTGATAGACTTTATGGGTCCTTTTCCCCCATCATTTGGTAATTTATACATTCTTGTGGCAGTAGATCATGTCTCAAAGTGGGTTGAAGTTGTTGCTCTCCCAACAAATGATGCCAAGTTCCTACACAAGAAAATCTTTATAGGATTCGGTGCCCTCAGAGCCATCATTCATGATGAAGGTACTCCTTTTAAATGTCAATTAATTAGTAGAGCATCCTCAAACAATGGCTAGGAAGAAATTTCAAACGAATGGCCAGGAAGAAATGCCAAGGTTGTTGAAGTTGTCAAGCATTATGCTCATGCAGCATTATATATCAAAGATTTGAAAAATGGGACAACATTCATGGTGAAAGACCATAGACTGAAGCACTATTTGGAAGGAGTTCAAGGTAATGCCAAATAGACCATTCTCTTGGCAGAGATTGAGTAATTTTTTCACTATTTTTTAAATCTCTGTAAATAATTAGGTTAGTTGTTTTATTTTGGTATTTTAGTTTATTTCTTTTTCTTTTTTCTATTTTGAAAGGTTTCTCTGTAAGTGTTAGTAAAAGAAATTTTGACAGGGTAGTATGCCAAGACAAGCCAGCATTTGGAGAACCTTTATCACAAGATTGGATAACATGTGGAACCTATGCAATACCAGGCCTAGGAAGAGAGTAATTTTTGCCGAAGTAGGAAAACCCTAGCCGCCTAGATTAAATCTTCAAACTTTAAATTTTTACCCTAACCTTTTACCCCTTTTCTTCTCCTGCGTTGTCACATCCATTTACTCCTAAACTCATCATCACCCACTCTCCTATACATGCATAAATGTCACTCCATCATTATCTCCACTAACCTCATCCATAAACCATCATTAGCTACTGGCTTGGCATTTTTAAATCAATAATCCTTTTTTATTATTTAATTAGAACTTAAAAGAATGATCCCATCTAACATTATTTAGAAAAATGACTACCAAATCACCTATATAGGAATACCTCGCGTTCTACAAAAAGCGTTTAAAGACCTCGCTTTCTGTAGAAAGTGAGTTCCATCCAACGTAGAACAACTTTTTAGATAACAATTAAATATTTAGCAAAAAGGACCTCGCGTTATGCACATAGTGAGGTCCCCGAGAAATTAAAAATATCGTCGAACTAAATTATATTGAACTCGGTTCCTGTAGAAAGGGAGTTCAGTACAACCCCATACTGTTTTGTGCATGAATAACAAGCTAAAATGGCTTGATAGGCATGTTCGAGGGGTTTTCCATATTGTTAATCGGAAAATTTTCATAATTTTTAAGCTTAGAGGTGTAGTATTAGAACTTATCTTTCAGTTGAGGCTAATATTGGTACATACGAGACATTATAAACAAGGTAAAAATCGTAGGAAATGGTTCCAAAGTTTGTTTTGTGCATGAAGAACAAACTAAAATTGCTTGATAGGCATGTTCGAGGAGTTTTTCCGGGAAGTTAATCACAAAATTTGCGTAATTTTTAAGCAGAGCCATAGAATTAGAACTTATCTTCCAGTTGAGAGTAATATTGGCACATGTGAAGCATTATAAACGGGGTTAAAATCACATTGAAAATGGTTACGAACCAAAAGAAATTGAAACCTAATGAAGATATTGTGTTACTTAGAAAAATAGTAGTACAATAAAAAAATACAATTAATCGATACGAGGGCCTGATCGAATAGGACTTTTTTTCTTAGTGTGTCTGGGATTCCTACTTCTAATGCATAGTTTCGGCTGTCCTGTTGTTTCTTGATGTTCGACTAAATCCTCAGCACAATAAATCTGTGTTGATCGTGGATGACCCTTTTTTCGCGTTGTAGTGCAAATCTGCCCTATTGTAGGTTCATCATCAACTACGTCTAGTTTGAATTCATTTCTAATAGGAGGAAACTCGTATTGTAAACCTTGAATATGGTTTCAAGTAAGTATACCGGATCAACAAATGTCATGTAGTGAATCCGTACAGAAGAACAAGCAGCAATGGTGTGTGCACACGAGTATTTGAATGTTTAGAAGACTCCCCACTGGCAAGTTCTTTCTCATAGATCAACCATGTATGCGTTGTGATCTATGCCTTACAACGGCCTCGAATATTCTAAAACACGAAATGAAGGTCGCCCGCGAGAAAAACAGGTTTCCTTCATCGCATTTGAATGATGCACAAATGTTTGAAATTTATTGAAGAGGTCTAGGTGGACTCTGTGGCCACTCAACTGCTTGTTTTCCCCAGATTTCAAAAAGCGTAGCCAATAATAATATGTCGCTTTGACAACGAAAGTGATAGGCAAATGACGCACTCCCTTTAGTGATGAATTGATCACCTCAGTCAAGTTCGTTGTCATGTGACCATATCATTTACCCCCATCAAATGATTGAAGCCATTTCTCCCTCGGGATTTTAGCAAGGTAGTTATAGCCTTGTAAATTCATGATTGTCATTTGTTCAAGCAGCTCCTCAAACTCATGTACGAAATGCATGTGACATATCCAACAAAAATGGAACAGTTAATTATGAATAATAAATGCAAAGATATCTTAAACCCAAAAGAGTGAAAGATGTACTCATTCGTAGCACCAGTAGACGTTAATCTTTACTCTTGTACCTTTGCAAATAGTTTGCAGCAATGTGGTCTTAAACAATACTGGTGATAAATATGGGGAGGTTACCAAGACCGGCACATACGCTCGATTACGTATTTGATTATTGTGCCTCTGTCAGAAATAACACATATCCCAACATCTCTATCACGCATAACATGAGATAGAACATGTCTTCATAAGTTCTTAAGGAAGAATTCCCAAGAGTCGATATCTTCCTTTTCGACTATTGTGAAGGCAATGGGAATAGTGTTTTTATTGCCATTATGTGCAACCACCAATAATAGTATTTGTGTGTATCTGTCAAACAACCAAGTGTCGTCCATCTAAACCATCTGCTTGAAGTGGCAGAATTCATTAACGCACTGTGAAAATGTCCAAAATAGCCAGTAGAATTCACACACACCTTGTACGACACGATCATTTTCGTATGCCGCTACACTTTCCAGTTTCACAATCATTCTCGGTATGTGTTTCTGTATCATTTTTAGTCATAGCTGCAACTCATTGTACGATTCCTCTCATTGGCCATACATTTTTTGTAGGGCCCGATAACTTACATACCATGCTTTATATTAGTCAACTGTGTAGCCGTATTGAGATGTAATTGCAACCATACAAATCGCAATTGTTATATGTAGATTTGCTTTAACAAGTGGAATGAAGGTATCGCAAAGCACATGCACATCCAAGTTATGATGATCCTGACTGAGGCTGCTGATGGTGTATGTATGAGCTTGGGCGTATTTTGTTATCTTCTATAGGTTCTTCATCATCTTTAAGCATGATACACGAACCTTCCAATTACATCTTTAGTTCTTGTGGACACATTCAGCAATGTACTTGTCCGCTACAATTTTTTTCACAGTCAACGTAGCTACGACAAGTTCTTTTTCCATGAAGGCCATTCCAATATAGATTTCACCATTACCATTATGGTTCTATTGTTCAATTTATGGGATTTATGAAAATTCTAGAGCGTTGAAGGCTTCTATATCGATCGTTGTGAAGTGGGATGGTGGCTGGTAATAAGAAATAGGAGTGGCAGCATGTGGAACGTTGATAGGTGCAACGTGTTCTTCATTGTCTTGAACATTATCCTCCGCTCCCAATGGCTGTCAAGGTCTTCTGGTTCTTCATAGAAAGGGCCTACCTCTTTACCATCGGGGCCGGTATCCCTTACCCGTTCTTCGTCAAAATGATCTCCCTCAAATCGAAATAGTTTTCAGTCATTGAATGCTACGGTAACTGGTGCAGTAGTTGTTCATCGATCACAAGACCACTCACGAACCGTATTACCAAGAAACGTAGAAGCAACTCCGTTATCACTGGACGAAGAGGCAGTTCTACTACGTAATTACAGTAAATGACGGGAGAAAGAGCAAAAAATTAAGGAACTGAACTTAAAATCAGACATGTCTATAGACTACAATGACACGGAAAAAAACTCTTCTTCTATTCATGTATCTTTTTTATTAAGTTTACATATTAGTACTGAAATAAACTAATGGGTTGTTAAATAAAATCCATAAAATATGATGGGTCAAAGTATTTATGCATCAAAACAAATAAACAGTTATCACATTTTTTTCATTAATATAAATTTTTTAAACATTACATAGTAATGATTAATACATAAAACACCTAATGACATCTATGTCCACCCGTACCGCAATGTGGTGGACGACGAGCCCAACACATATTTCTTCGAACCATTCTACCTTCATGTTCCTCATCATCATCATCATCGTCATGTGCATCTCTAGATGTTTCTCCAGATCAACGATTTTACATAGCTCCCTAAACAAATATGCCAAGACTACCGATCCCCAACTCATATTTATGGATTCCTCAAAATTACGTAGATGAGGCAACCACATCAAATGCACTTGCTGCGGGATTTTTCTGGCATTAAGATCCCCCAATAACTTGTAAAATATGGGCACGAGCAAATCGCTGCAAAAATAATAATTACTGATAAAAAATAACAATAAAATGAAATTTTAAAATTATAAATAAAAAAGATCAAAATAAATAATCATAAATAAAAAATATATTAACCTTCTTAATTTCTTCAGAAGCATTCGAAATAGATTTGTAAAATTTTTGTCCAAAAAAGTTATCTTAATTTACCACCATTCAAATTGTTTGAAGGAATTTTGCGGCTCGTGGAAAACACCTTGTTGGTTCGGATATGGCATGTTTTTATGTGGTATCTATCCATAGCTTAAATTAGGATGATCTCTCCACCCTAGATTTTAAGTGTTTTAGCATGGATTTTACCTCTTTTGGCCTTAAGGCACTCCGATGGTGTTGGTGGTTCTGGTTTCATCTTGGGGTGTAGGGCACGAATAGGTCAGATGTTCGCTACCCATGCAAATCCCACAAGCTTTCACTTGTTGGGTATTACCTATTGCCAATATTAGAACAAGAAAGGTCATATTTGAAATCTTATCTTTAAGAGAAGAATTATTTACCTCATTAACTTGTCCACAGACGATGACGTGATGTGGACCAAATTGTTGAGAGTTTGCAGCCATCACATTAATCAAATATTTGGGTTGAGTGGGAGTTTTGTTCACGATTGCTCCTCCATTTGCAGGACCCATCATCCTCCTCTCCATAGGTAAAAAAAACCTTTACAAAAATATTGGATGAGCAATTGATCGGATACACCATGTTGTGGATAGCTTGCACATAGTTACTTGAATCTTTCCCAATAGGCGTAAAGCATCTCAGTATCTCTTTGTCAACCCCCACAAATCTCTCTTCTAATGCTAGCGGCTCTTGAAGTGGAAAAGTAATTCTCAAGGAAAAGTGTCGTCATGTCCGTCCATGTCTCAACTAATCCAGATGGTATATAGTACAACCAATCGTTTGCATAATCGACCAAATAGAATGGGAAGGCTCAAAGCTTAACTTGATCTATAGTAACATTGTGTGGTTTCATGCTCAAACATAGCACATGAAATTTTTAACGCTCCGATTTTGGGCCTATGATTTTCTAGGTTATTTAGACGGTCTAGCGGACCGAGATTAGAGATTCGAGTCAAATTCGGGATTAAAATTAGAATAAATATTTTTAGTGTGAGAAAAATATGGGAAAATATCCTAAATTCATTATTTAATATATATATGGTAAAGTCAATTTTGAAAAATAGAATTTGGAAATTGGACATTTTGGCTAATGACCAAAATGTAAAGAATGTAAAACTGTTTTGGTGACTATTTTGAAAAAGGGTCAAACTTAGAATTTTTAAGGATTAATTTTACCAAATGTTTTAATATGATTTTCCTCTTAATTGGGATTATTTTAAATGAGTTTTAATTTGGGAAATTAATTATGGAAAGGTGGTTACTTTCCTAAAACTACTTTTAATGCAACTTTTTCTCTCAAAATTTCTTCAGCCAAACACTTTCTCTTTCGCATCAAAGATTTGAGGTAATGATATTGATTTCTTAAGCTCTTGATTTCTAATGGATTCTTCAATCTTGTTTTCCAAAATATCATTGTTTTTCTTTGTTTTTCAAGAGTAAAACATCTAATTGAGAGGAAATTCACTCATTAGAGGTATGGTTCGTTCTTCTCCTCTAATGAATGGTTCTTTACTGAAATTCCCAATATTTTATCATTGTTTAATGTTTTCTAATGAGTTTGAATGATTTAATTATGAAAATTGGTTAAATCAAGGTTTAATTGATAAAATTGAGTGATTTTCGTGTTGGTTTTCTTTTGCTGAATTCTTAATTGGTTTTAATCATCATTTTGGTGGTTAATAATGTTAATAAGTTGGTTTTAACATCAAAATCCCGTAACTAGGTGAATCTCTAATTTCCTATGTTGCTAGTGATGTGTTTTGGTGAGTTGTGGGTGTTTTATGAATGTTGGAAGTATAAGGATGATATTAAGTTGTTTTTGGAGGTTAATTGAAGGTATTTGATGGATTAACCCTTTAAGTTTTGGTTGAGTTAAGTTTGGAAGGTGTTTGATGTTGATTTCGGTTGTTACGGAAGGGTTTTTGGATAGGGTTGTTGGGGACTAGTGTTGTTGAGTCTTTGAATGCATTTTGATGCATTGAGTCCTCTATTTTGTGTGGTTAAATTAGGGGAGGTTCTCAAGCTTGCGGCACCGTTACGAAAGCTTTGGAGTAGTTCGTATCGACGAACAAGGTTTTGCAAAGTCGGTGAGTGAGAAAATGGGTTTCATCTTTGAAATGGTTTAAACGTTATTTTGGGAGTTCAAATTAAGCTTGAAACGCTGGTTTAAACTTGAAAGTAAGTATGATGAATTTTCTCCCTCCGTCGTGCTTTGGAAAAATTATTTTGATGCACTTGTTTTTGAAATACATGGTACCTACTGTTAATCATGTTCTGAGTATGTATTATACCATTTTGGATCATATATTGATGATGGATGAATTTGGTAAATGATCCATGTAAGTATGTGGAATACTTGTAATGCGTGGTTTAATGCATTGGAAATGGTTTTGATGTTGCATATAAAAACAATGAGGTACATGGTTAATAATGAATTATATTGGCAAGTGATGGGGTTTAAAATGTTATCAGATATAGTTGGACGGTCATAGGATTGATAGTGCACTATAAAAAGTCGCTTCGGGTGTTGAGGGGTTTATGTGTACCGAATACTCCACCACGAGTATCCTAACGGTTGAGGGGTTATATGGCTCTGAAAACTCTCGTTAGTGGATTATACATCTAACCGGTGATTTGGGTTGTGATGGTACCCGATTGTGATTGTACCTTAATTCTGGTTGAGATTGTATGAAGTGTTGAGAGGACACTTGTTGAATCTATGTATCTGATGTAATATTTTATAAGTGGGACTTGTTGATGATCACTTGAAAGCCAATATAATTGATAATGTACCATGTTGATGGATTATGTTGTATAATGTTGGTTTATACATGTTTACTCTTTAAGCCTTGCATATGGGATGTTATGCATGGGAAAGCTTAAATTGAGGGTTAGCATATGGGATTTTGATGTTGATCCATGATAAATGTGCATATGGTTTAATATGCATGTCTTGGAAATGTTAAGTGCATGGTTTGAAAGGCATGATGATGTTTTTAAAGAGGTTGAAAATGGGATTCTCATTGTGGTTTTATAACCAATTTTTAAATGCATTGATGGTGTGTGTTTTGAGCACTCCTTCCTAAGCCTAGTGTGTTTACACTCTCTTTGTCCATAAATGCAGAAAATTAAGGGTTGGAGGTAGCGAGCAAGCGATGGGAAATCTAAGGACTTGAGATATTCAAAATCATGATTTTTAAACTAGATTAGTAGTATTAAAGGCATTGGGGTTTATTGTTGTTTGGGAGGGTTATTTGCTAAACTCCCTATATGTGGAAGTTTATAATGTTGTTGTGGTGTTGCGTGAGGCTTTATATGGTAGATTTTGAAGTGGATTTACGTTTCATATTTTGGAGGGTTAGTTTTAGGAAGCATTCCTCTATAATCATAATTGAAGTACGTTGCTATGTTTTGATCGTGACTCCTTGATGTTCTGGCATGGTTTGATCTTTAGTTTAGAGGAGTACATGTTTATGGCTTGTTGAAACTTGTTTGAATCCATGATTGTATGAAAAACCAATAAAATTGGGCATTCTAGTTATTGCCGTACAGATATGCGTGGCCACGTATTGGTACGGGTAAGTTGGAAAATAAGCTTGGGATCGGTACACCAAAGGCGGTATCGGTACGAGTTTTAACTACTGGAAATCAACTTTTTACAACTAAGCCTGCGTACCAGTGCGCCTTGTTCACGTATCGGTAAGACCCTATTAAATTGAAGCCCCTATCGGTATGGGTTCCCACGTACCAGTATCGACTATCGTTAATTCAGTTTATAATGAATCTTAAGGTTTCTGATTCATTCATTTTGGTCCCTGATATTTGTGAATGCAATTGGATGAGTTTGAAGGATCATTTTGAGTTAAAAATTGGCAAAGAAGCATGTAACCTAACTAATTGAGTATCGGTAACCTTAAATCTAAGTACATCTTTGTAATTTCCAAGATTTGCAATTTGGTCCTTAAAATTGCAAATGTGTGCAATCGAATGTCAGGTCGACGCCCGATTTAATCGATGTTTCACCCACTGCCAGCAAGCATACCATGGGACATAATGTTACATCTATACAAGATAGAAAGAAAAAATGGACCTAAGTTTGGTTAATCGTTAAGGGTTTGTTTCGACAAACCCAATGTAATTCACTCAATTTGGTCTAACGTCTAGGTTGGGTCGAGGGGTTACATTTGGTGGTATTAGAGCCAGGTTTGTGATAATTTGGATGAGGTTATGATTGTTGGAATATTGTTATTGGTCAGTTATCGTGTTTTCCTATGCAGGGTGATTGTTTATATGTTTGTTAATTGTTAAATGCTATGTTGGGGGATCTTTTGTGGGACACATTGCCTTATTACTACAGTCTGAAATGTTTTATTTGGAAAGGAAGTCTTGGATCCCTGCTTGAAGCTGGCTTGATTGTTTTTATTTTGGTGTAATTATCATGCCTTAGATATTTTAGCACGATGGGACCGATGAGAGAATTGAGGTCTGGCACGATTGCTGCTGCCGTTGGGTAGAAAAATTAGGAGAATGTTATACCTCATGGGAGGTTGCCACCTCCTCTGCCTAATCCACTTTAGGAGTGGAGCAAGTACCACCTGCACCAGCTAGGCCAGTGCTGGGTGATATGGCGCCTTTGATTCAAGCGACGACTAGAGCTTTTCAAGCTATTATTGTTGGAGTGCATGTGCATGTGCTAGTTGTTGGGCAGACGGGGTTGCCGTTGGAATGTTTGCATAGTTTGAGAGGAGTCGAGTTTCGAGGGTTGGCACCCGATGCATCCGAGAAGTGGATAGCCAGTACTGAACTGATTTTGGAACAAATAGGGTGCAATGATGCCGGTAAGCTAGGATGCGTTATATCCTTGTTGCATGGAGAT
Source organism: Hibiscus mutabilis (assembly GCA_019671005.1). Lineage (NCBI taxonomy): Eukaryota > Viridiplantae > Streptophyta > Magnoliopsida > Malvales > Malvaceae > Hibiscus > Hibiscus mutabilis. Next base: position 43,859,622 of record CM033714.1, on the reverse strand, counting down.
GCTTATTGTTGGTGGACTATAATGACTACGGGCATGGAACTCGATGATGTAACTTGGGAGTTCTTTTAAGCTATTTTTAAGAAAAAGTATCTAGGAGTTAGATATTTGGATGAGAAGAAGAGTGAGTTTATGGGCTTGGTTCAGGGCAATATGTTTGTGCTAGGGTATGAGGTACAATTTGTTCGATTGAATCAGTATACTCCTGAACTGGTATCGGATGAGAGGAGTCGATGTGACCGATTTCGTTATAGATTGGTGTAGGATGTTAAGATGTATATGTTGGCTTCTAACTACACCGATTTTGACGTATTGGTTACACAGGCAAAGGACATTGAGCAGAACATAGGTTTATCAGTTCGCGTGGGAGTTTTAGCTCTAACAAGAGAGTTACGGACTTTGGTTCCGGTAGTGGTCAGTTTAAGAAGCATCATGATAAGAGGTATTACTCCGATTTGAGGCATAGTGGAGGTAGTGCTGGACGAGGATCATAGGGTCAGGGTACTCAGGCTAGAGCAGTACATAATACCTATTGGGTTTATGGATCGCGTGATCATATGAGGCGAGACTGTCCATGTTCGGCTCGTGAAGGACAGGCTCTTGCGCCTATTTTTGCTAACCCTTGCTATAGTTGCGGATCGAGAAATCATTTGAGACATGATTGTTCGTTGTTGGCGGGTGGACATGCCAGGGCACCTACAGTTGCACTACAGAGAGGTCATGGTCATGGCGTGGTGTGTTTTGGTGAGTTGTAAGTGTTTTATGAATGATGGAATTATAAGGGTGATATTAAGTTGTTTTTGGAAGTTAATTGAAGGTATTTGATGGATTAAACCTTTAGGTTTTGGTTGGGTTAAGTTTGGAAGGTGTTTGATGTTGATTTCGATTATTGCGGAAGGATTTTTGGATAGGGTTGTTGGCGATTAATGTTGCTGAGTCTTTGAATTCATTTTGATGCATTGAGGCCTCTATTTTTGTGTGGTTAAATCAGGGGGGTTGATCCTCAAGCTTGTGGCACCGTTACAGAAGCTTTGAAGGAGTAGTTCGTATCGGCGAACGAGGTTTTGCGAAGTCGGTGAGTGAGAACATGGATTTCAGCTTTGAAATGGTTTAAAGGTTATTTTTGGGAATTCAAATTAAGCTTGAAACGATGGTTTAAACTCAGAAGTAAGTATGATGAATTTTCTCCCTCGTTTGTGCTTTGGCAAAATTATTTTGATGCACTTGTTTTTGAATTACATGGTACCTACTGTTTAAGCAGGTTGTGAGTATGTATTATACCATTTTGGATCATATATTGATGATGGATGCTTTTGGTAAATGATCCATGTAAGTATGTGGAATACTTGTAATGCGTGGTTTAATGCATTGGAAATGGTTTTGATGTTCCATATAAAAACAGTGTCGTACATGGTTAATAATGAATTATATTGGCAAGTGGTGTAGTTTAAATTTTTTCAAATATAGTTAGATGGCCATAGGATTGATAGTGCACTATAAAAAGTTACACCGAGTGTTGAGGGATTTATGTGTATTGAATACTCCACCATGAGTATCCTAACGGTTGAGGGGTTATATGGTACCGAAAACTCCCGTTTGTGGATTATACATCTAACCGATGATTTGGGTTATGACGATACTTGATTGTGATTGTTCTGATTGTGATTGTACCTTAATTTCGATTGAGATTGTATGAAGTGTTAAGAGGACACTTGTTGAATTCGTGCATCCGATGTAATATTCTGTAAGTAGAACTTGGTTATAATCACTTGAAAGCCAATATAATTGATAATGTATCATATTGATGGATTATGTTGTATAATGTTGGTTTATAGATGTTTACTCTTTAAGCCTTGCATATGGGATGTTATGCATGAGAAAGCTTAAATTGAGGGTTAGCAAATGAGATTTTGTTATTGATCCATGATACATGTTGCATATGGTTTAATATGCATATTTTGGAAATGTTAAGTGCATGGTTTGAAAGGCATGATGATGTGTTTAAAGAAGTTGAAAATGGGATTTTCATTGTGGTTTTATAATCGGTTTTAAATGCATTGATGGTGTGTGTTTTGAGTGTGCTTATGCTTTCTTTTCCCGTCAATGAAGAAAATTAAGGGTTGGAGGCAGCGAGAAAGCGATGGGAAATCCAAGGACTTGAGCTATTCAAAAGCATGGTTTTTGAACTAGATTAGTAGTAATAAAGGTAATGCGGTTCATTGTTGTTTGAGAGGGTTATTTGCTAAACTCCCAATTTGTGCAAATTTATAATGTTGTTGTGGTGTTGTGTGAGGCTATATATGTTTAGTTTTGAAGTGGATTTTTTGTGTCTTGGATGGTTGGTTTTAGGAAACATGCCTCTAGAATAAAAATTGAAGTACGTTGCTATGTTTTGATCGTGACTCCTTGATGTTCTCACATGGTTTGATCTTTAGTTTAGTGGTGTACATGTTTATGGCTTGTTGAAGCATGTTTGAATCCATGATTGTATGAAAAACCAACAAAATTAGGCATTCAGGGTCAGGCCGTACCGATACGTGGGGCCTTATATCGGTACGGGTAAGCTGGAAAGTAGGTCTGGGATCGGTACACCAAAGGCAGTATCGGTACAAGTTTAGCTACTAGAAATCAACATTTTTCAATCGAGCCTGCGTACCGATACGCCTTGTTCACGTCTTGGTACGACCCTGTTGAATTGAAGTCTCGTATCTGTATGGGTGCCCGCGTACCTGTACTGGCTGCCGCTAATTCAGTTAAAATGAGTCTTGAGGTTTATGATTCTTTCATTTTCGTCCATAATATTTGTGAATGCAATTGGATGAGTTTGAAGGATCATTTTGAGTTGAAATTTGGCAAACAAGCATGTAACCTGACTAATTGAGGATCGTTAACCTTAAATATAAGTAAGTCCTCGTAATTTCTAAGATTTGCTATTTGGTCTTTAGAATTGTAAATGCGCGCAATCGAATGTCAATTCGACGCCCGATTTAATCGAGGTTTCACCCACTGCCAGCATGCACACCATAGGTTATAATGTTACATCTAGATAAGATAAAAAGGAAAAAGTGGACCTAAGTTTGGTTAATCATTTTAGGTTTGTTTCAACAAAGTCAACGTAATTCACTCGGTTCGGTCTGGCGTCTAGGCCAGGTCGAGGGCGTTACAAAATTGTTTCAAGTGCCTGTGTGGACTTTCATTCTCAAGTCCCCTGAAAGTAGGAAGAAGATGAATTATTCTAGACTCGAGTTCAAATGGTACATCAGGATCTTAGTAATTGATGCATAATGATTGTAGAGCGATTTCGGGGGCAACGAGTTGGCGTAGGGTTTGTTTTGCCATCTCGACTTCTTCAAAGGTAGGATTTTCTTGCTCCTCTCTTATTTTTCGTTGAGCTTTCTTCCACATTCGAAGATTGCTTACGTTATCTTGCTTCTTTTTCTCAGCCGACGTGTTGTTCTTTCTATTTTAGGATTGTACTCAAGTTTCTTAACACAAGAAGAACGAAGCATAAAAATTAATAAAATAAAATAAAATCAACCTACTGGACACCACTCCCTGGCAATGACCCTAATTTTTTATAGCGGGTGTTAAAGCCGTCAAAAATAAAACCTGCTCAAAATAACTTGTCGAAGCAGTAAGCATGGTCGAATCCACATGGATTAGTAAGAGATTAATTTTATAAAAAGAAAAGTAAATTGGGGTGAGTTTGAATTTGAGTAGAGTTGAAGAAAACAATTAAAAGTAAATGATAATTTTATATTTATAAGAACTCTAGTTAAGGTGGATCTCGGTTTATTAATCCAAGTTTTGGATCATTAAACTTCACACAAAAAACTTGCATCAATCTCAAATATCTTGGTTATAGGTTAATTGACAATCCACAATTAAACCCAATCCCTCTTACTTAATAGATAATCACTTAATAATCCATAAATGACTAACTTTTATTATCAAGATTAAAATTCTTAGATAATCCACTTAAAATCAAAACATATCAAATAACTTTACAAAATTAAGAGACCTAATGCACATAAACCATCAAAGCATTGATTCGTTAACTTATCGAGAATATGAATTCATACCTTCTAACCCGTTGCTCGATTACTTGCCACTTGTATCAAGGATGTCTCGATTGGTTGTTGTATATATATAATCTAATATATATGTGTTGAATAAGCTCGAAAGATATAAAAATACTTGAAATATATGAAAAACAAGAAATCTCACTAAAACTTGTCTTAATAACTTTGAATCTAAACCTTAACTTAAAAAAAGAGTTTAATAACTCATGGAGAAGAGAAATCAACAAAGAAAAAAAGAATGAGAGTTATGAGATGATTGATTTCTCTTCTCCTCATGACCCTATTTATAGTAGAGGTCATTTACATCAACTAGTAGAAGGAATTACAATAAGATTTAATTTAGAAGTATATCCTACTCCAAATATAATATAAAAGTGAAAGTTCACCTTGAAGTAGAATTCCTCTTCTTATGTTAAGTACTCCATAGAATCCAAATCCAACTAGAACTTCTCTTCTAAGCATGTATTATCCTCTAGCTGTCAAAATCCTTACAAAAATCATATACTTGTTAAAATATGGATTTGTAGTTGGATTAGAACACTAAAATATAGGTACATATATGTGAAAAATATGCAAATATTAGACTTATCAAAAATATTATTTTTGCAAAACAAAAAGTTTAGAATTGACTAGAAAATAAATAGATAAGAATAATTCACGCTTAATTGGATTACGGTAGTAAACCACAACATTAGAAGTAAATTTTTCCAGATCGGTGTAATTGCTGCAATGGATGATGTCTCATGAGGTTAACACAGTCTCTCTAAAAAATCGTACACCTAAAAATTGGAACGAACGATGGTGATATTTTACTCTTTAAAATCAGAACTTCGAACTTGGAAAATAGAGAATAAAATAGGGAATTCTGATAAAGGTTTAAGTAAATGTGTTTGTGGGGATATATAAAATAAAGTAAAATGCCTACTATTTAGAAGCTCAAATTGAAGGCAAAAAGGTAAAAAGCCAAGAGTGAATACAAAAAATAGTAATTACCATTAACATAGTATTATGACCATAAATGTTATTTTAATACTCAATTTAAAACTATCACTAAACAGTCCCCCCTTTTTAATATAGCAAAACTAAAATAAATTTTTAAACCACTCCCTCTTACTTTAAGACTAAAAATGTTATTTTTTTATAAAAAATATTTTTAAAATATTTTATACCCGCATTTCTTTTTTTTGTTAGATCAAAATTAATAAGGTAAAATAAAACAAACATAAAGCATGATAATTCAAAATAGCTCCAAAGATAATATAAAAACCATAATATTATAAATTCAAAGAATAATATTCAAGAAATAAAAACCAACAAAAATCAAAACATAATGTGTAGACACTATTTTTATTTCATTTGGTTATTATTTGATACTATATGTTATTATTATTATTATTATTATTATTATTATTATTATTATTGAAAAAAAAAAACAAAAAAAAAACATTAGTATTAACTAAATAAGTGGACAACCCAAGTGGTGACCATCAGATCAAAAAGGATTAGATCTCCTCTGCCACGTGTCGAGATCAGAGGCATCTTTGCTCATTCCAAGACCGGATCTAGGCCATTCATTTCCCATGCAATCACAGCCGTTGGATTAGATCTAATCCAACGGCCGTGAGTGAATCTGGCCGAAACGACACTGCCACCATGCTTCCACTAGGGTGCCTCCACCATGCTGCCGTATAGCTCTCCCTCAACCACCGGACATGCCAAACATCAAAAAAAGGATGGGTGTCAGAGACCAAATCAAATAAAAATTACATTATGTTTATTTCTACCAACCAAAAAAATCAGGGTATATGTATCCAACACAAAGATTTTGTAAACAACAAGTTATCCATTTGAAAATAAAAAAAAAAAGATAAAAAAAGCTTCGTTGTAATCCCTTCTTCTTTTTCTCATTTTTGGTCTCGGTTTGTACAAAAAAAGGGTGGCTTAGGTTCGTTTTTTTAGATCTAGGAAAAGAGGGGGGTTTTCTAAAATCTAAGGTCGGGGTTGAGTTTTGGTTGAAGAAAGGGTCGTTTTGGGGGGTGGTTTAAGACCTTGCAGGCGTCGGTAGGTGACGACCGACAGTGGCTGATTCGGCGGAAGCTCGCCAGTTTCTGGAAATTATGGTGGCCGAGGAAAGGGTTTCTGGAAGTTGCATGAACTGTTGGGAGCATTTGGTGTTTGTTTTTTTAAGAAATAAAGGGGAATTGGGAGGATTTAATCTGCTAAAGGTTTCTAAAATGGCCGAAAGGGTGCAAGTGGACCGGATATGGTTCTTTTATAGTCATTTTCATTTCCACAAATGGTCTAATTAATTCATAAGGACTCTCGCATTCTTCAACTTTTCAAATCGAGCACGCCGCATCCCTTGTGTCTTTTTTAATCTTGTAATTTAACCCCTAAATCAACCAAATTCAGAATTGTAACGGTGAAATTACACCCTAAGTCATCTCGCGTTTTTGAAGTTTACATTTTGGGCTTGCCCCTTGGGTATATTACACGTTTAGTCCCTTCAGGCTTGGTTCAGTCTTCAATTTTGTCCCTAAATCATGTTTTTATAGCTTTGATTTCTGTCGTTTTTTTCATTTTATTTCGATTCGGTCCTTTCTTATACATTAATTATTTATGTCTTTTGTTTATTATTATTTTATTATTTTATGTCCCTCTTTTATTATGTTTTTAGCATCATTTTATACATGTTTTGCTTATGTCTTGTTTTTTTATTTATGTTTTTTGGGTAGACTTTACCATGTTTTATGTCTTAATTTATTTGTTCGTATTACATGTCTTTTTTATGATATGTTTATTTTAATTCGTGTCACTTGTGCCCACGTTAGCATGCTTTCTTTGCTTGTTCATTTTGTACGTAATGATATATGTTAGCTAATGGCATGTCTAATTGTTTTTTTACTTATTTATTTCATTTATTTCATACATGTTTTGTCTTTGTCATGTTTTTTATGCATGTTTTCTCTTGTATGCTATATATATTCGGCTTTGTTTGGTCATTAAATAAATGTTAACTTTTTCATATTTGCTTTGTTTTTAGGTTACATGTTAGTGTGTGTTTTTTTGTCACATATAATGCCATGCTTTTTATTTGCGGATGTAAATTATTTCACATGCTAAGCATTAAGTATATGTTTGTTTTTGCCTTGATTTGTTAGATTAGCACCATGTTACATGTATGCCATGTATTTGTTGCATTTATGTTTTTATGAGTTCAAACGTGTTACAATTAGTCAATTTAATCTTGAAGCATGTGTTTCCTCTTTTTATCTTGTTTAAGTGTTTATGTTTGTTTTTGCATTTGGTCTTGGTTTTTGAATATGTCATTTGTACCTATTTTCATGCATTTTATTTTTTTAATATTAGAATATGCATTTTTATGTTTTAATATCACGTCAATGTAAATTGTATGTTTTATATTTCGTTTTTTAAGTTGCATTTCGAATATATTATTGTCAATGCGGTGCCCTTTTATCCGAGTGTAAACGGGGCCAGTATCAGGCGTAGTGATGGTGGTTGGGCGTTTACTCTCGGATAACAGAGCTTTTAAAATTTACTCGCATATATAATTAAATGTTAATTAAATCATCACTTTAATCTGGAAAGTCTAATATTAATAAAGCGGTAATTATTAAAGTACCAATTTTGGGCGGTGTGGGGGTGCTAATCCTTCCCCGTCCGTAACCGACTCCCGAACCAACAATTTTTAAATCTCTAGTTTTACGGTGTCCGACCTACCTAAGTGGCCGATGGCGACTCTAGTTTCTAAATAAAACGCGGTTTCTTTAAAACCCCACGGAAGACATTATTTTCAAAACAAAACAATAGATAAAACTCGTTTTTAGTGTAAAAGGACATCGCTACAGATGGCGACTCCGCTGGGGACCCATTTTTTTTGTTTTTCAAAAAAAAGCAAAAAAACAAACAAAAAGAGAGTCAAGCTTTTTAAAATAATTACCACTTTACTAATATCGGAAGTTCTGGATTAAAGTGACTATTAAATTAACATTCGGTTATAATTGTGCGTTTATTTTAACGCATTTAAAATTTGGCATATAAACCCCTCCTTTTAAGTAGGGGAGAACGCTAATGCTCTCGTGGAGATATCGTTCTCCCGTATGGGCCCTAGCAAGTATCCTTCGGGGCTCGAGTACCTTATGTGTAAGGATATCGTTCCTTCGTGTAGGCATAAGCGAATGGCCCCCCCTGAATTGAACCTAGTTGAAAGGAGCCTATAATGGGTGATGATCGGGGGTTTTGCTACTCTTAGTAGGGGACAACAAGGATAGTTCGGGTACCTCTTAGCACCAAAACTGCATATAGAGAACATAGAAACCCACCCTGTTAGAGCCATACGGATAACCTAGGTGTCTTAGACGGGATGTAAATTGGATTGCTTTGTTTTTTTATCGTATTTAATTTGCCCTTTTTATTGTGTACTTATTGTTTTTGTCTGGTACTGACTTGTTTCATTTTTTGTTTTGTTTTTGTATATATCATCGCATTCGCATTAGATAGGGTATTGATTCCCGAGTGGTTTCTCCCATAATAGAAGATTGTTCATGATGGACCAAAGGTTCTTTGACCTAAAGAAAGGGGGTCCAGTTCCCGAGTTCCATCCCGAGACTAGGCCAGGGACAGCAGAAGAAGGATCGTTCAGGGACTCCAGAACAGATTCAGTAAGTAGTGTCAGTTCTGGTAACAGCGAGATGAAGTACAAGAATTAAAGAAGCAAATGGTCGAGATGATGGACCAGATGAATGCTATGATGAAAGACAAGCAGCCTGTCGAACTCAGAAAAGAATCGATCAAGGATCAGAATGTGGAACAGAATGGTCAGAATGTCAAGACTGAGAACACCGTTAAATATGACAAATCGAGTCCCTTTGTGATCAATCTCAAGAAATAGGCAAGCGGCATATCCGGGGTAGATACCAAGGGAACAGAGGCAAGACCAGGGGAAGCTCGAGAATCCAATGACATCAGAAGGCATTATCCTATACCCATGAAATACACCGAGCTACTTCCATTGCTTGTCGAAAGGAGCCTTATCGTACCGGTGAATTCTGTACCAAAGAGACCTCCTTATTCGAAGGGTTACAACAGTCGTGTCTAGTGCAGCTACCACATAGGTGATTCGAGTCATCACACTGAGAATTGTAGAGCCCTGAAGGACAAAGTTCAAGATCTTATTAGAATGGGAGTTTTGGGTTTCGAAGGTAGACAACCCCGATTCTACAGTGAACCAGCCGTTGCCCGAGGGGCAAAGTCGAATGAGGGTCAATGCCCAGCCCAAGGTTCGGGTAACACAGAAGTGGGTCACTTAAGTGAGATAAATTTAGGAGTCAAGAATAAAAGTGTCTCAGAAGATGAACTTGCATGCAAGTACGGCCAGCTCGAGCATGAGAGGCACGATCTGAACATGAAATTGAAGTGCATACAAGACGAGTACCAACAGCTGCAATTTGAATTCAAGAATGTCGGTCTGGGTGACACCGCTGGAGAGTGGATTAATGGTATGATTCGGTTGAGGAACGATTTAGAACGCTGGAGGCAGAAATGCAAAACTGGTAAAAATAAAGCCAAATCATTGTCATAGAAGATGAAAAGCTGGGAGCCAACGCGATGTTCTCCAAAGTGAGTTGGAAAGCAGTCTGGCCATGGACGATATCCTGAAATCAAGTATGCAGCAGGAAAGAGAGGAATCACAAGCCTTTCAAATGGAAAACACAACACTCAAAGAACAGATAGCGAGGTTCAAGACTTCTTTACGTACCAACGAGATTCGTGCTGAGGCAATGGCCGTCAAGCTACAAAAGGCCGAGCAGACAATACAGGAGAAAGACCGAGACATGAAGATCGTTATGACTCAAGCCCGACAAGTAGCTCAACAGGCAGCAGATTTAGCTGATGCAACAGCTCTGATAAGCCAAAATATGGATCCAACAATGGATCGTGAAGAAAAGTTTATGGGGCTATTAAACAAGGTTAAGAAATTAGGTGTTAGGGCTTACCGCTATCTATAAACCCCTAATACCGGATGTAATGAAACATTTTGGTCTGAATGAAAGATGTCATATAGGGACAAATCACTTGCGGAATCGATGCCTTATTGCATTCATGCATTGCATTTGCATCATGTCCTTTGCATTGTTTAATAGTTTTATTATCGCATGGCACTTTATCATTTAATACTTGGGGTTCGATGGCATAATTAGTTGGAAAATGGAACGAACTAAAGAGTCGAGGCTTGACCAGCTAGAAGAAAAAATCGAGAAAGAGCTGAAGAAGAAAGAAAAGATAAATGTTTTCAATACAAGGAAACTCTGCCTAGTCGCTGATTTGGTCGTTCCTCTGGATTTCAAGATTCCCAGATTTGCGTAGTATGACGGAACCAGCAGCCCAAAGATTCACTTGACCATGTTTTGTAGAAAATGGGGGATACATGAAGAATGAAGAGTTATTGATCCACTACTTCCACGATAGCCTGACAGGACCTACAGCAGTGTGGTATAACTGTTTGAACAAAACCCAAGTTAGGTCATGGGGTGACCTTGCTAATGCCTTCTTGAGTCAATACAGACATGCTTTAGATTTAGTGCCCTGTCGTCAGTTTCTTCAGAATGAGAAAATGAGACCAAATGAAAGCTTCAGAGAATATGCACTAAGGTGGCGATGTTTGGCGACCCAAGTCCAGCCTCCTATAGCGGAAGAAGAGTTGACTCATCTGTTCCATGCAACGCTTCCCTCTCATTTTTTCGATGTGATGTTGGAGAAATCGAGAAACAGATTCGAAGATTTCATGAAGATTGGAGAGATGAGAGAATACGCAATCAAAGAAGGAAAATTAGGGTCTAAGTCTAAGGAACGAATCAAAGATAAGATAGATAAAGATGGAGAGGTAGATGAGTGTCATTTACAGGGTTCGTGTGGCCGTAAAAGAAGAAGACTGACTGACACCTCGGGGTCATTAAGGAAACTTCCTCAGACGAGCGCAAATTTGGAAGTGTTCGGAGCATCCATCTCAGACATGTGGCCTTATTTGGTAGGGGGTCACTATCTTGCTCCTAGACCGATGAAGATTGTACCTAATCCATCTGCCCATAGTTTTGACTCGAGTATCACATGCGAATTCCATATGGGGGCACTGAGGTATCCCACCAGAAAATGTAGACCTTTATTGGAGGAGATCAAGAAGTTGATCAATGATGGGACCTTGACACAAGAGTTGATCCAGCAGCGGAGGACCAAGGATGAGGGGCAAGTCTGCATAGTGTTGAGGAAGCCAGAGATGTCTCTACATTAAAAGACTTTCCTGAAGTAATACAAGGAATCAAATTTACTACCTGTGGCCCACATGTGGTAAAGATCTTTTGTGAATGGGCATGTCTGTTGATTTTTATTCCAATGAAGAACACATTTCGCTTAACATAGAATGTTCTTGCAAGCACATAGATGTATATTTTCTCACCGTTGTAGGACACTAGATATCAATTGCAAGATGTGACATTAGATGGATGTTGTGACAACGATGAGGTGTGGTCTTCCGTACCAGACTCTGGTCAGCAAAGCAAGAGTACTACTCTTTCGATGATGTTCAAGGACGAAAAAGCTCTGAATGTCAACCGTGTAGAGTTCCTTGAAATTGAAACTTTAGGCATAATCTTCTAGGTAGTAAAGAATTAAAAATAAGAACTAAAAAAAGAGAAGAATTGAAGGGAAAAAAGAGAAAAAAGGAAGAAAAAAAAGAAAGAAAAAAAAAGAAAGAAAGAGAAAAGAATAATAAAAAGCACTCATATGTTCGAAACCTGATAATAGGCTTGTTCGGATAAGAGTGTGGGAATTTTGGGGCACTCCGCTGAAGCGATAAGGTGGCAATAAACCATCCAATTCAAGAAACCTTAGCTTCATGAGTGATGGTAATATTTTCAAATCGTGACTATGCCGAGTAACTTGGGCAATGTTGTTTGCTCCATCGTTGTCCTCAAGACAAAGGACTGTGACGAATTGATTTCCTCAAATAATGATAAAAGCGTAAAAAAAAAAGAGAAATAAGAGAAAAAAAAAAGAAAAATGAAAAAGAGAAAGAGAAAAGGGAGAAAAAGGGGAAAAAGAAAAGGGAGGAGAAATGAAGAGAAAAAAAAGAGAGAAAAATAAACGATATCATAGGTAAAATTAAAACTCGCACCACCTAGAACTCTATTCTTAAAGTAATATTTCTGCACTCGAGTGGTCATACAAGCCCACCCTTTTTGGGGGCGGAGCAGATAATGAGAATTGACAAAGAGTAGTATTCTGCAGCAACGCGGTAATCACGAGGATGAACCGAGTCACCTGGGAAGATTTCACAGCCTTGAATTACTGAATGGTTGAATCTAAGACGCTCTTGCACTTGATATCCAGAGCTCATATTCTGTGATTTCAAGATCCTCTATGTTAATCTAAATGATACCCTTCAGTGGAATGCTAATCAACAAATTGACAAGTTAAAGCAACAAAGATTTCCATGTATTACTTCAAGGATAAGATCCATAACACAAGGTTGCGGATATTATTGGAGCACTTAACTGTTATTTTAAAGATATGAGTTGTAATGCATTTCCATGACATAGTTTTATTTGTGACTACCTCACTAGGAAAAGAATGCCTAATTCATTGCATTTCATCCATTTCAGGTTAAGAGATTCAACGTCGGAGATCAGAGAAGTTGTTGCGTTATACAAGTCACAAGCAAGCTTGAAGTAATGTATATCGAACCTATAAACTCCTAGTAGGGTAGAAAAGTACTTAGAAGAGTCATATAAGGACCTTTTGATATGTATATTTTGTGTTTGTGGTATGTTAGTGCACAAGGCTTTAAGTGACCTTTATATATGGCTTGAAAAGGGATAAAAGTACATATTAGGCCCTTAAAGGTGAAATCATAGTAAACAGATTCAAATGGACTTAAAATTTGGCATGAAAGTATTTTATAGCCTTGAAATATTGTGCGTAAAATTTCATTGCATTTGGACCTCAATTGATAGGTTAAGTCGAATAAGAACTAGCAAAAATCTGTCATTACAAGGTAGAGCGTATCGGTACGGTTGATGGCGAATCGATACGGCCTTGCATATTTGGTCAGGTCAACGATGTTCAACAAGGGGCATATCGATACGTCCTAGGCGTATCGGTATAGATTTTTGTTACTAGAATTTGGGATCAAAAATGGTATTAATACGGGGTCAAGACGTATCGATACGCGGTCAACCAGTATCGGTACAGCCCTCAACCGTATCAATATCGACTCACAACCTTTGAATTTGGGATTTGGGAATTAGGTATAGCGTATTGATACGACCATAAGGGTATTGGTATGGTGATAGTTAATTCTGTTAAAAGATAAAGAAAACAATTTTGTATTGTTTGCAGAATGGTCACTGATTATTGCATGGCTTAATTGAATGAGCATATAAACTTAGAATAATACGAAAATTTGTATGCTTACTATTTGCATGATGAATTTCATGGTAGTAAGATAGGTTTCAGAAACGGACCACCAGAATACTAAAATTACGATTAAGTCTCTAAAACTTGTAAATGTTATAATTTGGTCTTAATTGGATAATCATAGACTCGCAATAGAGTAATTCGAACTTTGTATTGCTTAGTCTTGAATGTTAGGCCTAATATCATCGTTTATTGCATGGAACTATCGTATCAACCACCGTTTAGTTCATCGGTAGCATACTCTAACTGGTTCTCGACTAGGCCGGGAAAGGGGTGTTACATTTGTAGTATCAGAGCTAGAGTTTATTCAATTCTAAGACTAAACCGAAGTTTATTGCATTGTTATTGTGTTTCTTTGCCACCTAGGAGTTATGCATTGTGTATATTGTGACTTGTCGACTAATCCGATCTCTTTATGTTATAGATATATCTAAAACGAATGAATCCTACATACACGAGCATGCTACCGGCTCCTCGACCCATGGCGAGGAAGTGAGGGGGAGACCCACCAAATTCACCTAATCCTCTACCTCGAATATTGGACCGGTATCGCTTGATGCACAGGCAGAATGTTATAAGAACATGGCTAACATGTTCAAGCAATTTGTAACCTCGATGAGAGCTGAACCACTCGTGCAACCAGCTCCACCTGTTGTCCAGTATAACCGAGCCCCTATTGAAAAGCTGGCACCACTCCGTGCCTATACCTTCACTGGACAGGATGATGACAATCCTGAGACTATAGAATATTGGCTGGACAACACGCTAAGGATCCTGAATAAGCAATTGCAGTGCTCAGATGAGCACAAGCTGGAGTGTGCCCTTGTATTGCTAGCTGACGAAGCATTGCAATGGTGGGAGACCACTATTCTTATTGTTCTTGAAGAATCAGTCATTTGGGAATTCTTTCTTCAAGAATTCTGAAAGAAATACATTAGCGAGTATTACCTCGCAGAGCGACACAACATCTTCCTCCATCTGAAACAAGGTGGCCGACCTATCGAGCAATATGTCCATGACTTTTGCAAGTATTTCCAATATGGAGCTGAATACATCAAGAAAGAGAAAGATAAATACAGGATGTTTATTGCCAGGCTTAGCGATGAGCTAAGCCCTATGTTTACTGCTTTGGGCATCACCAACTTCCAAGGTTTGGTGAACCGAGTCAAGGCCACTAAAGCTGCTTAGAAGACTTTGAGATCAGGAGGAACTAGCAGGTCTAAAAAGAGGTTTAGGGATGATTCATGACCTCCTAGGTGGAATAAAAAGAGTAAGAACTAAGGCCCCAAGCAAAATGTGTACTCCCAACCTTCCCGTTCTGGGAACATCGAGAAACCTCAAACGGTGACCCAGTCTTTTGCCAAGATGGCCTCAGTTGAAAGCGCTGGAGGATCCAACCGAAATACACAGAATCCAGTTTGCAATTACTGCCAGAAACAACATCCAGTAGGTTAGTGTCGTAAGTAGACTAGAGCATGCTTCTATTATGGTGAAGAGGGTCATTTCATCTATGATTGTCCCTTGGGTGCTACTAAGTCCACTGCTACACTGGCTACTGTTGTCTCCCTTGCTCAATCCTTTCGAGGTAAGGGATCAAGACAAGTGCCATCAGGAGCTACATGGAAACCTGGTGGCTCAAAAAAGCCATTCAATAAGCAGGAATCGAAGGCTTCTGCCCAGATGTATCATGTGAGGAGCCGAGAGGAAGATGATGAGCCAGACGTCATTGCAGGTACCATTGAATTGTATTCTCACTCCTTATATGCGTTGATTGACCTTGGCTCTACTCATTCTTTTATAAACACTAAATTGGTTAAGAAGCATGGAATGACTAGTGAACCTATAGCATCAAGAATCTCTGTAACTAATCCACTGGGTGATTGTGTCACCATAAGCCTTGTGTGTAAGAATGGCCCTTTAGTGATTCAAGGGATTCCTTTTGTGGCTAAAATGTTGGCCCTACCGATCCATGATTTTGATGTCATACTGGGTTTAGATTGGCTGAGTAAGCATCAAGCATGGGTGGATTGTAGCAAAAGAAAGTTATATCTTCAAGGCCTTGGCAAGGAAAGTATCATGTTGATGAATTCTAGAAATCCTTGTATGCTTTGACAATAGAAGCTAAGGATTGGTCACAATTATCGGATGTTGACACTGTGTGCAAATTTCCCAATGTCTTTCCTGATGAACTTCTAGGTTTACCCCTAACCTGTGAGGTTAAATTTGGCATCGACGTGCAACCTGGAACTACTCCTGTGTCCATTGCACCTTATCAAATGGTAGCTGTTGAGCTGAAAGAGTTGAAGGCCCAGATTCAGGGTTTGCTTGATAAAGGCTTCATTCAACCGAGTTCTTCACCCTGGGGAGCCCCCGTTCTCTTTGTGAAGAAGAAGGATGATTCCATGAGATTGTGTATCAATTATCGGTAGTTGAACAAGGTGACCATCAAGAACAAATATCAATTACCAAGGATTGATGACCTGTTCGATCAACTCAATGATGCCACTGTGTTTTCCAAGATTGATTTAAGGTCTGGTTATTACCAAATGAGAGTTAAAGAATGTGATGTGCCCAAAACTGCCTTTCTTACAAGATATGGTCATCACGAATTCTTGGTGATGCCATTTAGGCAAACCAATGCACTGACAGCTTTCATGGACCTAATGAATCGGGTTTTTAGGCCCTATCTTGACAAATTCGTAATGGTATTCATTAATGATTGTTACCTCCTAAAAAATATTGTTTTTCATGCCTATTTTGCTATGCTTTTGCTTGTTTTCAAGTACATTTAGTTGCATTAGTTTGTTAGAATCATGCATTTACATAAAAGAGTTAGTAGGCTGCCTATACCAGTGTCATGGGTTGTTTTTAGTGGCCTTTGCGCATGTTGACAGGTGGAATGGCAGGAGGAGTGGACACAAGGACGCAGTTAGGAATGCCAAGGTGAATGGTAGATGTTGTGGGCACGGAAGGACCAGATGAGTGCCAAGTATTTGTTGGCAGATAGGTATGCCAGCGGCCATGCCATGAAGAGATGAACCCCCCAAAAATAGGAAAGGATCAGGCTCCTAAAAGTTCGCAATTGGATCAACTTCTGAAAAAATAGTGGATAAGGTGATGCCAAGTGATGTTGGCAAAGTTATGCCAAGCTCGTGTGCCAGGATGGCCATGGCATGATGACGTCAGCCCTAGCCTGATAAGCTATCACACCGAGCTGATAAGATATCAAAATAATCGGATAGAGCTCTATCTCTTATCTCTTGATCATTTCAAATTCAAATTCAAAGGCTTATCTTATCCTTTCCCCTACACGCCTATATAAAGAACAACCGATCAAGCATTTAAAAAGAGGGGGAGAGAAAAATGAAAAAAAGAAAAAAATTTGAAAAGAGGAGAAAAGAGGTGGTCAGAGCGAGGTGTTGGAGCAGCGAGTGACAGCCGGTGCAACCCAGGAAGGGTGGTTCGACTTATTGGCCGAGAGCCTGGCGTGGAGGGCTGCATTGAGAGACCCCTTTGCCTATTCCCTTGGCAGAAGTTGTTTTTCTTTAGTTTTTATTATGATGGTGATGTTAAAAACGTTTGTTGGTTTGTTGGTTAACCCCCACACCATGAACTAATTTAATAGTTAGTGGGGGTATGTTTTGGTTTTAAACGTTGGCTTTTATGCCTTAGTTCCTTTATAATAATTATGCTTTTGGTAAAGTTTGTCTGTTTTGCATACTTTAATTTTTTCTAAGTACTGTGCCAAAGCGAGAGCTGGCATAGTTAGCTTATTGCCTTCCAATATCTTAACAGACTTGTGTTGGCAACGATCAAGTTGCTGAAAACTTATGAGAGAAGCTTCGAAAGAAGTCGTTCAATTAGATGAACTTACTTCAGAAGTGAAATCTACCCCCATGGAGTATAGATTAGTTTTTAAATCAAATTGGTTTAAGGAAAACATACACTATAGAGATATAGGGGTTTTTACTTGGCCAGTTTAGGGCAATGACCATCGAGAGAGGCTTTGCTATTTTTGAATCTTCTCGGCAACCAATGCCAAGACAGTTTTGTCAATAAAGGCTGGCATGAACCACGTTTGAACCAGGCATTCCCTACCAACAGTCATCATTCATTTGAAAACACCTTTCTAGCCAACACATCACTTTGGTTTTAATTTATTTTCTTTTCTTAGTTTCAAAATCAACTCTTTTAAACTACAATCTTTTATTCCAAAACAAGTAACAAACTAAACAATCGAATTCCAAGTCAATCTCTGTGGGATCGATACTCAGCTTACCAAGCTGTATTACTTGTCGATCGTGTATACTTGCACGCAAAAGACTCTTGGAATAGTTTATCTTGCCCAAATACATACCATTTATACCTTTTGCCAGCATTCATTTTACACATCTCCCTGAGAGTCAACAAGTTTTTGACGCCGTTGCCGGGGATTGCAACGAATTTGATTCTTTTTAAATTTTTACTTGTTTTGTTTTTGTTTTCATTTTATCTTTGTTTTCACCGGTGTATGACCAGAAACCACCCAGTGGTGGACGAGTGGCCGTACGATCCGGAGATTGAGAGAACCTTGCAGAGGTTAAAGAGGCGATACCAAGAAATGAATCAAGGCAATCAAAGGAATAGTATGGTGAATAATGATCCACCCATTAACAATCATCCTAATAACAATGCACCACCGCCTCCTAATGTCCCAAATATGGTTAAAGAAGAAGAGAGGTCAATCCGAGAACATTCAACACTTAACATTGCAAATCTCATGCCAGGACTTATTGGCACTGATGCTGATAAGCCTAACTTTGAACTTAAACCCATAATGATCCAAACTCTTTTGAATGTAGGTTAATTCGATGAAGCACTTACTGGAGACCCTAGACAACATCTCAAACAATTCATGGAGATATGCCAATTGTTTCAACAAACTTGAGTATCTGGAGATACTGTGAAGCTAAAATTGTTTACTTTTTTCTTGAGAGACAGAGCCAAGGCATGGCTCAATTCTTTGCCACCAGGATCAGTTACTTCTTGGGCAAACCTTTGCCAGAAGTTCCTGATGCGGTTTCAGCCACCAACACTCACTGCCAAGTTGTATGGTGAAATCATTACATTTAAACAGGCCAATGATGAAACTCTTTATGAAGCCCGGGAAAGATTTAAATATTTGTTGAGAAGGTGTCTAATGCATGGGTTCCCAAATTAGACCCAAATACAAACCTTCTACAACGGTTTGAATGCACAAACAAGGACTGTTGTGGATGCTTTAGCAGCCGGATCGTTGCTTGATAAGAAGTACACTGAGGCTGTTGATATCCTTGAGAGAATTTTGATTAATGACTTCGAGTATCCTGTTGCTAGACTTGGGACCGAGACTAAAGCTAGTGGGAAGTTGAAAGTTGATGAACTCACGTCCATTCATGCCGAGATTTTCAACCTCACTAGCATGGTGAGAACATTGCAAAAGAACAATGAGGCCCAAGAAGTCAAAGCACTGGATCCATTTTGCACTATTTGTGGAGAAAACCACCATGTGGATCAATGCCCTGTTAATCCTGAGTCGGTAAATTTTGTTGGGAATTTTGGTCATTTTTATAATGCTAATACCTATAATGCAGGTTGGAGACAACACCCTAACATAGCTTGGGGAAATCAAAGAGGCAATCAATATAATGCTCGTGCCAAAACATCCAACGACAGAACAACAATGACATGCTGGCATTTTATCAAAATACCATGCCACAGAAAGCTCAGTACAATTTCTAGCAAGGGCAAGGAAGCAACCAAGGAGGAGATCTTACACAATATATAGAGCGAAATGAAGTAACAGTCCAAAGTTTGGCGGCATCAGTAAGAAATTTGGAAATACAAATTGGGCATATTGTTAATGCACTTAGCAATCGACCCCAAGGTACTTTGCCAAGTGATACTGAAGATGCTCGGCATAAAGAAAATGAACAATGCAAGGCAATAACTCTTCGGAGCGATAAGCAGTGTGAAACAGAGATGGCTGCCAAGCAGCCAATCATCAGCTAGGATGCAAAGCTTCTGCCATCAGACATACCTAGAGAAGTAGAGAAGGAGAAAGTAGATGATGCCAGCGATCATGCCAGTAAGAGTTCCAAACAGGATACTAGTCCTAGTGCCAACAATGACACCAGCAATGATGATAAGCAGAATGATACCAAAACAGATGCCAACACTGCCTCGACAAAGCCAGCAGCACCAGTATATGTATATCCACCGCCACCATTTCCAGCAAGACTTCAAAAGCATAAGAGGACCAGCAATTTAAGCGCTTTTTGGAAGTGCTTAAACAGTTGCAAATTAACATTCCATCGGTGGAAGCCCTTGAACAAATACCCAACTATGTAAAATTCATGAAGGACATCTTGTCCAAAAAGAGGAAGTTAGGAGAATTTGAAACTGTTGCTCTTACTGAGGGATGCAGTGCCATGATCCTAAACCGATTACCACCAAAGCTGAAAGATCTAGGGAGTTTTACTATTCCTTGCACAATTGGCGACAAGTTCATGGGGAAGGCGTTGTGCGACTTGGGAGCCAGCATCAATTTGATGCCACTATTGGTTTTCATGAAGCTTGGCATAGATGTAAGTCCTACCACGGTGACACTTCAATTGGTAGACCGATCCTATGCATATCCCAAGGGTAAGATTGAAGATGTGCTGGTAAAGATAGACAAATTCATTTTCCCAGCTGATTTTATCATTTTGAATTATGAAGCTGATATTAATGTGCCAATTATTTTGGGTAGGCCGTTTCTTGCTACTGGAAGGGCTCTTATTGATGTTCATAAAGGGGAACTAACCATGAGAATGAATGATCAACGTGTTACTTTTAACGTGTTTCAAGTTTTGAAATATGCAGATGAACCTGATGAATGTCAAGCCGATAAAATGATGGAGTCCATCTTTAGTTTGGACATGGCACAGTTGTGCCAGGATATAGCAAGTGATGACGGCATGCTTGATGGCATATCTGAACTGTTTGAGGAACCTGTGAAATCAACCTTGGAGGCTAAAGATGTAAATTACTTCGAGCCACTCAATTTGGCCGGCAGAGAGATAAAGAAACCTAGCCATCTATTGAGAAACCACCAAAGTTGAAGCTTCAACCCCTGCCAAAACACTTAAAGTATGCTTATTTAGGTAAGAACTTGACTCTGCCAGTGATTATTACCACTGATCTCACTCATGATCAGGAGGTAAGATTGTTGTCAATACTAAAAGATTATAAGCAAGCGTTGGGTTGGACCTTGGCAGACATCCAAGGTATTAGCCCAACCATTTGCATGTACAAGATCATACTAGAAGAATACAATGGAAGGACCATTGAAGGCCAAAGGTGGCTAAACCCAAGCATGAAAGAGGTTGTAAAGAAAGAGATCATAAAATGGTTGGATGTCGGGATCATTTATCCCATTTCCAATAGCTCTTGGGTTAGCTGGGTGCAGTGTGTGCCAAAGAAGGGTGGCATAATTGTGATCCAAAATGGTAAGGCCGAATTGATTCCCTCTAGAACCATCACTGGATAGAGGGTGTGCATGGATTACAAAAGGTTGAACAAGGCTACAAGGAAGAACCACTTCCTATTGCCTTTCATTGACTAGCTATAGATATGGAAGAGGTTTTAAAGGCCTTATATTGGTTACCTACTATTACAAGATAAAGTTTTTTGACTAGCTATAGATATGGAAGGGGTTTTAAATTGAATCTTGAAGAAAAAGTTAAGTAATTTACACCTTATATGATAGTTTGAGTTTAAGGTTTTAAATTGATGTTAAAAGATAGTAAATTATAATATAATGTTGAATTGATTTATTTTTGTTGATTTCGTAATAAGAGATTAAATGTGCTAAGACAATCCTTGTTTGTTCTATAACACTTCCTATTTTGGTTTACTCCTAAACTGGGTTAGGGGTGTTACATAATTTCTTTGTAATTTCTTTTTACCCAGCCATGAACTAAATTAAATTGGCTAGGGTTATTGGGTTTTGTGGTGTAATAAAAGATTGGATGGTTTTAGGTTTTTTATTTCAATAAATTTTGAAGTTTGTTCATTCTTAGATGTTTAATTTTTATCTTGAGGGAATTATGAAAGGATTTCAAGACTTATCCATTTATCTAAGCTTGGGAGAGCTAGATTCATGAAACGAGTGAACACGGTTCTCATTTGAACAAATCGTCGGTGGGAACTAATCAGCCTTAGGAATAAAGATCAGGTTTTAGCGACTAAGAGAAGTGTAAGATCGGTTGTTGCTCACCCAAGGTTAAGGTAGGGATTTATCACCAAGGCACGCGCAATCTACCAATTCTTATGTTAGGGATAACAAGAAGACATTGAAGAATATTTCGCCGAACTTTGAAGGAGGAGACCCAGTTGCCAAGGCATTCATCTAGTCCCAGTTGTCACGGTATATATTGTGACCTAGTTGCCACAGCAATTTATCCGGACTCAGTTGCCACAGCAATTGAATTGCCTCAAAAATCAATTGCCACGACATGCCATTCAGTAATTGCACCACTACTCATAACCCAACCTACTCTCTTAAGCGATTACACTACCCATTTATTTTACTTGCTTAGTTATTTGTCACCATTTATCACTTCCAATATTATTCTTTTTCAGTTCAAGAAGCTAGAAATTGGAGTTTCACCAATCCCTTTAGAGACGATCTTTACTATACTATAACTTGCGACGTGTTCACTTGCACCAATTGTGAAGCACTTAAAACACGCAACATGTTTTTGGCGCCATTGCCGGGGATTGGCAATAGCGACTTTGTTTTTGGATTACTTGCACCTTTGTTTCTTTTTATCTTATTTTTTGTTTAGTTTCAAGGGGTTAATAAATTTGATTTTGCATTGGTGTATGACCAGAGCAAGACCGACAACACTAGATTACCCATTTGAACCGGAGATCAAACGTGTTTTTCATAAACGAAGAAGAGAGTTGAGAACAGTAATGGTAGATCCACCTATTAATCTAGTTGGCAATCTTAACACCAACAACAATCAGAATGACGCAGTAGGAGGCGGAGCAACTCTACCGAATCAACCTGTTCTTTTAAGGAATAGAACCATCGAGACTAATTAGAGCAAGATCTTGATGGTCTAACTCTAGTAATTGTCACACCTGAGATCTAGGCTGCCCACTTCAAATTGAATTTAGTGATGTTTAATATGATCAATACAGTTGGTTAGTTTGTTGGATCAGCGGCTAAGGATGCCAGACAACATCTCAAATCATTCCTAGAAAGTTTCAATTCATTTAAGAAACAAAGAGTCCATGAGGATGTCCTAAGGCTAAAATTATCCCCTATTCACCGAGGGATAGGGCAAAATCATGGTTAAATAGTATCCCATCTAGATGATTTTAGAATCTAAAAGTGGTTTAAGAATTTGAGTGTTTGGGGTTTTATTTTAAATTATGTTTTTATTTAATAATAATAAAATATATTTTATTTTTATTTAAATTTTTTATATTTAATAATAATAAAATATACTAAGTCATACCAAAATATTAATAAAATAATTCAAAGTGATCAAAATAGGTCAAAAAGTAAAGTTCATAGTAATTGGACCCCTTTAGTGATGTTTTACAAATGTAGTAAACGCAACAACAAGGATGATATTTAGATATTTTTCATTATAAATAACCCAAGACAATTTATTCATAGGGTCTTTGGAGATTTTGGACAAACTTGCTAAAAATAATTATAAAATAAAAACTCATAATTTTCAAAATAGCCCAAAAATCCTAAAATTTCAAGAAAGCCCCATCCTCAAATTCATAAATACTATTTCAGCATAGTTTAGCACATTAATCAACTTTGTTAAAATATTCTCTTCTCACCGAAAGACTTACAGAAATCAAGGTAGTAGACTCTTTTTTGTGAATTTATATAATGGTCAAAAATTTTGATCTTCATCTTGATTTTTATAGAACCTAGACTCTAATTTTAAATTTGAAGGATAATGGGTTAAACAACAACGATGTCCGGTTTACATATATGATCGGCTTGAAAACTTGACAATTTTTCGTGGAGTAACCAAAAAAAATTAATAAATTATTAAAAATGAAACGTTAAATATTTATTTTGAAAAAAAATAATTTGAACACAAAAAATAAACATCATATAGTTCTCTAGAAAACTCTATAAATGCTTTTATGATAAAAACTGAATCTTATATGGTTGAGAGTAGTAGTTTCATGAAAAAAGATTGACGCTTTTATTTATAGGACTGAGATGGCAATGCAGAATCAATGAGTAATCTTGAAAGCATTGGAGACACAAGTCGTGCAATTTGCCTAGATTCTAAATACAAGGCCACAAGGAAGTCTACCCAGGGACACTGAGGTTGTACGAGGAACAGGCCATGAACAATGTAAGGTGATCACCACCCGAAGTGGATCAAAAGAAAATGATAGACCTATCCAATCCAGGGATAGTAATCAACCAGCTGGACAGTCCCCTGTTCAGAAAGATGTATCTAGAAACAATGCCACGATAATTATTGATGATGAGCCTTCAGCAGTTGCCACAACAAGTCCACCTACTGTGGCAAGTCCATCTAATAGTTCCAAGCCAGATGAGACGAGCAAAGACAAGGATAGCAGATTGCCACCACCATTTCCATAGAGGCTGAAGAGGCAAAAACATGAATACCAGTTCAAGAAATTTCTTGAATCTTAAAGCAAGTCCACATCAAATTTCCACTGGTTGAAGCAATAGAAGAAATTTCGAATTATGCTAAGTTCCTTAAAGACATCGTCTCTAAACGGACTAGGCTGAGCGAGTTTGAGACAGTTGCTGTGATAGAGGGATGTATTGCAATGTTGCACAATCGATTGCCACCCAAACTAAAAGATCCTAATAGTTTTTCAATACCTTGTGCAATCGGAAACCACTATGTCGGGAAGGCGTTATGTGATCTTAGAGCATGTATAAACATTAGCCAAAATCTATTTTTCAAATATTGGGCATAGGGAATGCGAGGCCCACTACAATCATGTTGTAGCTTGCAGACGGATCTTATGTGCATCCAGAGGGAAAAATCAAAGACATTTCAGTAAGAGTGGATAAATTTTTTTTCCACTAACTTTATTGTTTTGATTGTGAAGCAGATGAGTTCGCACCTATTATTCTTGGGAGACCGTTCATAGCAACGGAAAAGACTTTGATTGATGTTGAAAGAGGGGAGCTCACTATGTGGGTGAATGACCAGCAAGTCATGCTCAATGTTTTCAAAACCTTAAAGTATGCTGATGATCTAGAAGAATGACAAGTCATTCAGGCCACCACCAAATTTAATTTCGATGTGGAGGAGTATTGCCACGGCAATTCTCTTGTCAGGTTTAAAGAACCTGAAGAGCCTGACAGTGAGGCATAGCAAGAGGCGAATTGGATTGTAAGTTGACCGGGTAAAAGTTTTGAATCCCTTGATTACTCAAGTAAGGAATGTAAACCTAAAAAACCTTCCATTGAGTAACCCCTTGTTTTAGAATTAAAACCATTGCTAAGGCAATTGAAATACGTTTATTTGGGAAACAATAAAACTTTGCCCATCATTTCTTCTAAGTTGCAGCCTGGACAAGAAAAGAGGTTGATTGACATGTTGGCGCTGCATAAAAAGGCAATAGGTTGGAAAATCGTAGACCTACAAGGAATCAGCCCGACAGTGTGTATGCACAAGATCTTGTTAGAGGATGGTCACCAAAATTCCATTAAGGCTCAAATGAGGCTTAATCCTGCCATGAAGGAAGTCCTAATAAAGGAAATCATCAAGTGGCTTGACGTCGATATCATATACTGTGACATCCCAAAAACTGGTCTAGTCAGAATTAGGTTTCAGCGATCGAAAACCCTACATCAAAAAGGTCCAAATATTGTGTTAACTTTGACCGCGAGGTCAATTACATCGGTATTGGACTCTAATTGAGTCAAATTATTGATTTATGGACCTTATTGAAATTATTGAAAATCTTTAAGTGATTAACCTTGCGATTAGCCCATCCTCAATTAAAATCACCGCCTACGTGGGTGATTAGAAAACAATTCCTTCAATGGAAGGAAACCTTTGTTAATAAAAAAATAGAACGAATAGCTAATTTAGCCTTACCGATTACCAAATTAAGCAAGCTCCTCCTTTGTCTTCATCATCTTTATCTAAGCAAGCACCTCCATTGAAGCCTAGGTTCAAGCTTAAGTTTTCTTCAGTTTTTTGATATCGAATCGTTGCTATCGATCAGGTAAGCTATAATCCCCAAACAATCATTGAAATCTATGGATAAATAAAGCTTAATCTTAAGCTAGGGTTTTTTTCATCCATAGAATCGATGGCTAATATCTACCTTAAGCTTTGATATTGAATTTGATATTGTTATATTGACTTTGATACCGTATTGTCGATTCTAACCGGTTCCTATTGCTTAATCTAGCTCAAGAATTGGATCGAGATCATCCACCATCACCGACGAATGCTAGGAACAAATGAATTGTCATCCGAGAGTCGTAGGAGCATCAGATTATAAAGGTGAATGTAGTCGGAGTCTCGGGACAAGCTAGGTGCCTTTTCCGATCCAATTGTCATTGATTATTGTATTGCTAACATCATTGTTAAGGAATATTGAACTAAATCACTTTGTGGATGCTATTGGTAAGCATCAGTAAGTATAGTATAGATCATTGAGCATGGACATTGTTATTGGACATCGCTATCGATTTCACTATTGTCATTGTCACTAAATTATAGAAACATTGAATATGAAGCATCGATCATTGTCAGTCATTGAACATTGAGATTATTGAACATTGTCATTGAACATTGATATCGATAAAGCTATTGTCATTGAAACATTGAATATGAAGCATCGATCATTGTCAGTCATTGAGATTATTGAACATTGTCACTATCATTGATATTGATGTTGAACAATGGCACTGGTACATTGTTTATTGATAAGAACATTGAATACTGTTATTATTACTAAACATGAATTATTGATATTGTCACCGGACCTTGGGTTACGACCTTTATTATGGTGAGGCGGAGGGATGTATGTGTTATTGGTCATATTGGCGAGGCAAAGGGTGACCATTCATTGATTTAGTGAGGCGTAGGAATTTGCGTATCCACTATACCGAATTGATCCAAGGGTTAATATTGAAATAAGGACTTATTTCTATTGATCATGATCATTGCATTGCTAATATTAATTCATTGCATTGTTATTGTCAAGATATGGTTTGGAATGCATTTCATTGACAAAGTGTTTAGTTGTGACTACCTCACTAGGCAAAGTATGCCTAATGCATTTCATTCCATACATTTCAGGTTAAGGATTTCACCAATGAAGATCAGAGCAATTGAAGAGTTTGACAAGTCACAATCAAGGCCAAAGTAATGTATTTTGTCTCTATGAGCTCCTAGGATGGTGGCAAAGTAGCTAGACTAGTCACATGTGGTCTTTTTGATGTGTATAAGTTATGCTTGCCTTGTAATAGTGTTTAAGGCTCTAAATGGCTTTCTAGTGTAGCTTAAAATTGGCTAAATATGCATATTTGGCACTCAAAGGTGAAAACCTAGTAAATGGATTCAAATGTCCCTAAAATTTGACATTCTAGTAGATTATAGTGACTGAATATTGCTGGTAAAATTTCATTACATTTGGACATCGTTCAACAGGTTAATTTGATTAAATACCAGATAAAATTTGGAATTACAATGCAGGCCATACCGATACGGGTCCACTTGTTTCGGTACGGTAGTGCATATTTGGGATGGTCAAAGTGTAGGTTAACCTAGGTGTATTGATACGGCTTCAAGGTGTTTCGATACGACTTTGGGCAGTGAGGTCTAGAAAATTAATGGCATTGGTACAGGTATAGGGTGTATAGAAATAGGTCCTGGTCCAATTCAACATTACTCAACCCATATCAATACAAGTCAAGCTGTATCGAAACGAGTTCTTAAGTTGCTAGGAATTGGGTTATCACCCTTGCATGCCGTACCGATACGGTCCTCCACCGTATCGAAATAAAGTTGGACAATTTCATTTAGAGTTAAAATCCATGTATACTCGTACTGATACGGCCCTAAGGCATTTCTATACGGTGTCTATTATATCGGTTAGGGGCTGCTGAACACAGTTTTGCATTGTTTACATATTGGTCACTAAATCATGGTAAGTCTAATTGGATGGGTAAATGACATCACATTAACATGAAAATTTGTAGACTTACTGTTTACTGATTGAATTACATATTCGTGTGGTTAATTTCAGATAAAGACCCCTAATTCCTAGAATATACAATTTAGTCCCTAAAAGTTATAAAAGTTTAAAATTGGCCCTAATCTGATTATCGTAGTTCTGTATCGACCCGTTGACTCAGTGTATTGATACCGTATTGCATTGTATTGTATTTCATTGAATTTTGGTTGAAAGACATTGCACCATTCTTTGTACTATTCACCGTTAATGCTTTTCGACCCAGTTCTCTACTAGACCAGAAAGGGAGCGTTACATATATCCTATTTCTGACAGTTTATGGGTAAGTCTGGTACATTGTGTACCAAAAAAGGGAGGTATAAATGTTGTAAGTAATGAAAACAATGAACTCATTCCAACTAGGATTGTCACTGGTTGGAGAGTTTGTATGTATTATCGTAAGTTGAATAAGGCTACTAGGAAATATCATTTTCCTTTACCCTTTATATACCAAATGCTTGACCGTCTTGCAGGAAAATCCTTTTATTGTTTTCTTGATGAATACTCAGGTTATAACCAAATTGCCATAGCATCGGATGACCAGGAAAAGACCACCTTCACGTGCTCTTATGGTACATATGCATTTCGGAGGATGCCGTTCAGATTATGTAATGCTCTGGCAACCTTCTAGAGGTGTATGATGGCGATTTTCTCCTATATGGTGGAAGATTTCCTTGAAATATTCATGGATGACTTCTTGGTATTTAGAGACAATTTTGATAATTACCTCGGCAATTTTGAGAAGGTGTCAGCATGCTGTGAAGAATCTGACCTAGTTTTAAACTGGGAAAAGTGCCACTTTATGGTGGATGAAGGTATCATGCTATGACAGAAAATCTCATCTAAGGGAATCAAGTTAGATAAGGCCAAGGTGGACGTGACTGAGAAATTGCTGCCACCAAATTCATTCAAAGGGATCCGAAGCTTTCTCGGACATACAAACTTTTACAGAAGGTTTATTCATAATTTTTCTTTGATTTCTAAACCCTTGTGTAATTTGCTTTAATAGGACAAGGTTTTTAATATTGATGATTCTTGTGCCAGGACATTTGAAGCCCTTAAAAAGTAAGTTGCCACGACGCCCATTGTCATTCCCCCTAATTGGACCCTACTTTTCATGCTCACGTGCAATGCGAGCGATTTCACGGCAGGAGTTGTTTTAGGCCAGGTAAAATTTTCTATGTAATATATTATGCTAGTAAAACCCTTAATGGTGCTCAATTGAATTACACCATGACTAAAAAGGAATTACTAGTGTAGTTTTCGCATTTGACAAGTTTCGTTACAACTTGATTGGTACAAAGGTAATTGTCCACACTGACCATTCCGCAATTAAGTATTTGATTGCTAAAAAAGTTGTCAAATGTCATTTAATTCGTTTGATATTACTTTTAAAAATTTTAAATTGAAATTAAGGACAGGAAGGGCACGAAGAACCAGGTTGCCGATAATTTGTCAAGGCTGGAAGTGGGCAATAAAGATGATGATCCTTTGGAGATCCACAATGCATTCCCAGATGAGCAGTTGTTAGTTGCCACGATAACACCCTGGTATGCAGATCTAGTAAATTTTTGGTTAGCAGTATTTTACCTTATGACCTTACTCACCAAGGAAAAATCGGTTCCAACATGATGCTAAGCATTATTATTGGGACGAGCCTCTGTTGTTTAAATGATATGTAGATTAGGTCATACGATGATGTGTTCCCGATGAGGAGCAAAAAAATGTGCTTCAATAATGCCATTCTTCACCCTATGGAGGCCATTTTGGAGGAACTTGCACAGTAGCCAAAGTCTTACAGTTCAACTTATAGTGGCCTATTCTCTACAAAGGTGCCCATGGATTTTACAAGGGGTGTGACCGTTGTCAACGAACGGGGAATATATTAAGGCGACATGAGATGCCATTGTAAAACATCCTTGAGGTCGAGTTGTTCGACATGTGGGGCCTTTCCCATCATCATTTGGTAACCTCTACATCTTACTTGTTGTGGACTATGTGTCCAAATGGGTGGAGGCAACTGTAGTTCCTAAAAATGATTCCAAGACTGTGCAACGGTTCTTGCAGAAAAATATCTTCACACGGTTCGGGATGCTGAGGGTAATTATTAGTGATGAAGGAAAACATTTTGACAATAGACTTATTGCTAAGATGTTACAACGCTTTGGAGTGACTCACAAAATTACAACGCCATATCACCCACAGACTAACGGACAGGCTAAAACATCAAACCGTGAGTTGAAGGTTGTCATCCCTCTCGAAAAGATTGGTCTGTAAGAATTGACGATGCACTTTGGGCATACCGAATAGCATTCAGGATGCCCCTAGGTATATCTCCTTACAGACTTGTCTATGGCAAGACTTGCCACCTGCCGGTAGAGATCGAGCATAAGGCCTATTGGGTTGTCAAGACCGTTAACATGGATTTGGAGAGTGCAAGGCAGAAGCGTTTACTAGATTTAAACGAGATAGAAGAATTTTGTGCCTTAGCTTACGACAATACCAAGATTTATAAAGAGAAAACGAAGCGTTGGCCTAACAAGAAGCTATTGCTGTGACAATTCATGCCAGGACAACTGGTGCTCCTCTTTAACTCTCGACTTAAACACTTTTTGGGAAAACTAAAGTCGAGATGTTTGGGCCATTTGAGGTCGTAAAACCTTTTTCTCATGAGGCCGTTGTGATCAATTCAACTATGGATGGACATGAGTTTAAGGTTAATGGACAACAGTTGAAGCACTATGTTAGTGCTCATGTTACGCGCGATAAGGAGGTTGTATCCTTAGAAGATGCATGAAAATGCTCTTTCTAAAAGTTTTTAATTTTTCAGACTTTTTATTTTTATTTTTGTTATTTTGAATTAGATTTTCATTTTCATTTTTATTTTTATTCCTTTTATTTTGATTTAGTTGTTATCTTTATTTTATTTTAATATTTATCCTTTTGTTTTTATGTTTGAATTTTAGGATAAGAGTTCAAAGGAGAAGGAGTTGGGCTTAGGATAGAAATTCATTTGAATGAAAATATATCCCTTGGAAGATGGATAGTCATCTAATATTTAGGGGATTTAATCACCCCTTTGAAATTTTTCACCCAAAAATCTTTTTCCTCCTTTTTCTAAACCTAGCCGCACACTTAACCTCTCACCATCATTTCTCTTTTCTTTTCCCCTATTGATTACACATCCATCCATCACATCTACCAACTCTTTACTCTACCATTAAACCCCATTATCACCCATCTACTTCATCTTCTTCCTTTACTTTCTTTCCATCTTTTGAACTCTTTAGATTATCTTTCTTATTTTCTTTTCTTTTTCCGATCACGAACCCACAAAACCATGGCCAAGAACTTAAAGACCATGCCCAGAGCAAGTTCATCACGAGCACTCGAGCCCTCTTTTTGTCGATTTGCTTCTCCACTAATTAAGAAGCGGTTCAAAGCAAAGTTTGCAAATCGGAGGGTTTGGGAGGAGCAAGGATTTGCTTTTGATGTTTCCCAACAGAACTATGGTCTTGAAGATTCTGTCTACAAGATTATTGAGGACCATAAGTGGCCTATTTTCTGTGAACAACCGAAATCGGGAAACATCTTGTGGTTAAGTGAATTTTATTCGCATGTTTCGAATCCAGATAATCCTTGTGTTTTTGTTCTTGGTAGGGCCATTCTTGTTAATGCCATTTCCATCAACGAATATTTTGGGTTGTACATTGAGAAAGATGAGCATATCGAGTTTGTCGACAATATCACCATTGAAGAAGTGGAGGAAGTTTTCTAAGATCTCACCATCGAGGGAGCTGCATGGAATGAAGGAGATTTTAAGGGAACGGTGAACCAAATCTTGTTGAAGCCAACGACCAATCTATGGAACAACTTCCTAAAAACTCGTTTACCTACTACCCATAACACTACTATCTCTTATTCTCATTTATTACTGCTTCATTCTATTTTGCACAAGCGTACTATTGATATTGAAAAAATAATTGTTGATGAAATCTATGCTTGTAGCAAGAAGGATGTGGGGGCACTCTATTTTCCCAAATTTAATTTTCAAGTCATGTGAACGGGAGCACGTGCCGGCTGATGCTATAGACGAAAACTTGCCTGAGAGAATTGGGTGGACACGGAGTTAGTATATGCGTATGATGCGAAAGGAGCCACCAAAGGCACCAATAGTTACAAAGAAATCCTCGTTCCAGACACTGCCAAGGCAAGCAAACATTCTCTTGCAAGTGCACATGCCACGGAAAGTATCCATGGGATTGCCGAAATCCTTCGCCCTTTGACACAACGATTGGATTAGATGGAGGAACGTCAACTGTTGTTAATGCGATACATGAAGGACCGCGATATCGCCCCCACGAGAGTCATCCTAGAGACCTTTCCCGAAAGCATCATCATTTTTCCTCTATTCCCTGCTGAACTACTTGCCCCAGGATCTGATGCTGAGCTAGTCCTCAGTAACATTGCCGCAGCAACCACTGTCCCACATAAAGGTAAGGACCTTATTACTGAACCTACCCGTACTGAATCTCTACATGGTTTTATAGATTTAGACGACTCCACTTCCGCACCATCCAAATTTTCATCGAAGCGTAAAGCTTCTAAAATAGAGGAGGCCACCAAGGATGATGAACTGGGTGAAGAGGTCACAAAAACTATGGTTCAAGATGCACCACCACTTCGCGTCAACAACCACCACGAGCCAGAAAAAGGACCAAGCAAATGGCTCGAAGGAAACTAGTCATTCGAGGTGACGACCTCTTTGATTGACTCATTTGCATTTTATTTTTTTTCTTCTTTCTTTTCTTCTCTTTTGTTTCGTCTGTTTATTTTTGCATGCATTGAGGGCAACGCCTCTCTCGAGTTTGGGGGTTTTGTTTTTATTTTGTTTCATAGTTAGTTACATTCATTTTTTATCTCATGTTAGTTTGCATATGTTACTTGCCATGTCTTTTACATGATTAAACTGCCTAACCGGTTGTGATATCCTATGATGATTTTTTTTGCCATGTCTTTTACGTGATAAAACCTTAGATTTTAGGATTAGCATAGAGAGTACTTGGAATTTTGCTATGATGCTGCATATTTTGACACTATTGTGACTTGTTGATTGAAGGAGACCTAGTGAACTTTAGGTTATTTTAAAATGGGTAAATTGTGCTAGAGGTGCCTAACTGGCTCTAACCTAAAATAATATTTGATTAAGATAATTTCTTACTAGAGGTGCCCATTTGGATCTAGTTGTCATGTATTAAAAATCATTAGAGGTGCATATCCGGCTCTAGTTGATTAAATTTAAAAAGAAAGTGCTTTGCTAGAGGTGCCTAAAACTGGCTCCTGCAGACTTAACTGCCCCGATAAATAAATTGATAAAACCTACTATTCACATGGAATCCTATTAGTTGACTTGTACACAACTCCACACGCACATTTTCACTAGCATTGTAGTTTGATTTTGAGTAATTGTCTATATTGTTCGAAGATCGGAAGGTAATCAACTTTTTGTGCCACGATTCAGAGGATTGAAGTCAGGTAAGAAGCATGTTTTTGGTGGTAAAGGCCCTGGTAGGTAATTGTTAGTGTTTTGCATTGCTTGAGGACAAGAAATGGTTCGAGTTTGGGGGTGTGTTAAGTGTGTAAATGTACTTTATTTTCTATCCTTTTTACTCATATTATTGTTACATTTAGGCTCATTTCAGTTGTATTATTAGGCATTCATGCATAGTGTCCTTGGTTATCGAGCTTGGTGTTATATTTTTTTAAATTTTTGTGGAGAAATTGCTGTTGGTTTGCCTTATTTTGTGCAAGACAGATTGTCATGGCAAGTGGGGACAAAAATTAAAGGAAGTGTCGAAGCTAATTGTCGCAGCATATTTGGATAAATATAATATTATTTGTAGAATTATCCAGAACATAGAGGATAAATCCCAGATTCAAAATTCAAATCTCAAATTAGTTAGAGATCAGATCCATACGGATTTTATGTGCATTCAAACTCTTCCCGTCATCTATTTAAAGGGATCACATCAACAACAAAGGGGAATCGACTTTTGGAGAGATCATATCACAAGGATTTTCTCACGCACTCTTCTTCTTCGTTTTCTTTTGTGCGATCCATGTCTGGGATTAATTTCTTTGTAATTTCTTTTCACCCAGCCATGAACTAAATTAAATTGGCCGGGGTTATTAAGTTTTGTGGTGTGATAAACGATTGGATGGTTTTAGGTTTTTGAATTCAATAAATTTTGAAGTTTGTTCACTCTTGGATGTTTAATTTTTATCTTGATGGAATTGACAAAGGATCTCGAGACTTATCCATTTATCTAATCTTAGGAGAGCTAGATTCATGAAACAAGTGAACACAATTCCCATTTGAACAAATCGTTTGTGGGAACTAATCCACCTTAGGAATAAGGATCGGGATTTTAGCAGCTAAGATAAGTGTAAGATTTGTTGTTGCCCACCCAAGGTTAACGTAGGGATGTGTTACCAAGGCATGCGCAATCTACCAGTTCTTCTATTAGGGATAACACGAAGACATTGAAGAACACTTCACCGAACTTTGAAGGAGGAAACCCAGTTGCCAAGGCATTCAGCCAGTCCCGTTACTGCGGTATATATTGTTATCTAGTTGCCACGAAAATTTATCCGGACTCAGTTGCCATGACAATTTATCCGGACTCAGTTGCCACATCAATTGAATTGCCTAAGCAATCAATTGCCACAACATTCCATTCAGCAATTGCACCACTACTCATAAACCAACCTACTCTCTTAAGCGATTACGCTACCCATTTATTTTACTTGCTTAATTATTTTACTTGTTATTTATCACCACTTATCACTTCCAATATTATTCTTTTTCAATGCAAAAAGCTAGAAATCAGAGTTTCACCAATCCTTGTAGATATGTCTTTTCTATACTATAACTTGCTACGTGTTCACTTGCACTAGTTGCAAAGCCCTTAAAACACGCAAAAGATGGGTCACCCAAAATTTCACCACCTTTGACATAGTTGAACTCCCTTGAGTAGGTGATCTCCTTTTTCTCTAGAAACATGTCCTTCAAGGCTTCTAGAGGTGGAACTTGTGGTTCTTCTTTTTGAGGGAACTTCATCTACCTTTGATGATTGTCCTTCACCATCATTGGAATTCAAAATTCCTACATCATCATTACAAGTATCCTTCCTCGGAAGGAGGTTATCAATGAAAACAACATGTATAGACTCTTCAACCACTGAAGATCTTTTTTTAAATAAATGATATGTTTTAGAGTTTAAAGAGTAACCAAGAAAAATAGCTTCGTCACATTTTGCATCAAAATTGCCTAAATTGTCTTTTCCATTGTTTAAAACAAAAAAATTTGCATCCAAAAGGATAAAAATATCTATGTTAGGTTTTTTATTCTTGAAAAGATCATAAGGTATTTTCTTTAAAAGAGGCCTAATCATTACTATTAACAATATAGCAAGCAATATTTGTGGCTTCCTCCCAAAAATGCTTCGGAAAATTATTTTCACAAAGCATGATTCTAGCCATTTCTTCTAAAGTTCTATTTTTCCTCTCTACAACCCCGTTTTGTTGAGGGGTGCGAGGAGCTAAAAAAATATGGCTAATACCGTTAGAGTTGCAAAACTCTTCAAAACTAAGATTTTGAAATTCGGTTATGTGGTCACTCCTAACGTGAGAAATAGAGTAACCAATATCATTTTGGTTTACTTTTGGAAATGTGATGAATTTTTCTAAAGCCTCATCTTTTGTACTTAAAAACAGAACCCAAGTAACTCTAGAGCAATCATCAACAACAACAAAAGCATATTGTTTTCCACCCAAGATCATAGTTCTAATAGGTCAAAAAAGATCTATATAGATCAATTGTAATATCCTACTTGTTAATACATCATTAATGGATTTAAAAGATACTTTTTTATGTTTGTCTTTTGCACATGCATCACAAATTTTATCAAGGGAAAACTTGATTTTAGGCAAACCTCTTACTAGATCATTAGAAAGTAATTTTTCCAAAACACTCATGTTAGCATGTCCTAGTTTTCTATGCCACAACAAAGAATCATGCTCATCTTTGCAACATATCATGCATTTGAAATATGAATGTCATCTAGATGCACCATTTATATTTCCCATTCTATGACCAATAAGCACAATTTTATTAGATGCAATGTCAATTATTTTTGCAACCATTTAAATCAAACATGACATTGAGTTCTTTATCAAACAATTGACTTATGCTTAACAAAGTATGCTTTAGACCGTTGATATGCAAAACATTCTTAATAAGTATGGAAGAGCGATTACCAATGGAACCAATTCCTTCAATATGGCCTTTGGAGTTGTCACCAAAAGTTACTACTCCTCCATTTTTTGGTCTTAGCTTCAAGAACCGACTCTTGTCACTGGTCACGTATCTCGAGCATCCACTATCAAGGTACCATGAATTTGCGCTTGATGTTTGGGCCTTGTAGCAATGCTTCCCTACAAACATAGAATTAAGTCTTGATTTTTGGTACCCAAATTCTTTTGGGTGCATGAGTATTAGCTCCCAAAATCTCGGTTCCCTTGGGGATCCAAGAAGCAATAGCATCAACATTTTTAAAAGTTACAAGTTTCTTATGAACCCAAACACTTCTAACTTTCTTACCGTTAGAGGGCTTTGGAAGCCTTTATGTTTGTACCCATTAAAGTTTCTTCTCACATAGCATGGTTTTGAATGATTCCCCTTTTCAAAATGGTTGGTCCCAACTTTGTTTAAAAAGCTTTAAGATTACCCACTTCTTTTTTGTGATCACATAGAGTCTTGAAAGTAATCCATGCAAGTCTTGATTTTTCTTTTCAAAATATTTTTGTTTTGCTTGCATATCCTCAACTTTCCTTTCAAGTTCCACATTAGTTTTGGATAAAGAATCATTTTGGTTTTTTGAATCCAAAATAATCTTCTTGTTTTTCAAAATTGATTCTTTAAACTCAAAAACTAGTTCATCATAAACCTTTTGTAATTCATCATTAGCTTCTTGATATGAGATGTGAAATCAAATGTAGATGAATTAGAGGATACCTTAGGATCTTTCTCAATTACCATGAGACATAGGTTGGCTACCTCTTTCTCCACCTCATCGTATAAGTCTTCATCGCTCCAAGTAGCCATGATTGGTGTTAGAATGTCACACTATTAGTGCAAGCTACATTATCGATGCAAGAATAGAAACAAGGTAATCTTGTTTGAATATCAATCCCACGAGGATGGTGTATTACACTTATACTTGTATGACTACAATACAATACTGTAAGAGTGGTAGTTGTGGGTGTAATGGTGGTTGTAATAACAGGATAAAAAGGAAAGTAAATATTTCAATGTGGCAGAAATAACAGAGTGCAATGAACATCAATGTTGGGACAATTAGACCTATAAATCTTTGGAAAATACATGCTCTTTAAAGAGCTATCACACCCCTAAACTTGAGTTTTTACTTTTCCTCAAGTAAAGATCAAAACAGCAAGGTCTAACAACAAATTAAAGGCATTCTAGATACTTGAATCATTCCATTCAATCAATAAATCATATTTATTGACAAGAGAGATAAATGCATAACCAACTCCGCATCAATAGATAAGCTAGCAATATAAGAATACCTAAAGTCATCCCTAACATCTTAGATTTATTCCTCCTATCGGCATTTATTTAATTCCACACATAATAACATATATAAATTTTTCATTTTTTTCTTTTTTATGTAGCGAGGGATATCGAACAAGGAATACACCTAGACCTTGAGAAGTAAGATGTTCTGCAATGAATACCCAGGAATACTTCATTGTAATGACACACGCTCATGCAGCGATAGCCTTTGGCTAGATTCACTTTTCTAAATCATGCAGAGGAGTGCTCCCCCTTAAAGCTACATTATTTATTTTATTGCACTCATATTAGAATGTCTTTTATTAATACTTAGTAAATATATATATATATATATATCACACATGTTGTAGCAGGAGAAGGTCATCAAAAATCAAAGGAGTGATGCAAGATATTTTCTAATCAAACCAATAGATAAATCAATGCAGAGCTAAAAGATGCAATTATCCATCATGTATATCCAAAAAACTTAACAATGATTAGAACAATTCAAGATTTACACATCGAATGCAAGCAAAGCATTTTCAAAACAAAAGGAACCTTGCATTTGAATAGAAAAAAATTCTTGAAATTTTTGAAATGGGGGTGCATTTCAAATCCTAGGTGTATACCTCCAAACTTAAAGGTTTCATTGTCCCCAATGCAAAAGATAACATAATGGAATGAAGGAATGCAATGACAAAACGCAAAAACAGAATGTGGTTACAATGATGAATGTAATGCAATTACAACTATATGTTGTAACAATGATAATGGAAATAAAATGACTATACATGAATAAAAAATGAAATTACACTACATGAAATACATGCCTACAAAAAATAAAAACAGACCAACTCAATTCTCGGGCTCATGTGGGGAGGAGGTGGAGTGTTTCTTCTTCTTCTTGCTCATCTTCTTTTTTCTCTTCTTCTTGCTCATCTTCTTTTTTATCTTCTTCTTACTCTTCTCTTGGACTTGGAGCGCTTTCTTTTCTTTTCCTTCTTGGGCAGAGGAGACTCTTTGAAACACCCCCTTCACAGCCTAGTCAGGAACCGAGTCGGAGAATGCTACCGATGAACAAAATGATGATCGGTGCGACAAGATTTCAATAAATACTTGTCATTCAATCGATGTTATACTTTTCAAACATTACCCAGTATAGGATTTAGCTTGATTTGTCTAATGTGGACCAATAATTCATCAATTAGGACCAATTTCTAACTTTGACAAGTTATAGGGACTAAATTGTAAATATGATAATTTAAGGGGTCTCTTAATGTAATAGACTATGCAATAGTGGAATTCACTACTATAATAGTGATCTTGTAAATTTTCATGTCCTTCTGATATCATTTACCCATCCAATTAGGTTGTACAATAATTAGTGACCATTCTGTAAATCCTTCAAAACTATGTCCAATACCTTTTAACAGAATTAACTACCCCGTATCAATACTCCTTGGGTCCATATCGATATGGATATGCACAAATTCAATTTTGACTTTGAGTGATTAAGGCCCTGTATCGATACCACTGAGAGCGTACCGATACAGGTTGACCCATGATTCAATGATAATGACAATGATAATGGCAATATCGAGACTCAATGACAATGACGATATCAATTTCGATGTTCATTAGTGATGGCGTTAACAATGACAATACTTAATACTCGATGCGGAAACTTACCAATACTTACCCCAATATTCGCTAAGTGGGTCGATGCAATAACCCTTAACGATGAGGTTAGCAAAGATAATTTCAATAACAATGAAACCGGGAAAGGCACGAAGCCTAAACCTGAGACTCCGACTACACTCACCTCGATAATCTAAAGCTTTCAAGGCTCTTGGATATCAATTCCCTTGTCCTTAGCCCTCGATAGAGATGGTGGATGCCCTTTATCGATTTCTTGAGCTAGGAAAAACAACAGGGAAATTATTAGGATTGATAATATGATATCGAAATCAATATAACGATGAATCATCCATGGATAGTCAAAACCCTAGTTTAAGATTACACTCAATATCTCCATGGATTTCATTAATAGTTTGGGGAATTAAGCTTACTCGATCAATAGCAATGATTCGATATCGATAGACCGAAGAAAACTTAAGCTTTTCTACCCTTAACAATGGAGGTGCTTGCTTGAAGGAAGATGAAGATGAGATTGAGGTGCGTGCTTGATACAAAATCGGGTAAGACTAGAAATGGCTATTCATCATTTCTTTTTTGCCTTTAATGACAAGGATTTCCTACATATGAAGGAATTGCTCCTAATCATCCCACGTATGTGGGATTATAATTGAGGAGGGCCTAATCGCAAGGCTAGTCCCTCAACTCTTAATCTCTATACTCTTGCCCTTATACTTTCAGTTCCTATAATTTAGCCATTAAATAGGTTTTCAATACTTCCATTAAGGTCCTTAGACCATAATTCGACTCAATTAGAGTCCAATATAGATACAATTGACCTTACGATTAACGTTAGTACAATATTTGAATAATTTTGATATAGGGTTTCTGGTCGTCGGATCCCAATTCTGACTAGGCCGGATTTCGGGGTGTTACAACTCTCCCTCTAAAGAAAAATTTGTCTTCGAATTTTACCTGGATCAAAGTGAAGAGGATATTGCTTTTGCATCGCTTCCTCTAGTTCCTGTGTTGCTTCCTTAGCGGTATGGCTCTTCCAGAGCACTTTAATCAATGGAATAGTCTTGTTACGGAGTCTCTTGACTTCCCTTGCAAGAATCTGAAATGGCTCTAATCCATAGGACAAATTTGGTTGAATTTCTATAGATTCAGGCTCAATGATGTGTGAGGGATCAGAAAGGTACTTCCAAAGCATGGATACATGGAATACATCATGGATTTTACTCAATTCTGAGGGCAACAATAAGCGATAAGCCA
This sequence comes from Hibiscus mutabilis, assembly GCA_019671005.1. NCBI lineage: Eukaryota > Viridiplantae > Streptophyta > Magnoliopsida > Malvales > Malvaceae > Hibiscus > Hibiscus mutabilis. Next base: position 43,819,218 of record CM033714.1, on the reverse strand, counting down.
CAGGGCTGACATTTTCAATAACCTCGAACGGTCCAATGAATCGGGGAAATAATTTCCCTTTCTTACCAAACCTCAGAACTTTCTTCCACGGTGAAAGTTTAAGAAAAGCTTTCTCACCAACTTCATACCATATATCCCTTCGTTTGAGATCAGCATAGGCCTTCTTTCGGTCAAAGGCAGCTTTTAATAGATCATAGATGATTGTGACCCGTTCCTCGGTTTCCCGAAGTAAGTCAGGGCCCAACACCTTGCCTTCATCGAGTTTAGACCAACACGATGGAGTTCTGCATCATCTGCCATATAGTGCTTCATACGGTGCCATCTTAATAGAAGCTTGATAATTGTTGCTATAGGCAAACTCGATAAGAGGTAGGAATTTTTCCCAAGAACTTCCAAAATCAACGATGCATGCTCAAAGCATATCTTCCAAAACATGAATTATCCTTTTCGACTAGCCATCAGATTGAGGGTGAAAATAGTACTAAGATTAACTCTGGTACCCAGAGCTCCTTGCAATGACTTCTAGAACAGAGATTCAAATTCTGGATCTCGATCGGAAATGATAGACTGAGACACTCCGTGGATCCGAATAACTTCCTTGATGTACAAGTCAGCTAATTTAGAAAGACCATAGTCCATTCGAACTGGTAAGAAATGTAACACCCCCTTCCGTATCCGTACAACGAACACGAGTTGGAAATGTCACAGTAACTTAAAAACATTTTATATTAAAAAAATCGAGGTAAATTAAAAATTTTCTACTTATTTAATAGTATTCATCATTCATAATTGGTAAACAAATAAAATGTAAACATAATTAAATTTTAAGTATTATACCATAGTTACATATTTACATAACTCATTTAACAACGTATATAAAATTCAGTACAAAACATGTCGGTTTAAACATTTTAACAAAATAGACAGCTCATTTTAGTACATGCCACTAATACATACACGAAACAAGGATGTCATAAGTACTAGAAATTAACCTGTCGATTCGTAAATCACCAAAAAGAGAAGATGATGCAAAGGCTCCGTTTCTACTTCCTTTTACCTACGCGTATAATGGAAATACACGCTAAGTATGACTTAGTGAGGCATTAGGGAAGTAAAATATGTAAAACAATTATAGATACATGATAATCATTTAAATCTCATACTTTATAATGAAAGAATGTTATGCAAGAAAGCATAAAGTAATCATTCTTTAGCTTTAAAACATACTTCATAATACCAGAATATAGCCCAAGGTAAATATTAAGTACTTTAAAAGTACTATTCTTTATTGCTTGCAGACACAATAAAGTCCCTATAACATATATGACACTTTAAAGTGTTGTTAACTTTATGATACACATTGAAGTGTCAATAACTTTATAATATTCTTCAAGTGTCATTAACTCGTAGAATGTATTATATGGTTGATGGTTCCATTAAACCAACTAACCAACTTATACGGTTGATGGAGCCTTTAAACCAACTAACCACCTTATATGGTTGATGGTGCCTTTAAACCACCTAACCAACTTATACGGTTGATGGTGCATTTAAACCAACTAACCACCTTATATGATTGGTGGTGCCTTTAAATCACCTAATCTCATTATCAGAGAATACCTTTACGTATCGATAAGGCAATTCATCATGACACATTGAAGTGCTAATAACTTTATATACTCTTAATGGTATACCTCAATATTGCCCAACTTAACATTACATTACCAAGGGCAAACTTGAAAACAATTCTTGCAAATAATGGCAAGTAACCCAATTTCCATACATACATATATACATCACGTTTATAATGGAACAGTTCATACTCCAATATGCTTTATAACATTCACGGTATACTGCCATTTAACAATTTTATGAAATAACTTGTCATACGTATGTCATGCTAAAAACATATATGCACTCACCTGTAATGATGTAGGAGTAGCCTCACTAAGTCTATTCAATAACATTTTCTTTTCCTCTTTTACTTGTGTCTCCTTCAGTCTCCCTCGGAACTGTAGAAAACCAATCAAACACATATATTACCATACTTTTGTTAGTCTCAAATTTAGCATTGCTAACTTGATTCCAAACATACTTATTTGAATATGAAATATTCAAATATTTCCCTTCTTCCATGTACTTTCTAAACTCTTATCATAGTCCATGATGATTAATTTAACTTCAAACAATTCTTCTAACTCTTTAAACTAATATACAGACACAAAATGTATCACATTTCAATTTCTGGCAGCTTGCACTACCTTCGGAAAAACACTTCTACTGGGCAGAATAAATATCATATTTTAATTTCATTTATACTGGAGAAACTAGATTCGATAACGGTTCTAACAGTATAAACCTCATAAATTAATAAAATCCAAAAAAAATTATGAAAATTCTTCAAACTCCCATCACAGAGCTGCCCTAACCAAAACTGTTCTGAAAATTTGTTGACCTCCATTCGATTAAAAATTCATATCTTTTGACTCAGAACTCGAAATCAGTTTCCGTTTGCTGGAAACAAAACTAGACATCCATATCATCATTTTGGTATAAAATTCACCATCTAACCATTTCTCTAGAGTTTATGGTGAATTTCTAAACTTACTGCCAAATTCTGAATTTAACCAAACTTCCATATTTAGGTTCTATAGTTATCACATAATCTCCTCATTTCTTAATTTGTTCATATAGATTACTAAATCACCTAAAGCAACTTATTGAAATCAAAATCTCTTTACTTCCAATACTAAAATAAATTTGACAATAATTCCCCTTTACTTTACATCTTAACCGAAATGGTCACTTACCCTAACTAAGGGGATTCAATCTTTTAAACATCAAAATAATACTTCTAATTTCATAATTCATTCATTTTCATCCTTAATTCAATTCACTAACCAAAATGCCCAAAACTTAGGGTTAGGGTTTATGTCTTAAACATGAAATAAATCCCAATTCAAGCTTGTTTTCATGTTCTAAATCATCAATTCAACTAACTACCATTCTAATTCCATCATAGACTTCAACTTCCATCGTAAATCTTCATCCATGAACATAACTTATACTTGACTTTTTCATGCAAAAATACTATCAACATGAAGAGTTTGAAGCATAAAACAATTTATTCTAAAGTTTGAAGACTTTTCTATATTACCACTTTGTCCTCCAACTACATTCATATTTATAAATCCTCTTCCAAAATGCCATTCCATTACATGGGAACTACTTTAGTTCCTTCCTATCCGGCCATCCTTTAAAAAAATCGTAAAATTTCATTTTACGATTTTTGTTCGATCCAATTATCCGAAAATCATCTAATACGATTTTTTTCAATCGTATTATCAACTCCCAATCCAAAAATCTCATATTTCTAAATTCCATAAATAAATAATATTGTCATAATCAATCTCCTATATTTATGGAGTCTAACGCTGAAATTTGGACTCGATCCAAAAATACCGATAATTATCCAAAATTTCTATCGGATAAAATTCTCTTAAAAGTCCTTCAGCAAATATTCGTATGAATCATTTCTACTTATTCAGAGTCCTCGGTAATAATCAAAAACACAAATATGGGACCTTCCCATAGGTCACCCATCCTAATATTTCCTTGGCCTGAGCACGCTTAACAATTTTATTTGATCTAAATTTGGTACCTTTTTCTGCATCTTAATTCTTAAAACCGATATCAAGGTACTTATTTTGATCTGATTTACTCTTATACAGAATAAAATTATTTATTGGGAAAATTATCATATTGGTCCCTAAACTTTTCCCAGGTTTTCACTTTGGCCACCAAACTTTAAAATTTTTACGTTTTAGTCACTAAACTAAAACCACTAACTTTTTTATTCTTTACATTTTAATCACTAAGCAAATATTGGGGTATTACAATTCTCCCCCCTTAGGAAAAATTCATCCTCAAATTTTCAATACGTACCTGTAGATCCACGGCCTCTGCCTTTTTGCATTCCAACAGACCTTTCAATCTGTGCTGATCTATCAATTCGTTTTGGCCAGTCACGTTTAAAATGTCCAATCTCACCACAACGGAAACATGCTCTTGTGATCTCCCAACACTCCCCAAAATCTTTCCTATTACAATTCTTGCATCGGGGAAGACCTTGTTGATTTACTAAATTCTTTATTGATGTTGAAGTATTCTTGAACTTTCCAACTTGTCTTTCTTGTCCCTGGGTGCTGAAAATTCATATATTTCCTGCTGTGAATATGTTTTGCCTCGCTTTGGTGATCGTGAATCAAAAGATGTTTCAACACTCCTTTTCTGACCTTGAGGTTCCTTTTCAATTTTTTACATTTTCCATAGCTTTGGCTCTATTAACTGCATCTTAGAAATCTCTAAGAGTGAATACCACTAACACTTCCTGGTATCGTGTATCTAGTCCCTCTATAAAGCTGTCAGTGATAGCTTTATCATTTGGGGGTAATTTAGAAGCAAACCTGCTCAGTCTGTTAAATTCGCACTCGTACTCATATACCGAGCGCCCTTCTTGTTTAAGATCTATAAACTACTATATCATCTCTCGAATGAATACATCTCTAATATATTTCCTCCTAAACTCTCAGAGGAAAAACTGCCAGTTTACCTCTTCATATACTCGAGCAATGACATTATTCCACCATATTAAAGCTTGCTCTTGCAACAAAGAGACAGCTCCTTCTAACTTTCCCCGATCGTCACTATCAATCCGAGCCAATATCGTCTGTATATCATTCAACTGCAAATCAGCTGACATCGGATCTCTATCATCGTCACCTCAAAAATTGGGAGCTTGTAACTTCTTTAACTCTTTAGGTACAGAAATCCGAGGGGGTCTATTAATTATCGCATTTAAAAGCCTATAAAAATGTGCCCTTGTCTTGTACATGCATCTCCTGTTGTACAGGTTGTTGTACCCCTTCCCCGACTTCTGAAACATTCTCAGGCCCACCTGTCGGGTAGCATGTTGGGATCCTACTCCCTCTGATGTCTATACTCATAACATATACTTAAACTAATAAGCAATTGCATCAATCAAACAAGTATCACTTTCAAGTAAATATGACATCCTAGTGGCACGTACACTTTTAAACACTTTCTTTGAGTTCAAATTACTCCAGAACTGACTAAACCTTTGCTCTGATACCAAAAATGTAACACCCCCTTCCCGTATCCGTACAACGAACACGAGTTGGAAATGTCACAGTAACATAAAAACATTTTATATTAAAAAAAATCGAGGTAAATTAAAAATTTTCTAATTATTTAATAGTATTCATCAATCATAATTTGTAAACAAATAAAATGTAAACATAATTAACTTTTAAGTATTATACCATAGTTACATATATACATAACTCATTTAACAACGTATATAAAATTCAGTACAAAGCATGCCGGTTTAAACATTTTAACAAAATAGACAGCTCATTTTAGTACATGCCACTAATACATACACGAAACAATGATGTCATAAGTACTAGAAATTAACATGTCCATTCGTAAATCTCCAAAAAGAGAAGATGATGCAAAGGCTCCGCTTCTACTTCCTTTTACCTACGCGTATAACAAAATACACGCTAAGTATGACTTAGTGAGGCATAAGGTAAGTAACATATGTAAAACAATTATATATACATGATAATCATTTAAATATCATACTTTATAATGTAAGAATGTTAAGCAAGAAAGCATAAAGTAATCATTCTTTAGCTTTAAAACATACTTCATAATACCAGAATATAGCCCAAGGTAAATATTAAGTACTTTAAAAGTACTATTCTTTATTGCTTGCAGACACAATAAAGTGCCTATAACATATATGACACTTTAAAGTGTTGTTAACTTTATGATACACATTGAAGTGTCAATATCTTTATAATATTCTTCAAGTGTCATTAACTCGTAGAATGTCTTATATGGTTGATGGTGCCTTTAAACCAACTAACCAACTTATACGGTTTCTGGTGCCTTTAAACCAACTAACCACCTTATATGGTTGATGGTGTCTTTAAACCAACTAACCAACTTATACGGTTGATGGTGCCTTTAAACTAACTAACCACCTTATATGATTGGTGATGCCTTTAAATCACCTAATCTCATTATCAGAAAATACCTTTACGTATCCATAAGGCAATTCATCATGACACATTGAAGTGCTAATAACTTTATATACTCTTAATGGTATACCTCAATATTGTCCAACTTAACATTACATTACCAAGGGCAAACTTGAAAACAATTATTGCAAATAATGGCAAGTAACCCAATTTCCATACATACATATATACATCACGTAAAACGCTTTTATAATGGAACATTTCATACTCCAATATGCTTTATAACATTCACGGTATACTGCCATTTAACAATTTTATGAAATAACTTGTCATACATATGTCATGCCAAAAACATATATGCACTCACTTGTAATAATGTAAGAGTAGCCTCACTAAGTTTATTCAATAACATTTTCTTTTCCTCTTTTACTTGGGTCTCCTTCAGTCTCCCTCGGAACTGTAGAAAACCAATCGAACACATATATTACCATACTTTTGTTAGTCTCAAATTTAACATTGCTAACTTGATTCCAAACATACTTATTTGAATATGAAATATTCAAATATTTCCCTTCTTCCATGTACTTTCTAAACTCTTATCATAGTCCTTGATGATTAATTTAACTTCAAACAATTCTTCTAACTCTTTAAACTAATATTCAGATACAAAATGTATCACTTTTCAATTTCTATCAGCTTGCACTACCTTCGGAAAAACACTTCTACTGGGCAGAATAAATATCAGATCTTAATTTCATTTATACTGGAGAAACTAGATTCGGTAACGGTTCTAACGGTATAAACCTCATAAATTAATAAAATCCACAAAAATTATGAAAATTCTTTAAACTCCCATCATAGAGTTGCCCTAAACAAAACTGTTCTGAAAATTTTCTGACCTCCATTCGATTAAAAATTCATATCTTTTGACTCAGAACTCGAAATCAGTTTCCGTTTGTTGGAAACAAAACTAGACATCCATATCTTCATTTTGGTATAAAATTCACCATCTAACAGTTTCTCTAGAATTTATGGTGAATTTCTAAACTTACTGCCAAATTCTGAATTTAACCAAACTTCCATATTTAGGTTCTATAGTTATCACATAATCTCCTCATTTCTTCATTTGTTCATATAGATTACTAATTCACCTAAAACAACTTATTGAAATCAAAATCTCTTTACTTCCAACACTAAAATAAATTTGACAATAATTCCCCTTTACTTTACATCTTAACCGAAATGGTCACTTACCCTAACTAAGGGAATTCAATCTTTTAAACATCAAAATAAAACTTCTACTTTCATAAGTCATTCATTTTCATCCTTAATTCAATTCCCTAACCAAAATCCACAAAACTTAGGGTTAGGGTTTATGTCTTAAACATGAAATAAATCCCAATTCAAGCTTGTTTTCATGTTCTAAATCATCAATTCAACTAACTACCATTCTAATTCCATCATAGACTTCAACTTTCATCATAAATCTTCATCCATGAACATAACTTATACTTGACTTTTCCATGCAAAAATAATATCAACATGAAGAGTTTGAAGCATAAAACAATTTATTCTAAAGCAACATACCTTGAATCAAGCTTAAAACCTCCCAAATTTAGCTTGAAAATTGAATTTCCTCCCCCCCTATTTCTTTCTTGCTCACGGCATGTAGGAAGAAGATGAACCAAAATTTTGTTCATCCTTTTTTTATATTCATCCACATGTCCCTTATTTTGTATTCTAATAATGCCACATGTCCCTTATTTTGTATTCTAATAATGCCACATGTATCTTTAAAAATGAATTTTAAATTCATTTTTATCCATATTACCACTTTATCCTCCAACTACATTCATATTTACAAATCCTCTTCCAACATGCCATTCCATTACATGGGAACTACTTTAGTTCCTTCCTAACCGAACATCCTTTAAAAAAATCGTAAAATTTCATTTTACGATTTTTGTTCGATCCAATTATCCGAAAATAATCTAATACGATTTTTTTCAATCGTATTATCAACTCCCAATCCAAAAATCTCATATTTCTAAATTCCATAAATAAATAATATTGTCATAATCAATCTCCTATATTTATGGAGTCTAACGCTGAAATTTGGACTCGATCCAAAAATACCGATAATTATCCAAAATTTCTATCGGATAAAATTCTCTTAAAAGTCCTTCAGCAAATATTCGTATGAATCATTTCTACTTATTCAGAGTCCTCGATAATAATCAAAAACACAAATATGGGACCTTCCCATAGGTCACCCATCCTAATATTTTCCTGGCCTGAGCGCGCTTAACAATTTTATTTGATCCAAATTTGGTACCTTTTTCTGCAGCTTAATTTTTAAAACCGATATTAAGGTACTTATTTCGATCCGATTTACTCTTATACCGAATAAAATCACTTATTGGGAAAATTACCATATTGGTCCCCTGAACTTTTCCCAGCTTTTCACTTTGGCCACCAAACTTCAAATTTTTTAGGTTTGTCACTGAACTAAAACCACTAACTTTTTATTCTTTGCATTTTAATCACTAAGCAAATATTGGGGTATTACAAGAAATGTGCTGACTTAGTGAAACGATCCACAACGACCGAAATGGCATCGTGTTTAGTTGGAGTTAGTGGCAGACCACTGAGAAATCCATAGTGATCTTCTCCCACTTCCATTGTGGTAGATCGATGGGTTGCAATAAGCCAGTAGGAACACGGTGCTTAGCTTTAATATTCTGGCATGTAAGGCACTTAGATACAAATTCAACTATGGTCTGTTTCATGCCTGGCCACCAGTAAAGCTCCCGTAGGTCTTTGTACATCTTCACTGACCCTAGGTGAACAAAGAAAGAACTCGAATGAGCTTCCCTGAGGATATCGGTGCAAAGAGATTCATCACTGAGTACACAGACCCGATCACAAAAGCATAAGAGTCCTTTAGAATTTACTTTGAAGTCAAGGTTATCTTGAAACTTGGAAATGATGGCTTGAAGTTTAGGATCTTGTTTTTGCAATGCTTGAATTCTCGATATGATGGTAGACTGAACTTGAAGTTCAGCTATGAGACAGCAATGCTTCCGAAGACGGAAGTGAGTATTGATAGCTTGAGGAGCTACAATACAAGGACTTTATATTGAGTTGATGCACTAATCAACACATTAAAATTAATAATCAATAACGATACTTACCAGGCAAAGGTTGGCGGTTGAGTGCATCAGCTACAACATTCACCTTACCCAGATGGTAGTCCATGACAAGATCATAATCCTTGAGGAGTTCCATCCATCTCCGTTGTCGAAGATTCAACTCCTTCTGTGATAAGAGGTACTTGAGGCTTTTATGATCAGTAAAAAGGTAACAGTTCTCTTTGTAGAGATAATGCCTCCAGATTTTCAAAGCAAAGACAACTGCAGCCAACTCTAGATCATGGGTGAGGTAATTAATTTCATGTGGCTTTAGTTATTAGGAAGCATAAGCAATTACTTTGCCTTCTTGCATTAACACACATCCTAACCCAAGATGTGAAGCATCACTATAGACAGTGTAGTCCTTTCTAGACTCAGGTTGGGTTAGAACCAGTGCATGAGTCAAAACTTGTTTCAATTGATCGAAGCTTCTTTTTTGTTCCTCAATCTAAACAAATGTAGGTTTTTTCCTTAGCAACTTAATCAATGGGGCTGCTAACATGGAAAATCCTTTGACAAATCTCCTATAATAGCTAGCAAGACCAAGGAAACTTCTTACCTCACCAACGTTCTTCGATGGATGCCAATCAACAATGGCTTGGATTTTCTTCGGGTCCACCTGGATCCCTGAAGCTGTTACAATGTGCCCAAGGAAGGCAACTTCGATGAGCCAGAATTCTCACTTAGAAAACTTAGCATATAATTATTTCTCCCGAAGAGTTTGAAGCACAACGCGAAGATGGTCTCGATGTTTAGCAAGGTTCTTGGAATACATTAGGATATCATTAATGAACACCACTAAAAATTTGTCGAGATAGGGTCTAAAAACCTGATTATTAGGTCTATGAAAGATGTTGGTGCATTGGTTAGCCCAAAGAGCATCACCAAGAATTCGTAGTGACCATATCTCGTATATGAGGAAGTTTTAGGCACATCACACTCTTTGACTCTCATTTGATAATATCTAGAACACAAATCGATCTTAGAAAACACAGTGGCATCCCTAAGTTGATCGAATAAGTCATCAATCCTTGGCAATGGATATTTTTTCTTGATGGTCACCTTATTCAACTGCCGGTAATCGATGCATGGCCTCATAGAACCACCATTCTTCTTCACAAAGAGAACCGGAGCTCCCCGGGCGAGGAACTCGATTGAATGAAGCCTTTATCAAGCAAATCTTGAATCTAGGCTTTCAATTCCTTCAGCTCAACGGCTGCCATTCGATAAGGTGCAATGGAATTTCATTAGGTCCATGAAAGCTGTTGGTGCATTGGTTAGCCCGAAGGGCATCACAAAGAATTCGTAGTGACCATATCTTGTACGGAAGGCAATTTTAGGCACATCACACTTTTTGACTCTTATTTGATAATATCCAAACCTCAAATCGATCTTAGAAAACACAGTGGCATCTCTAAGCTAATTGAATAAGTCATCAATCTTTGGCAATGGATATTTGTTCTTGATGGTCACCTTGTTCAACTGTCGGTAATTGATGCATAGCCTCATGGAACCATTCTTCTTATTCACAAAGAGAACTAGAGCTCCCCAGGGCGAGGAACTCGATTGAATTAAGCTTTTATCAAGGAAATCTTGAATCTAGGCTTTCAATTCCGTCATCTCAACGACTGCCATTCAATAAGGTGCAATGGAAACTGGAGCAGTTCCAGGTTGCGCTTCAATACTGAATTCAACTTCACAGGTTGGTGGTAAGCTAGAAGTTCATTAGGGAAGACATTAGGAAATTCATACACAGTATCAATATCTTGTAGTCAAGGTTCATCATTGGCTTTCAATGTCAAAGCATACAAGAAAGGATTTCTTGAACTCATCAACACGATGCTCTCTTTGCCAAGGCCTCGAAGATATAGTTTTCTCTTACTATAATCTACCCATGCTTGATGTTCACTAAGCTACTCCAAACCCAATATAACATCAAACTCATGGATTGGTAAAGCCAATAGGTTGGCGACAAAAGGAATCCCTTGAATCACTAAGGGACAATTCTTACATACAAGGCTTATGGTGACACAATCACCTAGTGGATTGGTTACGGTGACCTTCGGTGCTATGGGCTCAGAAGATAATCTGTGTTTCTTAAATAGCACAGTACTTATAAAGGAACGAGTAGAACTATGATCAATCAATACATATAAAGAATGGGAGTACAATTCAATGATACCTGCAACGACATCAGGCTTATCTTCCTCCTCTCTGCTCATCACATGATACATCTGAGCAGGAGCCTTGGATTCTTGCTTACTCGGTGCCTTGCCATAGCCACTAGGTTTCCTTGTAGCTCCCGGTGAACCTCATCTTGACCCCTTACCTCGAAAGGACTGAGTAGGGGTTCCATTGCTTTTCAGGGTAGCAGTAGACTTGGTTGTATTGAGGGGACAATCTCGGATGAAGTGGCCTTGCTCACCATAATAGAAACAAGCTCCAGAATACTTACGACATAGACATGCTGGATGCTTGTTCTGATAGTAGTTACAAACGGGGTATAGTGAAACTCTATTAGAGCCTTCAGTGCTCTCAACCGAGGCTGCCTTGGAAAAGTACTGATTCATAGTTTGAGGCTTCTCAATATTCCAGGAATGAGACGGCTGCGGGTAGACATGTTGCTTAGGGCCTTGATACTTTCCCTTCTTGTTCCATCTAGGAGGTCGAGAATCATCTCTAACCCTCTTCTCAGATTTTCTTGAACCACTGGTTCTTTGGGCTTTCAACGATGCTTCGGTGGCTTTGACTCGATTCACCAAGTCCTAGAAATCATTGAAGCTCAATGCAGTGAACACAGGGCGAAGTTCATCACTAAGCCCAACAATAAACATGTGGCACTGCTCTTTCTCCTTCTTGATGTATTCAGCACCATATAGACAATACTTGTAGAAATCACGAATGTACTACTGTTGCGTGTTGTGATGTACTATAAATGATACTCAAATAGTGCAAGTATACACGTCGAACAAGTAGTGATAGTGATGAGGGAGTATCGTCTCCACAGGGATTGGAGGTAATCAAGTCAAGTTTAAGCAATGCAACACATATTGAAATAGTAAATGTTGTGGCAAACAGAGGCAAGGTAAGAAATGCTATAGCAAACAAATATAGTAAAAACTGGCTAAACTGAATAGACTGATAACTGTCCTCACACACGTGCAAAACTCACTATAAGAATGGCTGGCTGGGCTTGCCAAGATGACCTATGTCTAGCTCTTAATGATGCTTCTTAATTTCCCACTTATCCTCTGCTCGGCAGGATTTTCTAAGGGTGCTTCTAAACTATCTCTAGTAAGATGTCTGGTAACTAGTATGCTATAACAATACTTCTCAACGTGAACCCTAACATGTGTCTACCCTTGAAGTTCTACCCTTTTTAGCCTTTGAAACCTTCCACTTATCTCTAAGGCTGGTTAGATTTGTGCCTCTCAGCTTCCAACTCCATTGCCTACGTGGATCTAAGCCTAGCTCCCTCGACCACTAGATTAATCTAACACCTAAAGAAAGGCCAACTCTCGAAGGCTCTTACAACCTTAGGGCAATAAAACAGTAAGCAAAGCATGATAAGAATGAAAAACATAAAAGCATCCATTAAAAGAAACTAAACAGAAGCATCCAAACAAACCCAAGCCAACTAAAATCAGTTCATGGCTGGGTAATAAACATCCAACATCATTCGTCTCATACAACCTATTTCTAGAATAAAAGAAAATGTCAACGCAAAAGCAGAAAAAAAAAAGAAATCTCCCATTTCGTCGTGGACTGTCATGAACCACCCTAGCCTTGTCGCTTCTCTCAAAGCTAGTAAAATCACCCCTTGGAGCTTCAACAATGGAGGACACTAAGTTGAGGAAGAAGATGAAGAAAAGAGCCGTCTTTTTCTTTCTTTTTTAGGGTCTTCCTATGTGCACTTTTTCCGCACCCCTTTAAATGAGGGCTTCTTGTCCTTTATATATTGGAGGCTCCTAGGGTATTGTGCCCTAAGCATTCCCTTTGTTACCTAAAGAATGTTCCTTTTGAACATGCTTGGCATAAGAGACAAATGGGGGCTCTCACATATGGGCTGGAAAATATTTTCTTCGCATTTGGTCTTTTTCTGCTCCCAGCCTTTCCAGTCCAAATTGATGTGGCATTTTTAGCTATTCTGCCCTGCTCACCTGCACATCATGAAACCAGACCAAACCTTTCTCACGCAGCACTCATTTAGCAATTAACCCACAACAACTAAAGCTATGAAACAAGATGCAATTATATGAACTAAATGCAACCTAAATGCCATGAAATGAAACTAAGAACAAGCAAATAACAGAGTAAAAAGGTGTGAAGTATATGCATTTTTCAGAGTTATCATACCCCCAAACTTAAGCTATTGCTTTTCCTCAAGCAATGAATAGAAAAGAACAGAAGAAATGATGTGGCAAAAGTTTTGGTTCAAGATAGATCTGGGGCAAAATTTCAGTCCTCAGTAATTAAAGGCTTTCAACATGTTAGGCTAAATTGAGATTTTAAGAACATCTGTTAGGGCTAGGTTCATTGTAAGTGTGTGCGTGATTGCATCCAATCTATGCTCAACATAGCTAAGAAAGTTTTTTTTAAGAAAGTTCTCTAATGCACCTTAATATTTCTAAACAAGTTAAGCACCATTTTTACTCTCATATTGTAATATTCTTATATATATGCTTCTTCGAATGGAGTCAGCTTATCACAACTACCTTCCTAGACTTGAAAATGAAGTGGAGCAAACACCCCATTCCCTAGCCTATTGAGTAGAGTCATCCCGTGACTACTTTCATTCACTCATTTGTTGTTGCTGCCATCTATTTAAACGCAGTATCCAAGCAAACAACACAAAGAGGAGTGTCCATCTACAGCTATGTCGAAGCATTTATTCACATGTCAACACATATTTTAGCACATGGGAGTTTAACGAAGCCTTTAATGCTTATAATTGTCATTCAAGTTCATTAGATTATTTATACTAAGGCATGCAAGAGTCCTTTCCTAAAGACTTTTCCAACAATCTTAAGCATAGAAAGCATGCAATAGTGTAACAATTTATTTCATAAAGCACCATACCCTAAAGTCAGTTCTACCAATCTCAGCCAATCATAATTATTCAATTAATTCTAAGCCATACAAGTTAAATGTTCATCATCGGACATCATGAATTTATTCACAAAACTATCTTTGAACTAAACAGAATGCCATAGCATAAATTTTGTTCCTAACTACATATGCAAATGGCTAATTATTAACACTAACACCCCCAAACTTGGAGAATGCAATGTTCTCAATGCATGAAAACTAGATGCATGAAAGTAAATGAAATGCAATACTAGTGGGGTACCTTATGGTTGTTGTCGTTTCACAGTTTTGGTTTCTATATGCTTGATGTTTATTTTTTTAAGCGAGGCAATGGGTGGGTCATCTTCTTCCTGTTCTGGAGGTGGGGTAGGTTCATCATGGCTGGATTGTGCAGGCTGATCCTCCTCCTCCTCATTTTTAGGCTCAGATGCTGTGGCAGGGGTGGTCCAAATTCGTCCAGCTGTGTGCTTTTGGCGGCGCTTTGCTCTTGCCGTGGCATCTGGAGTCTAGTCCACCACAGGATCTAGGACAGGAGTAGGGGTCTGTTTAATGATCTCTTCATCATCGTCACTCTCGATAGTGATAGGATCGGTAGCAGGCTCTTCAAGCTATGGGGCAAAGGCCGGAGGTATGGCCTTTCTCTTTTGCTTCTTGCTTTGTTGTGCGGTACTCTCAGTAGGTGTAGGTTTCTTTGTAATCGGGGTGGGATGAGAAGTACTTGCTCTAGTTGTACTGGTAGGGTTCGTCGGGTTAGCAAACAAGTTCTCAGGGAAGGGGGAAAATCGATAGGCATATGGGGCAGCATTTCCAGGAATTATGTGTTGAGAACAACATCCCTTGCTTTCACATACCTGAAATAGGTTGTGAGGTTGCCACACATTTGATCCATGTCGGACCGTAGGCGGTTGGTGGTGGCCACCAAGGATGCAGTCCTTGCTATAGCAAATGTTTTGGCCCCGCCTTCAATAGTTTCAGCTGGAGCATCTTCATCAAATCCTCAGAGACAAGGGATTTGGGCTGGTGTGATTGCATTCTTGCCGGTGATGGTCTCGTCGTCCTGAGGATCTTTAAAAACTTGTTTCTTGCAGCAGAGAGCAGTGATGAGATTTGGAAATATTAGTGGGCTCTTGCTCCTCTTCAGACAAGCATAAACTTCATCAACAATCAACTTCCCAACATCGATAGACCGACCATTCAGGATGGAATGGATAAGAAGCAACTGGTTTATGTGAACAGTTACAGAGTGAGATGTGGGCATAAGACGAGTTTTAGCAAAGTGATTCCAAACTTTGGCCTCAGGCTTAAGCTGTCCTCGCTCTACAGACCTTGTTGTTACATCGAGTTCAGTTTCGCTAAAGCATAAGTCCTCAAGGACTTCTTTTTGTATCCGGTCATCGATACTAGTTGCAAAAGGAGTATGGTGGTCCACCATATTTTTCAGGCTATAAAACTTGTTGATTGCTACAGCAGTGAATTTTATTTGCTCCCCTCGAACATAGACACCAAACTGGGTGGGGCTAGTGAGATGAGCATAGAATTCCCTCACTAAGGGGACGCACATATCGTTAGGGTGCCGCACAAAATTTTCCCAGCCATGCTTCGTGATTACATCCATGAGGTCTGGGTCAAAACCTTGTTCCCCCTTAGTAGGGAACTTAAATCCTTTCTCTGCAAAAGGCTTCCGATCTTTGAGTTGTTGCAAGCGATCTTTGGCAGTTTGGTTAGAGAATTTCTGAATATCCACGACAGCTGGTGCTGGGGCACTTGTGGATGCAACAGAGAATTCTTGCAATGGACCATTGTTACGGTAGGGAGAGAATAGACTGTTAGATGCAGGCAATATTTGGGGGTAGTGAAGAAAGTGAAGTTTTGGCTACAATGGCGTTAAGGGGAAGTTGGATGAAGAAGATGAAGTGGAGACGAAAGGATTAAGATAAAAGGACAAGGGAAAGAAAGGAGGGAGTTGAAAGGGTTGGGAACTGTCACACGTTAATGGAGATAGGGTGAATAGGATAGTTTTACGGTGTGTGTAAGAGGAGAGATATGATGGCTAATTAATGAAAAGTGGGAAAGGTGGAGAAAGAAGGTAGGGTTTTAATTGGTTAGGGTTTTTTTGGGAATTAAATAAAGTGTCTCCTCCCCTTCTTTGCTTTTTTGAGTACCGCTACACCCCAAACCTTGGAAATTCCTTTTGTCTATTTAACTTCCCTTATTAGGATAGAGACAAAACCCTACCCCTAATAAGAAAAGCTTGCGAACCTTAATTTTAGCCTTGGCATGCCACTTGCAACCTGTAGGTACACTGACATGGGGGTAATAAAAATAAACACAAAAGAAAGTTAAGACACACTAAAAATCGAAAAGATGACAAAAAAGAAAATTATTATTTATGGATATGAAAACAAAAAAATGCTATAGCATAAGGATAATAGGAAGGGAGATGCAAACTCTTAAGGATCACTGAGGGGCAAAGATGATTTGTCTCAGAAGATTGGAGCTCCATTGTACACCTTCAAACACTGGCCATTAACCTTAAAGATCGTGTTATCATCAAGGTTTTTGATTTCAACAACACCATAAGGATACACCTTATGAACTTGGAAAGGTCCTGACCACCGAGACTTCAGCTTCCCAGGGAAGAGCTTGAGCCTCGAGTTATAAAGAAGCACATGTTGTCCTTTTTAGAAATGTCATGGCAAAATGTGCTTGTCATGCCACTTCTTTGTTTTTTTCCTTATATAATCACGCATTCTCATATGCATGGGCTCTAAATTCTTCCATCTCATTAAGCTCTAACAACCTTTTCGAACCAACAAGTTGAGCATCCATGTTGAGCTTTTTGATGGCCCAATAGGCCTTGTGTTCAAGCTCGACGGGGAGGTGACATGCTTTCCATAAACTAGCTTGAAGGGGGACATCGCCAAGGGTGTCTTAAAGGTTGTTCGATAGGCCCATAAGGCCTTATCAAGCTTTAGGGACCAGTCCTTTCATTTGGGGTTGATGACCTTCTCAAGTATTAGTTTAATATCGCGATTAGAGACCTCAGCTTGTCCATTGGTTTGAGGGTGATATGCAGTGGCAATTTTGTGTCTTACCCCATATCTATATAATGCTTTGGCAATAAGCTTGTTGTCAAAGTGGGATCCTTCATCACTAATGATGGCTTTTGGTACTCCAAATCTGGTGAATATGTTCTTATGAAGAAACTTAAGAATCGTTTTGGAGTCGTTCTTCGGTGTAGCTACAGCTTCTACCCATTTTGACACATAATCTACTACCAATAAGATGTATAGATCTCTAAAAGATGAAGGGAATGGTCCCATGAAGTCAATTCCCCAAACATCAAAAAGATCTACCTCCAAGATGCCTTGCAATGTCATTTCATTTCTTCGAGAAATGTTCCCTGTAATTTGACACTGGTCACAAGTCTTGCAAAACTCGTGTACATCCTTGAAAAGAGTTGGCCAATAGAACCCGGATTGTAGGACTTTTGCAGTGGTTCATGTTCCACTGAAATGCCCTCCACATGACAATGAGTGGCAACGGGATATGATGTCCTTTTGCTTCTCTTCGTGAACACATCTCCTTATCATTTGATCAGTACATTGCTTGAACAAATAAGGTTCATCCCAAAATAGAACCTCACCTCGTGCTTGAATTTCTTCCGACCCTAGCTATTCAAATCAGGAGACAAAATACCACTAACAAGATAGTTAACAATATTAGCATACCAGGCATTACTGTAGCATATAGAATTTTCTCATCAGGAAATTCCTCCTTGATTTCTTGTTCAGTGCTATTTTTATCCTTGCTCTCTAACCTAGAGAGATGGTCGGCTACTTGGTTTTCACATCCTTTCCTATCTCTAACTTCTAAGTCAAATTCTTGCAAGAGAAATATCCATCTAATAAGCCTAGGTTTAGCATCCTTTTTAGTCACAAAGTATTTGATAGCTGAGTGATCAGTGTGAACAATGACCTTAGTGCCTATCAGGTATGACCTAAACTTATCAAAGGAAAACACAACAGCTAGCAATTCTTTTTCAGTTGTGGTATAATTAATTTGTGCATCACTCAAAGTGCGACTAGAATAATAAACAACATGAAAAAGCTTACCTCGACGTTGCCCAAGTGCTGCTCCTACTGCGTAGTCACTCGCGTCACACATTAGCTCGAAAGGCTCATTCCAATCTGGTAGGACAATAATGGGGGCTGAGATAAGCTTATCCTTCAATTCTTCAAATGCGCTATGGCAAACCTCATCAAACACAAATGAATGATTTTGCTTAGCAAATTGCATAGTGGCTTTGAGATCTTGGAGAAGTCCTTGATGAATCTCCGATAGAAGCCTGCATGGCCAAGAAAACTCCGTATACCCTTGACAGTGGTGCGAGGAGGTAACTTCTCCATCACTTCGACTTTTGCCCTATCTACCTCAATTCCTCTCTTCGAGATCTTATGACCTAAAATAGTTCCTTCGTTCACCATAAAATGGCATTTCTCCCAATTGAGAACCAAGTTAACTTCTTCACAATGCCTTAGCACTTTCGCCAAGTTGCCCAAGCATGTCTCAAAATCATCTTCGAATACTGAAAAGTCATCTATGAATATTTCCAAGAAATCTTCTACCATGTCTGAAAAAATTGCTAGCATACATCTTTAAAAAGTTGCTGGAGCATTGCACAGGCCAAAGGGCATTCTTCTAAAAGCATAGGTGCCATAGGAACAAGTGAAGGTGGTCTTCTCTTGATCTTCTGGTGCTATAGCAAGCTGATTGTACCCTGAGTATCCATCGAGGAACTAATAAAAGGCTTTGCCCGCCAATCGATCTAACATTTGGTTGATGAAGGGAAGGGTAAAATGGTCATTCTATGTTGCCTTGTTAAGCTTCAAGTAGTTCATACATATCCTCCACCCTGTGAAGGTTCTCGTCGGTAGCAGTTCATTGTCCTCATTGCTCACTACGGTCATGCCTCCTTTCTTGGGTGCACATTGTACTGGCTAACCCAAGAAGTATTGGATATTGGGTAGATAATACCAGCATCAATCCACTTGATTATCTCCTTCATCACCATCTTCTTCATGATTGGATTAAGCCTTCTTTGGGGTTCAACAGAATTACTGTGACAATTATCAACCAAAATTTTGTGCATACAAATAGTAGGGCTTATGCCCTTCAAGTCAGCCATAGTCCAACCTAAAGCTTTTTTATGTTGAGATAACATATTTATCAAGCTAGATTCCTGCTTAGGTGATAGACTAGATGAAATTATCACCGACAAAGTTTCATTGCTGCCCAAATAAGCATATTTAAGGTGTGATGGCAAAGGTTTTAATTCTAAAGTGGGTGCATGCTCAAGAGAGGGTTTAGGATAAGTAAATTCAGAAAAGTCAATGGGTTCAAAGTGTGTACCTGGTCCAGCTTCAAGTAAGCTAGAGTGCTCTTGTAACACCCCATCCCCGAGTTAGCCGTAACCTGGTTTCGGAGCGTTACTAGAGTAAAAACAAAGCAATAGATAGGTTACTTGTCGAACAATTAACCTTGTGTACTTAACTTGCAACACAAGTAACCCAAACTAAACCTTTCAAGTCATACAATACATACAAGCAATCCATATTATACAAAACCAACATACTTAGCATGCTATTTTAGGTACTAATTTGTTCCATTTCATACTTATATCCTAAGTTACCATTATCATTCAATTCACATACATCATTCAAACAACAATCACAAGTGTGGCATACTTCACTATAGGTTACTATTACACATGATTCAACTTCATTCTTATTACAGAATTATGTACCTTATTCGATTGATACAAGGAGGTCACTTAACTCATTTCAATTAGCTTACTTGCATCTCAAGTTACTACTTGTTCAACCAATTAACAAGTTCAATACAAAGTATCTAACTTACATACTTATTACATGTTCATACATCCTATTCGAATGACTAGTGTTCACTTTGTACATTTCGATGATTCTTTACAATCAAGTCATACAATCTCATGGCATACTTAGTTAGTATATTGTTAATGCATGCTTGTACATACCTTATCTTCAATCTCACATTGTCGATTCAAACAATGACCATAGGAACTAATACATGATCATACAACATTGGTTTAGTATTCGAATCACACATGGTTTCATTAAACATTGCATTATTTCATAATTTGTGCAGTTTCTTACCCATATATATACATATCATCATGGTTCATAAACATAGTTTAAGTCATCAAGGTTGATTACAAGATAGGCCCAAACAAAACATTATATTCACTAGTCTTAACAATACCATAAAATGCATGATCAAGACTACCTATTACAAATTCTAGTGCAACCAAACTAGGAGTATACAAAGAGTATGAAATCATACTTTCATGTTTGCTTCAAGTGTTGCTTCAAACCCAAGATATCCTCTTGAAATATCTTTAATCTGCTATGGGAAGAATGAAGAGTTGAGTGGTAAGTACAAGTTATGTACTTAGTGAGGTAACACTAAGTCTAGCCAATTTTCCAAGCATACATTTCCAAGTTTACATGCAATTCAAGGAATCAAGAACATCTCTACAAGACATATACTTATTCGAATTGCATAGGTAAACATAGGCAAGCTTCACATATCACACAATCAACATAGCAACATCCATCATGTTTACACATAATATGCCATTCGATTTGTTGCTTAGGTGACAAGCAATCAAAAACTCTAATCACCAAGTAGGCATTCATACACCAAGCCATTATCTATACATTTCTTTCATGAAAAGTAACTAGTTTTGCAACCATTCATGTGTCATCTTTCAAGGCAACGAAGTTCATTCAAGTTTCTTACAATACAAGCAATGTTCTTATCACACATCTAAGCAAACAATGTTCATTTGAATTATTAAGTCATCTTATAACACCCTTGGTAAGTAGCTTACTAGAAAATCAAATCTTAACAATATGCACCGAAGTGCCAATATGCACCGTAGTGCCAATATGAGCTCAAGATTCTAAGGCATGCCATCCTATCTATCAAACTAGCTACCAAGGTTGTTGATTATCCATTTCATTTAAGCTTTATACATTTCATGATCCAATACAACATTATGCCATTCAAAGGCCAAGCCCTTAGGCTTATGGAGTCTTAAGTCCCAATACAAAACCATCCATGCCATTCGAATAGCATGAATACAAAGTAGTATCCTTGTTCAATTCATTTCAATCAGCCATGTATAACATTCACAAACACAAGCATATGTATGCAATGTGCGTACCTTATTCTCCAAGCAAGCATACCATTTCTTACCTTAGGCATAAGCAATGCAACATGACACACATTTCATTACATTTGCTTAACACCCAAGTAACACATAGATCATGGCATCAAAAAAGTTATCATACATGTCATTCTTCCCTTAATTAGCCAAATATGCATTAGGTCATTTTACATGGCAATTTCATTGAATTAACAATAGCAAAGTTGGTTAGGACCTAAGTCCTAACCCTAAGGATAGTTACACTCACAATACTCCTAGCAATCAATTATCTTGTATCCAAATCCCTTTGCCTCTAGCTTTGGGATGTCCACTCCTATCCTCTTCTTCCCCAAATTGCCGTCCTTGATCTAGCAAGCATAGCACATACACATTTCATCAAAACAAGCACAATATATCACACAATCATAGTAGCAATGTTACCACATTTGTACCTAACATTTAGCTACTGTTTTTATGCTTCCTTTTAAGCATTTCTTACTAGTTCATTTCCATATTGTTATTAATTCATTTTAAAGCATAATTGGACAGGTTACAATGTCCCAAAACTGTTTTGGAAACAGTTTGCTACTAGGTGCAAAAACAGTCCCAAACTGCCCAGGAAACTGCTGCCTGGCAGTTTGCACACTGTCCCTTTAAATGGCCATATCTTTTAATCCGTACCTCAGAATTTCGATTACTATACACTGTTGGAAAGATACCAAAATTGTCTATAATACCATTATAGACTTGCATTTTATTTGTTAGCCAATTAATACAGTTTATTGTTCAAAGACAAGGCATTTACACTGCCTGGACAGTTTGCACTGTCCAGAAATTCCTATTTACAGTTTCCAGCATAGGACCCAGTTTTTAGTTCTGTTTTCACCTAATGAAAATAGACATTCTAAGGATCATGTCATTAAAATTTCAGCCCTGAATTTGTTCTATACAATATTTGGTGAATTTTCAAAGTGACTGCCCAGAACAAAGCAATTCTGGTCAGATTGTACCTATTCACATATTAATTCCTTAAATTCATTTTAACCAATGTTTTGGCCCTATAATTCATTTCATATGTCATCCTAAACATGTTTAGTCAATTTTAATTCATTATTCAAAGCAGCCAAAATAGAGTAAGTTGGTTACAATGCCTAATCTTGCATGTTTACTCAATTTCAATTCCACACAATAGTTTCTATGTTACAAGGCTATGTTCATACTTTTATCCTTCATTTCCAACATTGTTTGCTAACAATTCAATTTGTTTAACACATTCTTTAAAATATCTTATCATGATCATAACCAATTCATTAATTCCATAGCTCAATTTTAAGTTCTAATCATTCAATTCTCGCTTCAACACCACATTTCAATTTTCCAGCAACCTAGCTTTGTTACACTATCATAAACACATAATTTCCAGCATAGTACCTAGTGTTCATTCTTCAAATTTGCATGATTCTACAACCATTTAATCATCTAATCACATATTCAATAGCTAATTTCTTATAACATCTTCAAAACAGTCCAATTCTACAAGTATAATTGCCTATTCAATTGAACACAAGTAGAATCATACTTACTTTGCTTCCTAGCTCAATTTCAATGGAAAATTTCCACACATGCAAGCCTAAATCATGCTTCAATGGTGTTTTTCTCAAAGTTTCTCTCTCACTTTCGTTTCTCTCTTTTACGGCTGGTAATGAAAATGAAAGAGATGATGACAATGTGGATATCCATATTTGTGGATTTATGATTTTACTAAACTAAACTTAGTTAGTTATTAATCATATAATTAGTCAAGGGCAATTAAGAGAATCATGGAATTTATCATGCAAGCCTCATCTTTCTTACTTAATTCAAATTGGTCCTTTGTAATTTGATCACTTATTTCATACATTCTTTCAATTAGACCCTTGACTAATCAATTTAGCTTAATTCTAAATTCATTTAAGCTATCAACTTATGCAATTGACTTCAATACTTCTAGACTAGGATTTGGGGTGTTACAGCTCCAACTCCAATAGGCAGTCCTCGAGCTCCAGATCGTTATCCTTTTCGAACTCCTCATAATAATTTGCACAAAATTGCTACAACATAATTTTCCATCATACTCTTCTGCTGTAGCATCTATGTAATGACATTCCTCATTTTTGTCCACAAATTTGAGATCTTGAAGACATTGATGGTTACCCTTTGATCAGCCACCCGCATTGTAAACTCACCCTTCTCACAGTCAATCAAGAGACATCCGGTGGCTAAGAATGGTCGCCCCAAGATTATGGGTGCATTGTCATCTGCCTCACAGTCAAGGATGATAAAGTCGACTCGAAAGACAAATCTATCAACTTTTACCACAACGTCCTCAATTCTTCCTTTTAGCCGGACACGAGAATGATCAGCTAGCTGTAAAATGACTGTTGTAGGTCTTGCCTCTCCCATTCCAAGCTTCATAAAAATAGACTTGGGCATTAAGTTAACACTAGACCCAAGGTCGCATAAGGCTTTTCCCACATAGTTGTCACCAATAGAACATGGAATGATGAAACTGCCCGGATCTTGCCGTTTAGGTGGCAACTTACTCCATACTGAATAGCTCTCCTTTACGTGGCAACAGTCTCATATTTTTCCACCCTTCTCTTCTTGGTAACAATATCCTTGAGAAATTTAGCATAAGTGGGCATTTGATCAATGGCCTCCAGAAATGGAACATCGATATGCAACTGGTCAAGGATATTTACAAATTTCTTGAACTGGAGATCGTCTTTGTGCTGCTTCATTCTTTGAGGAAAATGAGGTGGGGGTCTAATCTCTTCCTCTACTAGTAGGGGTTTGTTTTTTGCTACAGCAAAAGTTGTTCCTTCCTTAGCAGATTCTTTAATTGGGCCCTCATTCTTGTCTTCCTCAAGATGTGTATCTCCTGGTGCAACGGGTTCCTTTTGCTCAGACTTGGGGCTGGAATCTTCTTTTGCTTTTCCCCCAAACTCATCTCCTCTATTAAGTTGCATACCACTTCTCAAGGTGAGTGAGCTACATTGTTCCTTTCAATGAGGTTTAGAGACTTCAGTGTCACTAGGCAAACTTCCATGAGGTTGCACATGCAAAGCTTCTGCAATTTGCCATACTTGAGTTTCCAAAGCTCTTAACAACGAACTGTGACTTTGTAGCAATGCTCCTTGGTTCTTGATGGATACGGAATGGTCTTGAAGCAGGACCTTCGTAGTAGCCATGAAGTCTTTCGTGGTTAGCATGAAGTCCTTGAATGTAGCTTCCAAAGAAACGTTACTTGATGAAGACGTTGAACCTCTGTTGTTTTGCCATGGCATATTCTTCTGGTGACCTGGGGGTTCAATCAGATTTTGTTGCTGACTCGAGCTCCCAGAATTATTGTTCCTCGGGTTCCCCCAAAAAAGGTTAGGATGTTGACACCATCCTGGATTGTAGGTATTCGAGTAGGGGTTTTTGTTCCTATTGTAGTTCCCACATAATTGGTAGATTCTTGGTTTTCAAGGCACTCACTTAAATGATGGTTTCCCTTACATCGAAGACAAGCTGAAGTAACCTTCACTTCCTTTACCTCGTTTGGACGTTGGAGATTCTTTAACATGTTGGTAATAGCTGATAATTGAGCTGAAACTGAGTCATCAGTATCATATTCTTGCATTCCTTGAGTCTTTCTCCCTGCTCCGAGCCTTGAGGTAGGGAATTGGTAGTCGTTGTTTGCTATCCTATCAAGGATATCAAACGCTTCTTTGGGTGACTTGTCCAGCAGGGTTCCATTTGCTGAAGCATCCAACATCATTCTTGTAGGTGCGTTAACTCCATTATAGAACATCACCATTTGTGTCCAATCATGGAAACCATGATTCGTGCACTTGCGCAACTGTCCCTTGAATCTATCCCAACACTCGTACATCGATTCGTCATTAGCTTGATAAAATGAAGCAATGTCTTTCCTTAATTGGGTATTCCTATTGGGTGGATTATACCACATCAAAGAACTCTTGCATAGGTCTGTCCATGTCTCCATCGAACCAGCAGGTACTCCACTCAACCAAGCTCTCTCCCGATCACGCAAGGAATAAGGGAACAGCTTCAACTTTAATACATCTTCATGCACCCCTTGCTGTCTAAATGAATCACAAACTTCCAAGAATACATGAATGTGTTGCCTTACATCTTCATGAGGTGATCCCCCGAACTGCCCAGTAGAGTTCAACATGTTGAACATGACTGACTTGAATTCAAAGTGAGCAGCGTGGATCTCGGGAGCCATAATTCCAGGATTCAGATCATCTAAGATAAGGTTCAAATGATCACTGATAGCTTGAGACCGAACTATTGCTCCAGGATTTGCTGCAGCATCAAGATTTCCTTGATTGTCAACTGGCAATCCTTGATTCTGATGTCTATCCATGATTCTCAAAGCCTCTTGTATCCCCCTTCTTTGTAGAAAGAAATGTTCAATTTCAGGAATGATAGGTCGTAAGGGTCCACTAGGTCTTCTTCTGGTCATACACTAGTAGAACACCTGAAAAGATAAACAAGGAGAACTAGTAAAACTGTACAAAAATTTAAAATAAATAAAACAATGCAAAAACTAAATTATTAACAACCAATTTCCAATCCCCGACAACGACTCCAAAAACTTGTTGCGTGTTGTGATGTACTATAAATGATACGTAAATAGCGCAAGTATACACGTCGAACAAGTAGTGATAGTGATGAGTGAGTATCGTCTCCATAGGGATTGAAGGTAATTCAAGTCAAGTTTAAGCAATGCAACACAGATTGAAATCGTAAATGTTGTGGCAAATAGAAGCAAGGAAAGAAATGCTATAGCAAACAAATATAGTAAAAATTGGCCGAACTGAATAAACTGATAATTATCCTCACACACGTACGAAACTAACTATAGGAATGACTGGTTGGGCTTGCCAAGATGACCTATGTTAGCTCTTAATGATGCTTCTTAATTTCCCACTTATCCTCTGCTCGGCAGGATTTTCTAAGGGTGCTTCTAAACTATCTCTAGTAAGAAGTCTGGTAACTAGTATGCTATAGCAATACTTCTCAGCGTGATACATCTACCCTTGAAGTACTACCCTTTTTAGCCATTGAAACCCTCCACTTATCTTTAAGGTGGGTTAGAGTTATGCCTCTCAGCTTCCAACTCCATTGCCTACGTGGATCTAAGCCTAGCTCTGTTGACCACTAGACTAATTAACACCTAAAGAAAGGCCAACTCTCGAAGGCTATTCAACCTTAGGGCAATAAAACAGTAGGCAAAGCATGGATAAGAATGAAAAACATAAAAGCATCCATTAAAAGAAACTAAACAGAATCATCCAAACAAACCCAAGCCAACTAAAATCAGTTCATGGCTGGGTAATAAACATCCAACATCATTCGTCTCATACAACTCATTTCCAGAATGAAAGAAAATGTCAAAGCAAAAGTAGAAAAATAGAAATCTCCCAATCCGTCGTGGACTGTCGTGAACCACCCTAGCCTTGCCGCTTCTCTCAAAGCCAGCAAAATCACCCCTTGGAGCTTCAACAATGGAGGACACTAAGTTGAGGAAGAAGATGAAGAAAAGAGCCGTCTTTTTCTTTCTTTTTTTTGGTCTTCCTTTGTGCACTTTTTTCACGCCCCCTTAAATTAGGGCTTCTTGTCCTTTATATATTGGAGGCTCCTAGAGTATTATGCCCTAAACATTCCCTTTGTGACCTAAAGAATGTTCCTTTTGCACATGCTTGGCATAAAAGACAAATGGGGGCTATCACATGTGGGCTGGAAAATATTTTTTTTGCATTTTGTCTTTTTCTGCTCCCAGCCTTTCCAGTCCAAATTGTTGTGGCATTTTTAGCTATTCTGCTCTGCTCACCTGCACATCATGAAAGTAGACCAAACCCTTCTCACGCAGCACCCATTTAGCAATTAACCCACAACAACCAAAGCTATGAAACAAGATGCAACTATATGAACTAAATGCAAACTAAATGCCATGAAATGAACCTAAGAACAAGAAAATAATAGAGTAAAAAGGTATGAAGTATATGCATTTTTCAGAGTTGTCAACTGCTCGGCTGGTCCCTTGCCTTGCTTAAGGTGGAGAAAGATGTTGCGTCTCTCTACGAGGTAGTACTCGCTAAAATACTTTTTTTGGAATTCTTGAAGGAAGAACTCCGAAGTTACAATTCCCATAGGGACGGTAAGAATAGTGGTCTCCCACCACTGAAGTGCTTTATCATCTAGCAATGCAAAGGCGCACTTCAGCTTGTGCTCATCATAACACTGCAATTGCTTGTTTAAAATTCTCAACATGTTGTCCAACCAGTACTCAGTGATCTCAAGATTATCATCATCTTGACTAGTGAAGTATATGCCCAGAGCGATATCAGCTTGTTAATAAGGGCTTAGGCATATTGGACAACTGGTGGGGTAGGTTGCACTACCGTCTCAGCCCTCATAGACGTCATAAATTGCTTGAACATGTCAGCCATGTTCCGATAACACTCAACCTGAGCAATAGGCAACTCCGGGTCGACATTCTTAGGTAGGGAATTCGATGGATTCGGTGGGTCTTCTTCTTACTTCCTCACCATGAGTCGAGGAACCAGTAGCAGGCTCATTGATGTGAGCTTGATTAGTCTCAGACATATCTATAACATAGAGAGATCGGATTAGTCGACAAGTCATAGTATACACAATATAAAACTCCTAGGTGGCAAAGTAACAAAATAACAATGCAATAACCTTTGGTTTAGTCCTAGAATCGACTAAACTCTAGCTATGATACCATAAATGTAACACCCTTTTCCCGGTCTAGTCGGGAACTGGGTCAAAGAATGCTACCGATAAACAAAACGATGATCGATGCAATAAGATTTCAATAAATACTTGTCATTCAATCGATGTTATACTTTTCAAACATTACCAGTATAGGCTTTAGCTCAATTTGTCCAATGTGAACCAATAATTCATCAATTAGGACCAATTTCTAACTTTGACAAGTTTTAGGGACTAAATTGTAAATCTAATAATTTAGGGGTACCTTAATATAATCAACTATGAAATAATGGAATTCAATACTATAACAGTGATCTTGTGAATTTTCATGGCATTCCGATATCATTTACCCATCCAATTAGGTTGTACAATAATCAATGACCATTTTGTAAATCCTTTAAAACTATGTTCAATACCTTTTAATAGAATTAACTACCCTCGTATCGGTACTCCTTGGGTCCGTATCGATACGGATATGCATAGATTTGATTTTGACTTTGAGTGATTAAGGCCTTGTATCGATACCATTAATATCGTACTAATACAGGTTGACATGTTTTAGTACAGCCTGAGACCGTATCGATACATTTAAATGCCCAAACCTTACTGCCAAAATCTTTATCAATACACTTAAAACTTGTATCGGTACACTATGGTTAGCATATGCTTTCCCATACCAATTATGCAAGGCCGTATCGATACAGCTTGACCTATATCGGTACGCCTTGCACTGTAATGTCAATTTTTATCTAGTTTTTAGTCCATTTGACCTAGCAATCAATGTCTAAATGAAAAGAAGCTTTACCAACAATATTTCAATGCTATAATCTACTTGCATGCCAAATTTTAGGGTTATTCGAATCCATTTACTAGGTTTTCACCTTTTAGTGCCAAATATGCATATTTAGCCTCTTTTGGACAATTTCAAAAGGTTATTTAGAGCTTTGGTGAAAACCACAAGTCATGCACATTACACACATATCAAAAGGGTTATAAATAACTAGTTCAACTACTTTGCCACCATACTAGGAGTTCATTAAGGCAAAACATATTACTTGGGGCCTGTAGTGACTTGTCAACAATGTTGATTTCTCCGATCTTCAACAGTGAAATTCCTTAACCTGAAATGTATGAAATGAAATGCATTAAGCATACTTTGCTTAGTGAGGTAGTCACAACTAAATATCATTATCAATGAAATGCATTCCAAATCATGTCTTGACAATAATAGTGCAATAAATCAATAGTAGCAATGCAATGATCATGTTTAATAGTAATAAGTCCATATTTCAACAATAACCCTTAGATCGATTCAGAATAGTGGATACGCGAATTCCTACAACTCGCCAAATCAATGAATGGTCCAGTCCCTCTGCCTCGCCAATATGACCAATATCACAATACTTCCTTCCACCTCGCCAAATCAATATAGGCCGTAGCCCTAGGACCGTAGTCCACCCGTACACTAAGCTCATGAATTCTATGGCACACCAATTGTAACCAAAGTCCTTTCAAATCCAAGGTCCGATGACAATATCAATGATCGGTGTTCAATAGCAATGACAATACTCAATATATTCAATGACTTTATCAATGAGCAATGATTCGATATCAGTGTCCAATAACAATATCAATGTCATTAACAATATTTCAATGATCTCAATGATGATATTAATAGCCGGTGATTCATTTGCAATGTTTCGATGACAATAATAATGTCGACATCAATAATCAATGGCAATGGCAATAACAATGGCAATGTCAATGCTCTATAACCAATATCCTATATTCCCATGATTCAAATAAGATGACAATGATAATGGAAATATTGATACTCAATGACAATGATGATATCTATGTTCGATGTTCATTAGCTATGAGCGTTAACAATGACAATACTCGATACTCGATGCGACAACTTGCCAATACTTACCCCAATATCCGCTAAGTGGTTCAATGTTATTACCTTTAACGATGAGGTTAGCTAAGAAAATTTCAATAACAACGAAATCGGGAAAAGCACCTAGCCTAATCCTAAGACTCCGACTACACTCACCTCAATAATTTGAAGCTTTCAAGGCTCTCAGATAGTAATTCCCTTGTCCCTAGCCCTCGATGGAGATGGTGGATGCCCTTTATCGATTTCTTGAGCTACGAAAAATAATAGGGAAATTATTAGGATTGATAATACGATATCGAAATCAATATAATGATATCAAAATCAATATCTAAGCTTAATTTAGACAATAATGATGAATCATCCATGGATAGTCAAAACCCTAATTTAAGATTACACTCAATATCTCTATGGATTTCAGTAATAGTTTGGTGAATTAAGCTTACCCGATCGATAACAATGACTTGATATCAATAAATTGAAGAAAATTCAAGTTTTTCTACCCTCAACAATGGAGGTTCTTTCTTGAAGGAAGATGGAGATGAGATTGAGGTGTGTGTTTGATACAAAATCGGGTAAGACTAGAAATGGTTATTCGTCTTTTCTTTTTTGCCTTTATTAACAAGTCTTTCCTTCATATGAAGGAATTGATCCTGATCATCCCACCTATGTGGGATTATAATTGAGGAGGAGCTAATCGCAAGGTTAGTCCCTCAACTCTCAATTCTTTATACTTTTGCCCCCAAACTTTCAATTTCTATAATTTAGCCACTAAATAGGTTTTCAATACTTCTATTAAGGTCCTTAGACCATATTTCGACTCAATTAGAGTCCAATATCGATACAATTGACCTTACGGTCAATGTTAGTACAATATTTGAACAATTCTGATATAGAGTTTTCAGTCGCCGGATCCCAATTCCAACTAGGCCAGATTTTGGGGTGTTACACTCTTTTTCATCATGCTCAGCTTCATCTTTTTTTGTTGGCTCCTCTTCATCATCGCCATCACCGGCCGCATCCTTAGGTAGGATAAACAATAGTGGTGCTTTGTACAGGACCATTTTAAGAGGGTTTACCTATAATACCCCAAAGTTTGGTTAGTGACAAAAATGATAAGATTGAAAGTTTGATGTCCAAAGTGAAGTGACTAAAATGAATAAAATGAAAGTTTGGTGGAAAAAGTGAAAATTTCTAGAAAAAATTTAATTCCGGTAGTTCACCTACAAGAAGTGGGTTGGAAATGAGATTATTAAATTAATTCGGGATTTCAATTTTAAGAAATTATTCGATAAAGCTTTCAAAAATTTTCAAAAAAGTAGATCGAATATAAATTCAAGAAAATAATATTAACCATTGGATGGAAGGGTAAGAATGTCATTTCACATGGTTACAATTGTAATTGGGCCCTTGGATTTAGATAATTTTTCCATGTTAAATCCTAGCCATTGGATCAAGGGACAATATTGGAATTTAAGTTTTTTTCAAGGGCAAAATTAGAAATTTATATAGTTCAAGGGAAAATTGGTAAACTAATAACTCAAGATTGAATCTAGACCATTGGAATAAATATGATAACATGTGGCACATTATGGATTCATTGGATTTGAGGGCAAAATAGTCCTTTGACTATTTGGGAGATATTTTATTATATTTAGACTAAAAGAATGTCAAATGGCATTATGAAATAAGAAAAGGAAATTCAAGATTTCTCTTCATTTTCTCTCCAGCGTGAGTTTTGAAGAAACTAAGGTAAGAATGCTAAATTTTGATTTTCTCCCCAAATGGATTGGATTTAGGGTTTGGTTATGAAATGCAAAGTTGATCCTCTTTGAATTCTTTGTCATTTGGTATAAAATTTCATGGATTGGTTAAAGTATGACCATGAAATTGAAGGATTAAAGTTTAGGATTTATGGATATAAATTTATTTGTGGTTTGATTTTGAAGGATTAAGTGTTTAATTAGCTTTTCTAAACTTGATTCAAGCTTAATTTCAAGTGTAAAGTAAAACCCCTAATTTTGGTAAGTTAGGGTTAATTTAGGGTTATTGGAATCAAGTTGAATTTGGAGTTTGTCATGAGAGAAAAATGTTGGAATAATGTAATTGAAGGTTAATTTGAAGTGTTGGAATGGTTAAAGGATGTTAAAGATCAAATTTATGAATATTCCTAGAAATTTTAGTACGTGACAGTGACTTTAAAAATTCACCATAAATTCTACAAAAATAAATAGAAAGTGAGACTTATATCATTGTATTTGTGGTTCAGTCTAGTTTCGTTTGGAACAAACGGTGACTGATTTCGATCTGTATATCAAAAGATATAAATTTTTAAGTGATGGAAGGTTAGAAAACAGTGTATCAGTCTGCTCCAAAATTCAGCACTGTAATTCGACTTTGAAAATTCGCCATAAATTGTACAAGTTGAATTTAGGCTAATAGTGTATATGTTTGAACAGCTTATCAAATCTAGTTTCTATCAAAACAAATGGAATCAAATTCTTAGTTGTAGATTATTTTAAAAAAATATTTCTTTGAAGGTAGCACAGGCTGACAGATTATAAAATGAATACCTTATTGGTGTTATTGATTTGTGCATGTAAGGGATGAATGTAAGGCACTCAAGTAAACACGAGAAATCAAAAATTCAGTAGATAAGGCAAAAGGCTTGGAGTTCTCTTAATTTATTCAATTTAGTTGGGATAAGAAGTGTCAAGGTGAGTGCATTTAATGCATTTCATATATATTTGCATATGTATAGGGAGACTTGTGATAAGCCAACCTTAAATGATATTGCAAAAGAAAAATATTGCATTGGTAAGTATATGTTGACATACTCTTTACATGTCCAATACTAAGTGCTAAGTATATTGTTAACATGTTCATTGATAGTTGTAAGCATCAGTAGCATGTTTCTTACATGTTCATCAAGAGGAGGCATAGACATTATTTACATGTTAATTACATGGTAATCACATGGTTATTGATAAATGGTTTTGTTCATAATGGGGTATGAACTGCCCTATTATGTTTTGAAATGATAATTTATTATCATATACCAGATGATATGTTACAGGAATGATATATGGCATAATGGAGTATGAACTACTCTATTATTTTGTTTTATCGATGATAATTTATTTATCATTTACAGATTGATATGTTACAAGTATAATGATGATATTTTGATGTGCAAGTATATTATTGAGAGAATAGTATGATGACATGCCATAGAGTCTAGTAGTTGGGCTCGACACTTTATGTGTCTATCGTTTATTGACACTTTATGTGTCTAGAAAACTGGGAGTTCATCGGTATTTATGGCCTAGTAGTCTGGGACTACACGACTCACATACTTAGTTTCTCTCTACATGTATATCTTGGGATACAAAATGATATTTTGCAAATGTAATGATATTGTTTTGATGCCCAAGTATACTATGAGAGTTACAATATAGTGGCATGCCATAGAGTCTAGCAGCTGCGCCGACACTTTTATGTGTCTAGTGATTATCGACCTTTATGGTCTAGTGATTATCGACCTTTATGGTCTATTGATTATCGACCTTCATGGTCTATAGATTATCGACCTTCATGGTCTATTGATTATCGGCCTTTATGGTCTATTGTTTGTTGGTCTTTATGGCCTAGTAGTCTAGGACTACACGACTCGCATACTTAGTCCTCTCTATATGATATATCTTGGGCTATAAGATGGAAATGATTTACAAGAAAAGCATTAAATTAACAATATTGCATATTAAATTAATAAACTGCAGAGTAGTCTACAAGGCTATTATAAATGGAAATGACTAAAATGTAGATAATTAAGCATTAGCTTAATATATTGATGTTGCAATGGAAACAAATGGTAAGTTAAGCATGAAAGCTTAGCAATATGGTAAGTATTGATATAGTATCAAAGGAATTGAACAAACATACTCATTAGCTTGTATCATGCTATATCTATTCTTGCATTGATGAATAGATAAGATATTATGAAAAATGGACAAGCATGAAGGTTTGATGGCATTGGCATGTAGTAAGTCATTACTAATGCAATATAAAGGTTAGTATATTGGCAAATGACATGTTTTATATATATGCAGCCTTGAGGTTTAACAAGTCATGAAATTGAATAATCCTATTTTGTTGTTTTTAATCTTGATTATTGCCTCACTAAGTTCATACTTAGCGTGTGTTTGATTGTGCACACATAGGTGGTTCGAGGTATTGGAGTAAGCAAGACGTTGCATCAAGTTCAGAAAATCTCATCAATCTACCACAGTAATGATATCCTACTTGAGGTTTTTATATAATTTTAGTGGCATCTATAAATGAGATAAAACTATCTATTTTGGTCCAGAGTCTATTATTTATTAAATAGTCATTTTATTATTTTTGAAAAGCAAAGGAGCTTTGATTTTATGTTTACAAGTTAATATAAATGATTTTTAATGGTTTTTAATTTTATAGTATTTCCAAGTAAATGTCATTGTTGGTACTATATTTATTCTATAACATCTCTGACTCTTATTTGATTACCAAATACGGGAATGCGGTGCTACATTGCCTCTTGTTTATCCTTTGTGGGCACAATTTCTACCAGTCTTGCCGTAGCTGGTTTAAATTCAGGTCCTCCTTAGGTTGCATCCACACTCTTGGATGTAACCAAGTTTTTCTCAAAACTTTTCTTAATGACATTCATCTTAGCATCAAAATCAACATCCTCATCTTCATCAATGTCCTCAACATGGACTTCATCATCTTCGGTAGCAGAGGGTATCGCATCAACATTCATAGGGATGTTCAAGTCAAAAAACAATCTTGATGACTATACTCGATGCCTCCTCTCGTGGTGGCTCACCATCTTCGCTGACATTGTTAGGGGGAATTCACTAACTTTGTTGGGACATCATTGGTAGCAACATTAGAGGAGAAGTCATACTTTCGATAATGGGATGGGAAATAAGGAATTCTGGCAGATTAATTGGAGTAAGTCTGTTTATTGCAACCAGTGAAGATTTGTGTCATGTCTTCACATAGGCATAGAACAAGTTTTGTGCCAAATCCATTTTCTACACTTTTGCCACAACAACACCTAGTTTATTCATCACTGCATTGAGTGTGTCCTTTATTTTTAAAACTTTTCTACATGCATCATCACTCGTTGGAACATTTTCTGGTGCAGCGTCCATTTTAGCTTTACCCTTGTCTGCCCTCGTTGCAGCACCTAGTCTCGGTGTAGGAACTTCATAAGTGCGAACCATCCTCTCGATGGGAACCATGTTGATGGACCCCGTATTGGTTGTCCTCTCTTGTCCTTATAAATAGAGGTATTTTCATAAGCGTTGCATTAAATTTCCTCTAATTCAGTAATGTCTAGCAAACGCTTCTTTCCTGTTACCTCATAATCAAGGTTAACTTGATTATAAGAGCCCACAAAGCCTTGTGCTCAAGTTCTACTTGCAGATGACAAGATTTTCTAAAAACAAGTTGATATGGTGACATTCCTAACGGAGTTTCGTATGCAACATGTAGCCCACAATGCATCATCTAAATGAGAGGACCAATCTTTTCTAGTGGTGTTTACCACTTTTTCCAGAACATTTTTAATTGCTCAATTAGATACCTCTGTCTACCCATTGTACTAAGGATGATATCTTGTGGCCAGTCTATGATATACTCCATAGCGTTTCAACACAGCAGCCACCTGACTGCAGTGGAAATTTTTACCCTAATCCCTGATAAATGCTTCTAGTGTTCTAAAGCGAGTAAGTATATATTTGTGAAAGAACTTCAAGACTGTCTTTGCATCATCTTTAGGCACTACAACAGCTTATCCACTTTGACACATAATCAGGCACAACCAAAATGTATAGATTTCCAAAAGAATAGGGAAAAGAACCCATGAAATCCAATCCCAAACATCAAATAACTCGATCTCCATTATTGGCTGCTATGGCATCTCATTTCTTCTAAATATGGATTTGGTGTGTTGACATCTATCACAACATTGAATGAATTCGTGAGCATCTTTGAACAATAACGGTAATAAAATTTGGATTGTAGGATTTTTGTAGCCGTTCTCATTCCACAAAATGGCCTCCATAAAGGAGCATTACGACAATGTTGTAGGATAGATTTCATCTCTCCCTTTGGAACACATCATCGAATTATATTGTCATTACAAACCTTGAACAAGTAAGGTTCATTCCAATGATACTTCCTAGCATCTATAAGGAATCTAGCCTTTTTGTGCCCAGTAATACCAACAGGAGTCTTTCCACAAACCAAGTAATTCACTATATCAGCATACCACGATGTTGCATTCACAATGAAAAGCTTTTCATCAAGAAATGCATCGACAATTTACAACGTATTGTCATCTTCGCTGCCAGCTTCCAATCTTGAAATGTGATCGGTAACTTGATTTTCTAAGCCCTTACGGTCTTTAATTTCAATATCAAACTCTTGCAGCAATAAGATCCAGCAGATTAATCTAGGTTTCGCATCTTTCTACGCAAAAAGGTATCTTAAAGCAGAATGATCAGTAAAAATTATAATTTTTGCACCCACAAGATTAGAACAAAACTTATCAAAAGCAAAAATTACTGGTAATAACTCTTTCTCAGTAGTAGTATAATTGATTTGAACTTCGTATAGAGTCTTACTAGTATAATAGATCGCATGAAATACCTTATCATTGTGTTTTCCCAAAACTGCGCCCACGGTGAAATCACTGGCGTCACACATAAGTTCAAACGGTTGCTCTCAGTTGGGCGCAACAACGATTGGTGCATTCACAAGCCGTGTTTTAATTTTATTAAATGTACCCAAACATGCATCATCAAAAACAAATTCTCTACCTTGCTCCAACAATAAGCATAGAGATTTGGTGATCTTTGAGAAATCCTGAATGAATCTCATATAGAACCCAGCATAGCCTAAGAAACTGTGGATACCTTTCACATTTGTTGGAGGTGGCAGTTTTTCAATTACATCCACTTTGGCTCTATCAACCTCAATTCCAGCTTCCAAAATTCTGTGGCCCAGCACAATCTCTTCAGTAACCATGAAGTGACATTTTTTTCCAGTTTAGAACCAGATTGGTGTCTTCATATCCCTACAATACTTTCTCTAGATTGTCGATGCATGGTCGAAATTATTCCCATACACAGAAAAATCTTCCATGAATATTTCAAAGGAATTGTCAATCATATCAGAGAATTGCCATCATGCACCTTTGATATGTGGCTGGTGGATTGCAAAGACCAAAAGGCATGCGACGAAAGGCAAATGTCCCAAAGTAGTCTTCTTCTAGTCCTCAGGTGCAATAGAAATTTGATTGTAGCTAGAATATCCATCTAGGAAGCAATAATACTCATTGCCTGTGAGTCAATCTAACATATGATCAATGAAAGGTAGAGGAAAATGATCATTCTTTATGGCTGCATTGAGACACCTGTAGTCCATACAAATATGCCAACCAGTAGGAATAGGTGTTGGAATCAGCTCATTAGCATCGTTACGGACTATAGCGATGCCACTTTTCTTAGGGACACAATGTACTGGACTCACCCATGCACTATCAAAAATTGCATAGATAATACCAGCGTCCAACCAATTGAGAATTTCCTTCTTGACCACTTCCTTCATCTTTTCATTCAATCTTTTTTGCAGCTCAATGAAATGTTTGTTCTCATCATCCAGCTTAATCTTGTGCATGCAAAAAGATGGACTAATTCCCTTGATATTAGCAATTGTCCAAGCAATAGTACGCTTGTGGCGCATAAGAATATTTATCAACTTAGCTTCTTGTATTGCGTATAGAGTTGCAGAGACAATGACTGGAGTGTTTCTGCATCTCTAAGGAATACATATTTGAGATTAGCTGTCAATGGATTGAGTTCCACAGTATGAGCTTCTTTAATAGACGGTTTAAACGTAGGAATTGACGAGTAAGCAAGATCTAAAGAATCAACTTGCAATTTGGGATGAACTACCGTAGTGAGAACTTCTACAATGTGGTCACAATTTGGGAGATCTTCTTCAACCATTGTCAGAGCAGTACCTTCAACAACAAGAATACGATGATGATGTAGGTCTTCTTGAATAATATGTTCAAGAATGTTGATATGATGACATTCTTCATACTTTCTTCCCATATCAATGTTGAGTATCCCAAAAAGTAACATGGTCATCCTCAACACTCATTGTAAGCTCTCCTTTCGATACATCAATGACTGCTTTCCCAATAGCTAAGAATGGGCGAACAAGAATTATAGGTACATCATTGTTAGCTTCGCAATCCAGTATAATAAAAATTAGATGGGAAAACAAACTTATCCACACAGATGAGCACATCTTTAATTTAACCATTCGGATGAGTCAAAGATCTATCAACCAACTGTAATGTGACTACAATGGGCTTAATTTCTCCAATGCCCAACTTTTGAAAACTAGACAATGGCATTAAATTGATACTAGCCCCCAAATCACAAAGAGCTTTACTGAAATAATGATTACCAATCGAGCAAGGTATGATGAAGCTACCTAGATCTTTCATCTTTCTCAACAGAAGGGTAGATATTAATGCACAACACTCCTTAGTGAGTGCAATGGTTTCCATTGCATTAAGCTTCTTCTTCTTGGGCAGGATATTTGTAACCTCCCTCACCGGCCTGGTTGGGAACCAAGTCGAAGAATGTTATCGGTGAACAAAACGACGATTGGTGCGATAAAATTTCATCAATGCATAACTCTTAATCATTATTATATATTTCAATCATTACCCAGTATCAATATTAGCTCGATTTATCCAAAGGGAACCAATAATTCGTCAATTAGAAACAAGTTATAATTTTTGTAAGTTTTAGGCTTTAAACTATTAGTCTGGTAATTTAGAGGTCCTTTTTTGTAATTAAAAATACCATAATGAAATTCAATTTAGTAAAAGTAATCTTGTAAATTTTCGTGTTTTTTCGATAACATTTACTAATCAAATTAGACCATACAACGTTCTGTGACCAATCTGTAAATAATGCAAAAATGTAGTCTAAGCCTTTTAACAGAATTAACTATCACCGTATCGATACACCTTGGGGTCGTACCAATACGGGTGTAGATGATTTAGAACCCATTGAATCTGTCAAGTCCCATTTCGATAGAGCTAGGACTGTATCGATATGGGTTGACCAACTTTGACTTGCTAATTGTCGTCTTATAACTGCAATAACGGTCACACCATATTGATACACCATCATGTCGTATCGATACGGGAATACTCGGATTCACTTCTAACTTTCATTGACCAATGCCCATTTTGATACAGCTGGGACTGTATCGATACGGGTTGACTAGAGTTGACCTGTTTCGAAACACCCTAAGACTGTATACATGCAATTAAATGCCCAAACCTTACTGCCAAAACCTATATCTATACACTTTAGACCTGTATCAATACGGTATGGTTAACTCATGCTTTCTCAAGCCAAATATGCAAGGCTGTATCAATACGTCTTGACCTGTATCGGTACGCCCTGCAATGTAATATCAAATTTTAGATAGTTTCTATTCAAATTCACCTATTAAACGATGTCCAAATGTAATGAAACTTTACCAACAATATTTCAATGCTAGAATCTACTTACATGTCAAATTTTAGGGTTATTCGAATCCATTTACTAGGTTTTCACCTTTTAGTGCAAAATATGCATATTTAGTCATTTATAAGCCATACCAAAAAGCCAATTAGAGCCTTAAACACTTTTACATGCCATGCAAAAAACACACATATCAAAAGGGCCACAAATGACTAGTTCAACTACTTTGCCACCATTCTAGGAGTTCGTAGAAGCAAAACACATTACTTAGGCTGGTAGTGACTTGTCAACAACGTCGAATCTCCGATCTCCAATGATGAAATCCTTAACCTGAAATGCATGAAATGAAATGCATTAGGCATACATTGCCTAGTGAGGTAGTCACAACTAAACACTTTATCAATGAAATACATTCCAAATCATATCTTGACAATGCAATAAGTTAATAATAGCAATGCAACGATCATATTCAATAGCAATAAGTCCATATTTCAACAATAACCCTTGGATCGATTCGGGATAGTGGATACGCGAATTCCTACACCTTGCCAAATCAATGAATGGTCTAGTCCCTCCGCCTCCCCAAATCAATATAGGTCATTGCCCTAGGACCGTAGTCCACCCATACGCTGAGCTCATGAATTCTATGGCATGCCAATAGTATCCAAAGTCCTTTCGAATCCAAGGTCCGGTGCCATTATCAATAATCAATGTTCAATAACAATAACAATGTTCAATGCTCTTATCAATAAGCAATGTTTCGATGTCGATATTCAATAGCAATATCAATATTAATGACCATGATCGATGATCTCAAAGGCAATAACAATGGTCGATGCATCAGTTTCAATATTTCGACAATAATAACTTTGTCGATATAATATACAATGTCAATAACAATGACGATGACAATGGCAATGACTATGCTCTATGTTCAATGTTCAATGCTTCAATAATTCAATGACTATATCAATGGCAAATTCAATGATAATGAACGATGATAGTGACTATAGCAATATCAATGGTCGATATTTAATGCAATGACTTACCTTCACTTACCAATAGAATCCACTTAAGTGGTTCAATGCAATAATTCTTGACAATACTGTTAGCCATACTATAATCAATAACGATGGAATCGAGAAAGACACCTAGCCTAATCCCGAGACTCTGACTACACTCACTTTGATAATTCGAAGCTTCTACGAGTCTTGGGTAGCAAGCCCCTTATTCCTAGCTTTCGGTGAAGTTGATGACTGCTCTCTTCCAATTTTTTGAGCTAGGTAAGCAATAGGATTGTG
Source organism: Hibiscus mutabilis (assembly GCA_019671005.1). NCBI lineage: Eukaryota > Viridiplantae > Streptophyta > Magnoliopsida > Malvales > Malvaceae > Hibiscus > Hibiscus mutabilis. The sequence continues at coordinate 43,778,027 of CM033714.1, read as the reverse complement.
TTAGAATCAACATTACGATATCGAAATCAATATAACGATATCAAAACCAATATCTAAACTCAATATATTTAATATCTATGAATTATCCATGGGTAACAAAACCTAGCTTGAGATTACTCTCAAATCCTTCATGGATTTCAACGATTGTTTAGGGAATTAAGCTTACCATCGGTAGGAACGTTTCGATAACGATAAAATGAAGAAAAACTAAGCTTGAACTTAATCTCTAATGGAGGTGTGAGCTTAGATGAAGATGATGACCATTGAGGTGCTTACTTCTTTAGGAAGTCGGGTAAAATTTTCCACTCTTCCTTTCATTCTTTTAATTCTAATGAATCAATGGCTTTCCTTCATATGAAGGAAGCTCATCAAATTAGCCCATGCGTGGGTGATTAATATTTGAGGAGGGGCTAATCGCAAGGTTAGTCCCTCAACTCTCAATTCATCAAACTTATACCCCTAAACTTTCAATTTCTATAATTTAACCACTAAACAAGTTTTCAATACTTTCAATAAAGTCCTTAAACAATATTTTGACTCAATTGGAGTCCAATATCAATACAATTAACCTCACAGTCAAAGTCAATACAATATTTTGACAATTTTAATGTAGGGTTTCTGATTGCCAGAACTCGAATGTGACTTGACCAATTTTCGGGGTGTTACAACTCTCCCCCTTAAGAAAAATTTGTCCTCAAATTTTATCTAGATCAACAAGATAAGGATATTGCTTTCGCATTGTTTCCTCCAGTTCCTATGTTGCTTCCTTAGCGGTGTGGCCCTCCTAGAGCACTTTAACCAATAGAATAGTCTTGTTACGAAGTCTCTTGACTTCCCTTGCAAGAATCTAAACTGGCTCTTCCTCCTAGAACAAGTTTGGTTGAATTTCCACAGATTCAGGCTCAATAATGTGCAAGGGATCATAACGATACTTTCGAAGCATGGATACATGAAATAAATCGTGGATTTTGCTCAATTTTGAGGGCAACAATAAGCAATAAGCCACAAGGCCAACATTTTCAATTACCTCGAAAGGTCCAATGAATCGGGGACTCAATTTCCCTTTCTTGCCAAACCTCAGAACTTTCTTCCATAATGAGACTTTAAGAAAAGCTTTCTCACCAACTTCATATTGTATGTCCTTTCACTTGAGATCAGCATAGGCTTTCTATTGGTCAAAGGCAGCTTTTAATCGATCATGGATGATGGTAAACCGTTCCTCAGTTTCCTGAAGTAAGTTAGGGCCCAACACCTTGCCTTCATCGAGTTCAGACCAACACAATGGAGTTCTACACCGTCTCCCATACAGGGCTTCATACGGTGCCATCTTAATGGAAGCTTGATAACTGTTGTTATAGGCAAACTTGATAAGAGGTATGGATTTCTCCCAAGAGCTTCCAAAATCAATGATACAAGTTCAAAGCATGTCTTCCAAAATCTACGAAGAATGATTCAATAACGGTACATTTCATTGATGGTTTAAAGGAAGGTACTTGTGATAGTTACCTGAATTACCCTTTCTGATTGGCCATCAGACTGAGGTTGAAAAAAAGTACTAAGATTAACTCTGGTACCCACAGCTCCTTGCAATGACTTCAAAAATCGATATGCAAATCATGGATCTCAATCTGAAACAATATACTGAGGCACTCCGTGGAGTCGAATGACTTCATTGATATACAAGTTAGCTAGTTTAGGAATATCGTGGTCCATTCGAACTGGTAAGAAATGTGCTGAATTAGTGAAATGGTCTATAATGACCCAAATGGCATCGTGCTTAGTTGGGGTTAGGGGCAAACCACTGATAAAATCCATAGTGATCTTCTCCCACTTCCATTGTGGTAGATTGATGGGTTTCAATAAGCCGGTGGGAACACGATGCCTAGCTTTAACACGCTGGCACGTAAGGCACTTAGATACAAATTCAACTATGGCTTATTTCATGCCTGGCTACCAATAAAGCTCTCACGGGTCTTTTTACATCTTTACCGACCCTGAGTGAATAGAGAAAGAACTCGAATGAGCTTCCTTGAGGATATCAGTGCAGAGAGATTCATCATTGGGTACACAGACCGATCACAAAAACATAAAAGCCCTTCAGAATTTATTATGAAGTCATGGTTATCTTGTAACTTGGAGATGATGGCTTGAAGTTCAGCTATGAGACAGTGATGCTTCCGAAGACAGAAGTGAGCATTGATAGCTTGAAAATCTACAATACAAGTACTTTGCAATGAGTCGATGCACTAATCAACACTTTAAACTTAATTTTCAATAACGATACTTACCAGGCAGAGGTTTGCGGCTGAGTGCATCAGCTACAACATTGGCCTTGCCCAGGTGGTAGTCAATGACAAGATCGTAATCCTTGAGGAGTTTCATCCATCTCCATTGCTGAAGATTTAACTCCTTCTGTGATAAGAGGTACTTAAGGCTTTTATGATCGGTAAAGAGGTAACATTTCTCTCTGTAGAGATAATGCCTCCAAATTTTCAATGCAAAGACAACTGCAGCCAACTCTAGATCATGGGTAAGGTAATTCATTTCATGTGGCTTTAGTTTCGTGGAAGCATAAGCAATGACTATACCTTCTTGCATTAACACACATCCTAACCCAAGATGCGAAGTATCACTATAGACAGTGTAGACCTTTCTAGACTCAAGCTGGACTAGAACCGGTGCATAAGTCAAAACTTGTTTCAATTGATCGAAACTTCTTTATTGTTCCTCGATCCAAACAAATAGAGCTTCTTTTCTTAGTAACTTAGTCAATGGGACTGCTAACATAGAAAATCCTTTGACGAATCTTCTATAATAGCCAGCCAGACCAAAGAAATTTCTCACTTTACCAATATTCTTCGGTGGATGCTAGTTAAGAATGGCTTGAATCTTCTTCGGGTCTACTTGGATGCCCGAAGCCGATACAACGTGCCCAAGGAAGGTGTCTTCGGTGAGCTAGAACTCACACTTAGAAAACTTGGCATATAATTATTTTCTCTCGAAGAGTTTGAAGCACAATGTGAAGGTGGTCTCAATGTTCAGCAGGGTTCTTGGAGTAGATTAAGATATCATCACAAACACCACCACGATCTTATCAAGGTAAGATCAAAAATCCCAATTCATTAGGTCCATAAAAGCTGTCGGTGCATTAGTTGGCCCAAATGGCATCACCAAGAATTTGTAGTGACCGTATCTCGTACGGAAAGTGGTTTTAGGCACATCGCACTCTTTAACTCTTATTTGATAATATCCAGACCTCAAATTAATCTTAGAAAACACAATGGCATCCTTAAGTTGATCGAATAGGTCATCAATCCTTGGCAATGTGTATTTGTTCTTGATGGTCACCTTGCTCAACTGCCGGTAATTGATGCATTGCCTCATAGAACCATCATTCTTCTTCACAGAGAGAACCGAAGCTCCCCAAGGCGAGGAACTCGGTTGAATAAAGCCTTTATCAAGCAAGTCTTGAATCTGGGCTTTCAATTCCTTCAGCTCAACGGCTATCATTCGATAGGGTGCAATGGAAACTATAGCAGTTCCAGGTTGCACTTCGATATTGAATTCAACCTCATGGGTTGGTGGTAAGCCTAGAAGTTCATCAGAGAAGACATTGGGAAATTCACACACAGTATCAATATCTTGTAGTCAAGGTTCATCCTTGGCTTCTAATGTCAAAGCATACAAGAAAGGATTCCTTGAACTCATCAACACGATGCTCTCCTTGCCAAGGCCTTGGAGATACAATTTTCTCTTACTACAATCTACCCATGTTTGATGTTCATTGAGCCAGTCTAAACCCAATTTAACATCAAACTCATAGATCGGTAAAGCCAATAGGTTGGCCACAAAAGGAATCCTTTGAATCACTAAAGGATAATTCTTACATACAAGACTTATGGTGACACAATCACCTAGTGGATTGGTTATGGTAACCCTCAGTGCTATGAGCTCGGAAGATAATATGTGTTTCTTAATTAGTACAGTACTTATGAAAGAATGAGTAGAACCAGGGTCAATCAGTGCATATAAAGAATGATAGTACGGTTCAATGATACCTGCAATGACATTAGGCTCATCTTCCGCCTCCATGCTCTTCACATGATACATCTGAGCAGGAGCCTTGGATTCTTGCTTACTCGGTGCCTTGCCAGAGCCACTAAGTCTCCCTGTAGCTCCCGATGAACCTTGCCTCGACCCCTTCCCTCTGAAGGACTGAGTAGGGGTTGCATTACTTGTCGGCTCAGATGTAGGCTTGGTAGCACCAAGAGGTTAATCACGAATGAAATGACCTTATTCTCCATAATAGAAGCATGCTCTAGTCTGCTTACAACACTAACCCACTAGATGTCGTTTCTGGCAGTAGTTGCAAACTAAATTCTGTGAACTTCGGTTGGAGCCTCTAGTGCTTTCAATTGAGGCTGACTTAACAAAAGATTACGTTATGGTCTGAGGTCTCTCGATACTCCCAGTATGGGAAGGCTGAGGGTAAGCATTCTGCTTTGGGCCTTGATACTTACCCTTCTTGTTCCACTTGGGAGGTCGAGAATCATCTCTAAATCTCTTCTCGGACTTGCTAGACCCACCTGATCTCTGAGCCCTCTATACAGCTTCAGTGGCCTTAACTCGATTCACAAGGTCTTGAAAGTTAGTGATGCCCAAGGCAATAAACATAGGGCATAGCTCGTCGCTAAGCCCAACAATGAACATCATGCACTTGTATTCTTTTTTAATGTATTATGTACCATATCGGCAATACTTGCAAAAGTCATGGATGTATTGCTCAATGGGTCGTCTGCCTTGCTTCAAATAGAGGAACATGTTGTGCCTTTCTACGAGATGGTACTCGCTAATGTACCTTTTTTGAATTCTTGAAGAAAGAACTCCCAAGAGATGGTCTCTTCAGGAACAGTGAGTATAGTGGTCTCCCACCACTAGAGTGTTTCATCTGCTAACAGTGCTAAGGCACACTCCAGCTTATGCTTATCCGAGCATTGTAATTGCTTGTTTAAGATTCTCAATGTATTATCCAGCCTGTATTTTGTAGTCTCGGGATTGTCATCATCTTGGCTAGTGAAATTATAGGCCCGAAGTGATGTCAGCTTATCGGTAGGGGCCCGAGCATACTGGGCAGTAGGCTAAATGGGTTGCACAGTTTGTTCAGCTCTCATCGAGGTCATAAATTGTTTAAACATGTTGGCCATGTTCCAATAACACTCAGCTTAAGCATTGGGAACCTCTAGCTTGACGTTTTGAGGTGGGGGTTAGGTGGATTCAATGGGTCTCCCCCTTTATTTCCTCACCGTGTGTCGAGGAGCCGGTAGCGGGCTCATCTGTGTGAGCTTCGTTTGTTCCAGACATATCTATAACATAAAGAGATCGGTTTAGTTGACAAGTCACAATACACACAATATATAACTCCTAGGTGGCAATGTAACACAATAACAATGCAATAAACTTCGGTTTAGTCCTAGAATCAACTAAACTCTAGCTCTAATACCACAAATGTAACCTCCCCCACCCGGCCTGGTAGGGATCCGGATCGGAGAATGCTATTGGTGAACAAAATGATGATTGGTGCAATAAAATTTCAGAAATGCATAACTCTTAATCATTATTATATCTTTCAATTATTACCCAGTATCAGTATTAGCTCGATTTATCCAAAGGGAACTAATAATTCATCAATTAGAACCAAGTTATAATTTTTGCAAGTATTAGGGACTAAACTATAAGTCTAGTAATTTAGAGGCCCTTTTCTGTAATTAACAATACCACAATGAAATTCAATTTAGGAACAGTAAGCTTGTAAATTTTCGTGTTATTTCGATAACATTTACCTAACAATTTAGACCATACAACGTTCTATGACCAATCTGTAAATAATGCAGAACTGTAGTCTAAGCCTTTTAACAGAATTAACTACCACCGTATCGATACACCTTGGGGCCCTACCGATACAGGTGTACATGATTTAGAACCCATTGAATCTGACAAGTCCCATTTTGATACAGCTGGGACTGTATTAATACGGGTTGACCAACTTTGACTTGCTAATTATGGTCTTATAACTGTAATAACGGTTACACTGCATTGATACACCATCATGCTGTATCGATATGGGAATACTCAGATTCACTTCTCACTTTCATTGACCGATGCATGTTTCGATACAGCTGAGACTGTATCAATACGGGTTGACTAAAGTTGACCTGTTTCGAAACACCCTAAGACCGTATCGATGCAATTAAATGACCAAACCTTACAGCCAAAACCAATATCTATACACTTTAGACCTGTATTGATACGCTATGGTTAACTCATGCTTTCTCAAGCCAAATATGCAAGGCCGTATCGATACGGCTTGACCTGTATCGGTACGCCCTGTACTATAATATCAATTTTTAGATAGTTTTTATTCAAATTTACCTATCAAATGATGTCCAAATGTAATGAAACTTTACCAACAATATTTCAATGCTAGAATCTACTTACATGTCAAATTTTAGGGTTATTCGGATTCATTTACTAGGTTTTCACCTTTTAGTGCCAAATATGCATATTTAGTCATTTATAAGCCATACCAAAAAGTCAATTACAGCCTTAAACACTTTTACATGCCATGCACAAAACACACATATCAAAAGGGCCACAAATGACTAGTTCGGCTACTTTGCCACCATTCTAGGAGTTCGTAGAAGCAAAACACATTACTTGGGCTGGTAGTGACTTGTCAACAACGTCGAATCTCCAATCTCCGACGATGAAATCCTTAACCTAAAATGCATGAAATGAAATGCATTAAGCGTACATTGCCTAGTGAGGTAGTCACAACTAAACACTTTATCAATGAAATGCATTCCAAATCATATCTTGACAATGTTGATTCTAAAACATTACGATATCAAAATCAATATAACGACATCAAAATTAATATCTAAACTCAATATATTCAATATCTATGAATTATCCATGGATAGCAAAACCTAGCTTCAAATTACTCTCAAATCCTCCATGGATTTCAACGATTGTTTGGAGAATTAAGCTTACCCGATCGGTAGGAACATTTCGATAATGATAAACTGAAGAAAAACTAAGCTTGAACTTAGGCTCTAATGGATGTGTGAGCTTAGATGAAGATGATGACCATGGAGTTTCTTGCTTCTTTAGGAAGTCGGGTAAGATTTTCGACGCTTCCTTTCATTCTTTTAATTCTAATGAACCGATGGCTTTCCTTCATATGAAGGAAGCTCATCAAATTAGCCCACGTGTGGGTGATTAATATTTGAGGAGGGGCTAATCGCAAGGTTAGTACCTCAACTCTTAATTCTTCAAACTTGTACCCCCAAACTTTCAATTTCTATAATTTAGCCACTAAACAGGTTTTCAATACTTTCAATAAAGTCCTTAAACAATAATTTGACTCAATTGGAGTCCAATTCGGTACAATTAACCTTGTGGTCAAAGTCAAATCAATATTTTGACAATTTTGATGTAGGGTTTTCAATCGTCGAAACCTAAATCTGACTAGACTGGTTTTCAGGGTGTTACAATATCCTTCATGAACTTTGGATGATTTGGAATCTATGTAAGAGCATCAATCAAAGGAATTTGAACTATAAGTTGTTGCAAAGTATCATGAAATAATTGAAATTGATTATCTGATTCAATATTCTTAAATCTTTGAGGAAAAGGTGGAGATGGATTATCTGACTGTTGCGTCGGCATTGGGCATTGTCGCGACAACTTCAGTTGTACAACAGATGGAATTAGAGTAATAGTAGGAGGTATGTTACTCGTCTTGCCATCATTCTCTCCATCCTTTACTATATGATCAGGTACAAATGACTCTCATTGTTCATAAGTAGTTATAGGAAGTGGTTGCGTTGAGTCAATAGTTTGTTTGCCACTGCGAAGAGTAACAACCTTCCAATGCTTCTTACCCTTCATCGCCGGACTTTTAGTGTTGCTAATAATGTGCCTAGCTATCTAGAATTCATATTAGTAGCTAACTATCCCAACCGAGCTTCCAAAGTACATATTGATGAAGAAAAACCTTGCACTATAGCTTTGGTATGAGACAAATGATCACGTATTATCTCTTCAAGAAGAGAAAATGGGTCTGAGATAGTTGATGGAGCATAATGACTCTTTTGAGACTGAGTTTGAGATGGTTCTCCATATTGTGATTTCATACCAAACTGAGATTATTGAGGTTGTGAGGTAATATGTTGTGGTTGCATCTGATTCAGTTGTGGTTGCAAAGGAGTCTGCAGCATGAATTGTGCTGCGAGTAACTAAAATTTCCTTGACGCACACTAGAATTTCCTTGAAAGGAATTATTCTCAGAGCCAAATACTTCTTGGTGTTGTGCAGGATTAGAGTTACCCCAAGACTGCAAATTAGTTGCATTATAAGATGTACCCATGTTGTTGCCTCGCATGTTGCTGACGTAACTAGCATTTTCTGCATGGGTGGTTGTTTGTTGAGCTAGCTGGATAGGAACAACTTCACTTGTCCCCTCCATATTCATGATTTTGTTCTCCAAAGTAGAAATTGAGCTTTAGAAAAGATAGATCATCAAGCTCAAACACTCCCAGTGCAGCTTTGCATGATGCAGCCCTTGAGATAGGATATTGTGAATCATTCTGAGCAAATTGATCCAATACACCAATAGCATCATTGTAGGTGCAATCAAGTAATGGACCATTAGACAATCCGTCGACAAGGTGTCTTATGGCTACATTCAACCCATTGTAGAAAATTTCAATCTGAGTTTCCTGTTGAATTTCGTGGTTAGGACATCATTACAACAAAGATTTATATCTTTCCCATGTAGTGTGAAGAGTCTCATCATCTAACTGATAGTAGGTTGTAATATCATTCCTCAATTGCGAGTTTATTATCGGTGGATTAAAGCGTAAAACAAATTTCGTTGAAAGATCATTCCATGATATAACAAAGCCAGCAGGTAATTCTCTAAACCATGTGTGATCTCTAACCTACAATGAATAGGGAAACAATTGCATCCGTAAGGCATCATCAGGAATGCCTTGCTGGCTAAATGAAGTATAAATTAAAAGAAAAGACTAAATATGCTCTTGAGCATCTTCATGTGGTACCCCTGCATATTGCCTATTAAAGTTGAGCATTTGGAACATAACCGGCTTCAACCCAGAGTTCCTAGCCTGAATAAGAGGTCTAACAATTCTCGATTGCAAATCATCCAACTGGGGAACAACAACCTCGCGGATAGTTTTGTTCTGGGCTGGTGGGTGCAGTGGTAGGTTTTCTTGAGCATGTGGAATTTCCTCGTTGTTGTTTGGTTGTCTAGCCATTCCACTATTTTCACGAATCCTTCTTCTAAAATTTCTCTCAACTTCTAGATCTAGTATGAAGAGTGGTGTAGTAGCACTTCTAGCCATACAACACCTAAACAAAGTAATGAAAAAAAGAAAAACAAGAATGGAACTATTAGAAACAACTACAAACATAAATAAAGAAAACATAAATGCAAGCAGAAACATAAGGACATAATAACTTCATTCCCGGTAACGGCGCCAAAACATGACCAATGTGAGAATGTCACACTATTAGTGCAAGCTACACTATCAATGCAAGAATAGAAACAATGTAATCTTGTTTGAATATCGATCCACGAGGATGGTGCATTACACTTATACTTATGTGACTACAATACAATACTGTAAGAGTGGTAGTTGTGGGTGCAATGTTGGTTGCAATAACAGGATGAAAATGAGAGTAAATGATTCAATGTGGTAGCAATAACAAAGTGTAATAAAATATGTAGAAATATGAGAATAAATCCTAGATCTCCTTGGTTCAGCTCGGTAGAAAGATCAAGCACACTTCGAGGGAAAATTTGGTTTAATCAAAGATAAGATGGTCAGCTTGAGTATTAGCTTCCATTTAACCTTCAACCATTGACTCAAGGATGTAGATAAGCTTCAACTTTCATCGTAAGTCAAAACTATAGCCCTTAGAACAAGTGGACCAAATTTTGTTGCATTCAATCAACTTTCATTGTAAAAACTTATTAATCTAATTCGTCACTACATCTTTCAATGTCAATGGCTAGTTTAACACTCTCATGCAAAACATAAATCAGATCCAATAATTAAAGCTTAAGAAAAAGTAACAGTGGTGCCTAATGATGATGAGTTGAGGCGTACCACTTTAACCGAAATGCATAATAGTCCTTTTGTTATGCATCTCGGTAGTACTAAGATGTATCGAGGCTTGAAAGAGGAGTACTATTGGGTTGGTTGAAGAAAGATGTGGCTGATTTTGTTGCTAGATGTATGGTATGTCAACGTGTCAAGGCTGAGCATCAGTTTCCTTTCGGGTTATTACAACCGTTGAGGATACTGAAATGGAAGTGGGAGAGAATCACCATGGATTTTGTGTCTAGGCTACCGTTCATGCCAACTAAGAATGATTCCATTTGGGTGATTGTTGATCGGTTTACGAAGTGTGCACATTTTGTGCTAGTGCATACAACGTATACCTTGATAAGTTGGTGGATCTGTATATTGCTGAGAATGTGCGTTTGTACGGGTGCCCAAGTCTAAAGTATCAGATAGGGATCCATGGCTTATAGTGAGGTTTTGGGAGTGTTTGCATCGGGCTTTGGGTACACGGCTGAATTTCAATACTTTGTATCATCCTTAGATGGATGGTCAGCCTAAGAGTGTAATCCAAGTCTTGGAGGATATGTTGAGGTGTTGCATCATTGAGTTCCAAGGAACTTGGGAGAAATAGTTGCCTTTGGTGGACTTCACTTATAATAATAATTATCAGGCTAGTATGCAGATGGCAACGTATGAGGCCTTGTATGGTAGGAAGTGTCGTATGCCTTTGTGTTGGGCTGAGGTTGGGGAAAAGCATGTTTCTATGTCGGATGTGTTGAAAGATACAAATAAGAAAGTGAAGCTTATTTGTGATAGCTTGAAAGCGACCTTGGATCATCAGAAATCCTACATGGATTTGAAGCGTATAGAGATTGAGTATGCGATTGGTGATCGTGTGCTTTGAAGGTGTCGCCTTGGAAGAAGGTGATGCGGTTCGGGCATAAGGAAAGCTCAGTCCAAGATTCATTAGACCGTATGATTTTGTGGAGCGTATAGGTCTTGTAGCTTACCATTTGAGGTTGCCTCCTAAGTTGAAGAAGATTCATGATGTGTTTTATGTACCGATGTTGTAGGAAGTACCGGTCAGATCCACCGCATGTTATATCGGTGGAGGACATTGAGTTACATCCATATTTATATTATGACGAGAAACCTGTAGAGATCCTTGATTCTAGTAGTAAGGTTCTTCGTGGAAAAAAAGATCGAGCTTGTAAAGGTGTTGTGGCGACACTGTAGAGTTGAGGAGGCCACGTGAGAGAGTAAGGCAGACATGATGAAAGAGTTTTCGCATTTATTTCCTTCAGGTAAATTTCGAGAATGAAATTTCCTAAGTGGGGGAGAGTTGTAACGCCCCGATTTTGGGCCCAAGAGTTTCGAGGTAGATTAGATAGTCCGGTGGATTGGGATTAGAGATTTGAGTCAGATTCGGGATAAAAATCAAAATAATTTTTTGTGGGAGAAAATATATAGGGAAAATTATCCTAAAATCATTATTTAATATATGGATATTTTTGGTAAAGTCAATTTTGAAAAGTAAAATTTGGAAATTGGACATTTTGGCTAGTGACCAAAATGTAAAGAGTGCAAAACTGTTTTTAGTGACTTTTGAAAAAGGGTCAAATCTTAGAATCTTTAAAGAGCTAATTTACCAAACGTTTTAATCTAATTTTTCTTTCAATTTAGATTATTTTAAATGAGTTTTAATTAGTGAATTAAAGGGGATTTAATTAAGGAATGGTAGTTGTTTTCCTAAAAACCACTTTTGACATAACTTTTTCTCTCAAAGTTTCTTTAGCCAAACACTCTCTTTTGCATCAAAGACTTCAAGTAATGTTCTTGATTTCATAAATTCTTGATTTCTAATGGATTCTTCAATCTTGTTTTCCAAAATCTCATTGTTTTCCTTTGTCTTTCAAGAGTAAAACATCCAATTGAGAGGAAATTCACTCATTAGAGGTAAGGTCCATTCTTCTCCTCTAATGAATGGTTCTTTACTAAAATTCCCAAGTATTTGATCCTTGTTTAATGTTTTCTAATGAGTTTTAATGATTTAATTATGGATAATTGGTTAAATCAAGGTTTAGTTGATGAGATTAAGGAGTTTTCATTTTGGATTTGTTTTTGTTGAGTTCTTGATTGGTTCTAATCATAACTTTGAGGGTTGATAATGTTAATAAGTGAGTTTTAACATTGGAATCCAAAACTAAGTGAATCTCTAATTCCCTAGGTTGTTGGTGTTGTGTTTTTGGTGAGTTATGGGTGTTTTAGGAATGTTGGAGGTAATAAGGATGATGTTAGGTTGTTTTTGGATGTTAATTGAAGGTAACTGATGGATTAAACCTTTAGGTTTTGGCTGGGTTAAGTTTGGAAGGTGTTTGATGTTGATTTTGGTTGTTCTGGAGGGGTTTTGGTTAGAGTTGTTGTGGATTAATGTTGATGAGTCTTTAAATGCATTTAGATGTATTGAATCCTCTGTTTTGTGTGGTTTAAATCAGGGGTGATTGATCCTCAATCTTGTGGCACCGTTTCGGAAGATTTGGAGGAGGAGCTCGCATCGGCGGACGATGTTTTACGTAGTCGGTGAGTGAGAGCATGGAATTCATCTTTGAAATGGTTTAAAGGTTATTTTGGGAGTTTAAATTTAGCTTGAAATGCCGGTTTAAACTCGGAAGCAAGTATGATGAGATTTCTCCTTCGGTTACGTTTTGGCAAAATTGGTTTTATGCACTTGTTTTTTAGTTACACGGTACCTACTGTTTAAGCATGTTTTAGGTATGCTTCATACTGATTTTGATCATATATTGAGATGGATGCATTTCGTAAATGGTTCATGAATGTATGAGGAATACTTGTAAATGAATGGTTTAATGCATCGAAATTGGTTTTGGAATGTTGCATATAAAAACAATGAGGTACATGGTTAATAATGAATTATATTGTCAAGTGGATGTGGTTTAAAATTTTATCGGATATAGTTGGTCGACCATAGGATTGATAGTGCGCTATAAAGAGTCACCTCGGGTGTTGAGCGGTTTATGTGTACCGAATACTCCACCACGAGTACCCTAACAGTCGAAGGGTTATATGGTACCGAAAACTCCCGTTAGTGGATTATACATCTAACAAATGATGGGTTTGTGATGGCACCTGGTTGTGATCGTACCTTAATTCCGGTTGAGATAGTATGAAGTGTTGAGAGGACACTTGTTGAATCCGTGTATCCGATGTAATATTTTGTAAAATGGAATTTGGTTTATGATCACTTGAAAGCCAATATAATTGATAATGTATCATGATGATGGATTATGTTGTATAATGTTGGATTATACATGTTTACTCTTTAAGCATTGTATATGAGTTTGTTATGCATAGGAAAGCTTAAATTGAGAGATTACAAATGGGGATTTTACTGTTGATCCATGATACATGTTGCATGTGGTACACTGAGAAGAACAGTAGAAAAGTTTTTGTTTCTTCTTCTGAATTTCAGTTTTAAAAAGATTTTAAAGCTTTTGGTACACTGAGAATTTTGAGAGTTCAAACGAATATATTAATCCTAGGTTTTTAATCTAGTAGAATTAATTATTTTATTTTTATTTCCTTTGATTCGTGTGTTAAACTTTTATGGTGTTTTTTTTTTATTTTAACAATTTCATTCGTTAAATGAGAAAGAAGATGATTGTTATTAAAATTTAATTTATAAAAAAATATTATGTGTCGAAAATAAAGATGATGTGGTTTTATTTAATTGGGTAGGACTATGGATGAGGTGGTGGCAATAGTTCATGAAATAATTTCTTTTAATTTTATTTTAAATTATGATTAATTGTATGTCGAACTTTTGTAATTTTTAATAATTATTTAAAAATCATTAAAAAATTAATAATATTCAACAGTGCATTACGTTAATAATATTCAGCGGTGTGCTTCACTAGTTCTAAACTCATGCTATACTAAAACCTTAATGCTCATTTCAAAAGTACAAGGAACAAAATGCAAATCACAATGTCCCTACAATAGGAGTCATTCTTCCAGCAAAGAGAGACCCTCTGTTTTTTCACATGTTTTGGTTCATTTTGGGTAACCGGTTTTCCTCTTTTCCCCCTAATTTTTTATTATTATCAACGGATGATATTAAAATTTTTGTGTTCGTTTGATTCTAGAAATTATTCTATTTTTGTTTTTGTTTTTATGTTTAAAAAAATAATTTTTATTTTTAATTTTTCAAAAACAAAAATCATGATTGGTTAATAGAAATGATTTTTTTTAGAAATAAAAATGTGTTGAATATATAGTTGTTCTAAAATAGAAACGAACAAATAATTACTCAATAATTAAATTAAAATATGATAATTAGAAAAATATTTTTATAACTATAAAAAGTAAAAAATGATTAAATAAAGCAAAGCTTTAAAATCAATAAAAATAATAATTTTTATTCTTAAAAAAATATTACATATTCAGACCATCCATTTTGATGTGTTATTTGAGTTTATACTAACTAGCAAAATAATTCAATTCATGCATCCTTTAATTTTGTGTTTCTTTAAAGAAATGAGAATAATTGATTGTGTGAAGCAACATTTTTGTTTTGGTTTTGTTGTTTTGTTGGGACATTATTAGGGTTTTATAAGATTTTTTGTGTTTCGAATCGGTGACTTATTTTTGATGGCTGTGTTTCTAAGGTAAGTTCAATGGATCTTGGATTGATGGAGAAGATGACAATATGAAGACAAAGTGGAGAAAATAGGGAATTAGGGATTATATTAATAGAATATTGAGATGTCGAGAATCGATTTTTTAGAGTTAGGACCAAATTTAAAATAAAGTGTTAAAATTGAGAACTAAATTTATTGTTATGTCACTTTTATTAATTGTCACGTCATTTACCGTTAAAATTTCAATGGCAAAAGGTTAATTTTTTAGTTGTTTTAAGTCATGTGATCTTTTTGTACTTTTTCCATAGTCGAGGGACTTAACAAAAAATCTTATAGTCAGAGAACTATGTATGTATTTTACCCAAAATTATTTTTACAATGATTTAAAATAATACTAAAATAAAATAGATAAATTGCATTAAAATAATATATATATATATACCCCATAGTTCTGCCTCAAGAACAGAACAAACACTAAAAACCATCGAGAAGCTCTGAACCCATGATCCCTCGTTGTTACGGATAACCCCACCACACGACGTACTTCCATCAGACACTCGCTTAGCACCATCCACGTTTACTTTGTGCCAGCCCACCAGTGACCTAGACCACACATGCGAACCAGACACAACTGATCTCACAGGGCGCGCAATGATTTTCATGGTGAATTAATGACAATAGCATTGCTACGTTCCATGATCGAGCTCGTATCATCCAATGGTGAATTTATGACAATAGCATTGCGTTGCAACCATAAGTTCCACAGAATTGCCCCAAATAAAAGATCTCAATCACTCGCATCTGCAACAAAACTAGATGGCGATTCCAAATTCATCGTTAGCCACTCCATGAAATCCATTGAGAAAAACTCAAATAACTTATTAGATTTTACGAGGCTAACCCAAATCATAGTAGCCGTGGGACATTGGCGCAAAACATGATTCACATCCTCAACATTATGAGTGAACGTACGAGCTGGAACTTCGACAGGAGAAGTCTTTTGCCTTATCACCACCGGACGAGCCGAATCCTTCCCTCTCCTTGGACTAATCAGATTAGCCACACCTGACCTAATCTATTGCGTCTCTTCTTCAGTATTCACCCCCAGCATGCCAAACCGTGATCCTCTTACTCATGGTAGTTCCCACTTGTTTCCCTGTTCGAATATTTCCAAAAAGCCTTCGGCGCCGACTATCCACGACAATCCAAGGTCCATAAAGGACTATTTCCTGAGTTGAATCTGCTGAGGTGCCAGCTCTAGCCATCACCTTTTTCGGACTAGGTACCTGAATCGGCGACGAACCACATGACTCTTTGGAATGGCCATAAACCCCACAGGCAAAACAAATATTATGCAAACCTTCATATTCCAATTTCTGGATGAAACCATCAATTCCGATACATGAAGTAAGCGGTTTATTAAGGTCAACCATGATAGCTAATCTTTCAAATTTAGCCCGCTCACCAACCTTCGTGTTATAATCTACTCGAACAACACGCCCAACCACCTGAGCAATAACTCGGAAAGGGCCTTTAGTATAATAACTATATGGTAACCCTGGGATCAATTCTAAGAAAAGCTGAGCAATAATTCATTCCTTAGCTATTTTAAAGAAATGCAATGCATCATAGCTCACATTTTTGTTCCAAGGATCAATTCTACTGAAGAAGCAGTGGGTGTTGTGTCGCATGCATTCATCACTTGATGACCTTATTCTTTTTAATTTTAAAAATTGTATCACTGGGGCTTCAGCTTATCATGACTACTGTAACGATCTGAATTTCGGGATCTGTGGGTCGTTTCACCCGAGCGTGTGGGTCAGGTGTGTTGGGCCGAAGTTTTAGGCCATTTGTTGCTCAAGAAAGCCTTGGTGGGCTTCCATTTTTCATTGTTTGGCTAGGGGCCTTGGTTGGGTATGTGCTTTTGAGGATGATCGAGGGGTAGAGGGGTAATTTCCCTCATTTTAAAGGAGGGGTTTTGGTTTAATGGCTACGAAAAATGTAAGGGAATCAGATCATCTTTGTCCCCTTCACCCTTCACCCTCCACCCCTTTTCTCCTTCTTCTCCTTGAAGTTAAAAGGCAAAAGATCCAACCTTTATCTTTTTGAGTTAGATTTCTGGATTTGTTGTTGAGAGTGTTGGAGTCTTCATCCAACGATCTACAAGTCAAGGTAAGGATGGGAGGTTTTGGTGGAGTTTGGAAAATATGAGTTTGGTGGGGGTTGAAAAGGAAGAACGAGAATTAAGGATTCAACTCCATTTCTTGTTAACGAGTTCTTTCCTTTGTATCTTTTGACCTACCAATAATGTTGTAACCCGTTTTACAACATCCCTTTGTAGTGAAAGAGGTTAGAGAGCACTCAAAGGCTTAAGGCAATGGGAAGGATTGAAGCTTGTGAAAGGGGACTCTTTTCCCGAGTTGGAGGAAGGTTAGTACACTTCCAACTCCTTTTGTTTCTTGCAAATCATGAATATATGGTTTTGTATGCTTTGTTATGTTTTGATGCTTGAAATGGTTAAGTGTGGATGTTAATGGAAAAATTCGGGATTTGGATTTAAACAGTGAAAAACTGTAGGAAACCACCTAAACTACCTCCCATAATCTGTAGAATTAATTTGAGGCTTTATCATTAAGGTTCAGGGATGTTGGGAGTAAATTACAAACTCCAAAAACCAATTTCTTGGTTTGAGTATCGATACAGGTTGAACGCGTACCGATACCCCTTGTTTAAACTGCTGTAACCAAGAAAAACTTGAAGGGCGTATCGGTACGCCCAAGGGGGTATCGATACCTTTTTCCTCAACCAAATTCTAGTAGCCAATTTTGGTATCGATACCCACTGTAAGGTATCAATACCCTAAGGCGAGTATTGGTACTCGCTAGGCATTCTGCCCGAAAACTTCAATTTTTGTTTGGGGGACCTATAATTTGTGGACTAAGGCCCAATGGGTCTCTAATGGGGTAAAATGAATAGTAAAATCGCGAAGTTGATAATCTAACCCCGTATATGAACTTAATAAGAAAAACTTGATTATTTGATGGGTGTCTTAGTTGTGAATATAACCATAAGGATCCTTAGTGGATCGGTTAGTGAATGTATGCCATGTAAGGGCATTGGTATGGTTGAGTACCTTGTTTGGTGGGATCCAGATACCCAATACTTGTTGCAACACTATGGTAAGTGATTGGTGAAGGGAGGTTAACAATGCTATGTGACCCGAGCCTCACTCACATGTACTCGAGGGGGGATTTCGAGTAGGGGTATACGTTTCGATGCTGCGTTACTCGGCCTCACCCGGAGTGTATGTACCCTATGATGTTATGGTATATTGGGGCCTTGTGTGCCCCAAGTACCATTTAAATTGCCATATCACCTTACTTGATACATGCCTATGTTTATGATCTGTATGAAGCTTGGTAGAGTAGAAGTGTATCCACTGAGCTTTATGAGCTCAGCGTTTGGAATCGTTGTTTCCTTACGCAGGTTTTTAGGTGGCTGCGTTGCATCTAAGGAGTTCCGTCGGAGTAGAAATTTAGTTCATCGATGTGATCAAGAGTACAATAGTTATACTTATCGGGCGATGTATTCATAGAACCCTTAATTTATGTTTGTAACTGTTTGGATTTTTAATCATGTCGAATGCTTTTAATTAACATGTTTAAATGGAGCTCCTATGCAAACGATTCAACTATTTTGTATTAACTCTTTTCCAAAACATTGTTGGATTTATGGAAATGTTTATTGCTGCGTGTTGTGATGTACTATAAATTATACGCAACCGGTGCAAGTATACACATCGAATAAGTAATAATCGTGATAAGTAAGATCTTCTCCATAGGGATTGGAGGGAATTCAAATAAAGTTTAAGCACTCAAAATAAAGACGAGATATTGTATGAGAGAATTGGTGTGAATAATTAAAAGAAATGTTGTAGCAAAAACTATATAAAAAATTGGAATTATAAGATATGGTTATGGAGCGTCCTCACACGTGTGAAAACTCTCAAATAGGATGACAGACAAGATTTATTGAGGAATCTTATGACTTGTTTCAATGAATTATTAACACTCTCTAGTAAATACGATGCTCAATAGAGTTTAAATACGTGTTTCTAAACTATCTCTAGCAAGAAATTGACAATGAAAATGCTACAACAATACCTCTCAGCGTAAACCCTAGCATGGCACTATCCATGAAGTTCTACTCCTTTTAGTAGTTGAAACCCTATCCTTATCTCTAAGGTGAGTTAGGATTTCGCTTCTCAGCTCAAACCCATTGTTCACGTGGATCTAAGCTTAACTCTCTCGACCATTAAGCATCACACAAAGGTAAAGGCTAACTCTCGAGAGCTCTTACAAACCTAAGCCAATAAAATAGTGAACAAAGCATATATTAAATTGGAAAATGCTTCAACATTCATTGAAACAAAAACATAATCATCCAACAATAAACCCAAGCCACTTAAATCAGTTCATAGCTGGATAAGCAGCATCCAAAACCATTCGTTCATTAAAACCTATTTTAGAAAATATGAAAAGATAAAGCTCAACTAAGAGCAGAAGAAAACTCTCAAGCCGCTATGGACTATTGTGAACCACCCCAAGCTTGTTGCTTCTCTCAAAGGCTAGGAAATTCATCCATTTGGAGCTTCTACAATGGAGGACACACGATGAAGGAGAAGAAGAAGAGTGGCCGCCTCTTGCTTTTCTCTTTCTTATCTCATAGAAATTCCCCATAAATGTGGGTATCCTATTCTTTATATAGTGGGGGCTCCTAGGGTTTTGTGCCTTTAATTCTTTGTGTGGCCTAGGGAAAAGATTCCCTTCATGTGTGGGGCACAACTGGCTTGTTGAATTCACGTGCGGGCTGCATAATATCTTCATTTTTTGTCCTTTTGTGCACCCAAAAATGTCATCCAAAATTCTGCAGCATAATTTTCTTCCCCCAGTAGTTCTCCTTAACTAACCTGCACATCACCACACCAAAACAAACCCTTTCTCTCAAAGCAGCACCAGTTTCATAAATATATAAAATTAAACTAACAAACACCATCATATGCAACTATATGAACTAAATGAAACTATATGCAATGAAATGAGTTTGAAACCAAACAATAACCTAAGTAAAAAGGCATGAAATATATCATTTTTACAAGGTTAACACACCCCAAACTTAAGCTATATTACTTGTCCTTAAGCAATGAGTAGTGACCAATAGAGAAAATGCTATGGCAACGTTTACCTTAAGATTTTAAGAACTATGGCATAGATTTCAATCCTCAAAAAATATTGGTTTCAACATGTTAGACAAATTGAGATTTTAAGAACTTTACCTTAAGACAAGATCCCTTGCATGTGTGTGCGCAATTGCATCCAATCTGTGCTTAACAAAGTTAGAAAAATTCTAGGAAAGTTCTCTATTACACCCTAGTATTAAGCACAAGCTTACTCCCATAATTGTAACTCATTTTCTCTTTTTTTTTTGTTTCTTTTGCATTGCCACGAGGGGTGTCAGCTTATCACAACTACTGTCTTTAACTCTGGATGAATTGGAGCAAACATTCCATCCCCGAGCTAGTAGGTAGAGTAATCCCGTGACTACTTTCATTCACTCTTTTCCTGTTGCTGCCATTTATTGAAACACGGTATCCAGGCAAACAACGTAAAATAGAGTGTCCCTCTACAGTTATGCCGAAGCATTTATTCGTAATTCAACACATTCAATAAACACAAAAGACTCTATTAAAGCCCTTAGTGCTTTCATTTATCATTCAAGTTCCTTAAGATCATTCATACTAAGTTATGCAAGAGTTCTTTCATAAAAATTTCCTAACACCCTTAAGCATAGAGAACATACAATTGTGTAAGAGTGTAATCGCAAAGCATCAAGCCCTAAAGTCACTTCTACCAATCTCAAAAGTCATGCACATTCAACCAATTCATAGCCACAAAAAATAAATTCTCATCATCGGACATCATCAATTTATTCATAAAAGCTTTTTTTAAACCAAACAAAATGCCATAGAAAAATCTGTTCACAACTACAAATGCAAATGCTTAACTATGAACACTACCTCCCCCAAACTTGAAAGATGTAGTGTCCTCAATGCATGAAAATTAAGCTAAACTAAATGAAATGCAAATGAGAGGTACCACACTACGGTCCTACTTTGGTGGTGGTGCCGTCTTGGTCGCCATGTACTTGACACACTTATTATTTAGTGCTGCGATGGGCTACTCAACTTCATCTGGTGGTGGTGGGTCCTGGTCACCTGAATCATCATTCCTCTTAGTGGGAGTGGTTCGAATACGACTAGTAGTACGCTTCAGATGATGCCTCATCCTTGTGGTGGCATCCAATGTCTGAGCTGGTGCAGGGGTATGAGTGTTGTCAGCACTTTCCTCATCGTCACTCTCGACAGTGACTGGATTAGATTCTTGGGCTTCACTTGGTGAGGCTTCTATTGAGGCCTTTCTTTTGTTTTGCTATGGCGGAAGATGACCTGGCTGTGGCTTCACAAGGGCTGGCTCATGTCTCCGACCGTGTAGGGGTTGGGCTCAGGGTAGAGGCCTTCTTTGTCATGGAATGTTCCTTGGGGGCAATGAGCATGGTCTCGGGGAAGGGATGGAAGTCGATGGATGTTTGTGGCAGCATCTCCTTAAAGTGTGAGTTTATCACGACATCCATTTCCTTAACATACTTGAAGAAAGTGTTCAAGTTGCCTCGAATCTCTTCCATCTACTTGTTAGTTTCTTTCCTCGTCATGGAACTTGTTTATTCAGATAGGTGGTTGGGATCGAGCGCCACTAGAGGCACCGATAACATTCTTGCATTGAACCATTGTGGAAGGAAGGGAAACAATGAATTTATTTTGGTAGGATTAGGGTTTTGGGCAGGGTTGTGATGTAGAAGAAGATGAGTGGAAAAAATTAAGAACAATGTAAAAGAAGACAAAATATGGGTGGTTGAGAGGAATGAAACTAACAAGTAGAGGGAAGAGATAATGGGGGTGATGGTTATAAAGCTTTGGGAAAAGGAGAGATGTGATAGGGAGTTAATGAAAATTGAAAAATGGAGAGAAAATCTGAAAAGTGCAATGATGGTGTGGGGTTTGAAAATTAAAAACAAATAAAATCCCCCCTTTTTGCTTTTTAATGCCGCCCAAAAGGTTTGGAAAAGTGTAGTTCTTTTCAACTTCCTTCTTTAGGGTAAAGACAAAACCCTAAACCCAAATCAGAAACTTCTTCATTCCTTAAAACTCGCCCCCGCGTGACACCTGCAGCTAGAGGAAGCAATTTGGCACAAAGTAATAAAAAGAAAAATAAAATAGATAACATGAAATAAAGAACTAAAGGACAAAGATAAATATGGATAAACAAAATTATTTATGAACACAGTAAGTAGAAAAATGCTATAGCAAAAATAGAAGAAGTACAAGGATGCGAACTCTCATGGATCATGAAGAAGCAAGAAGGACTTTTCACGTAGGATCGAGGCTCTAGTGTAGGCCTTTAGTCTTTGGCCATTGACCTTGAAAATAGTGTCATCATCAAGCTTCTTTGTAACACCCCTAACTCGATTTTAGAGTAAACCGAACTAGAGAGTGTTTAGAACAAACAAAAGCTTGACTTACACAAGCAAGTCTTAAATCTAAACCTCAAAGAAAATTTAAGTCAAGACTTACTAGGACTTACTCATTTGATCTACAATTCAATTCCTTAACTCATGACGTCTTATAAAAATTTTAGGAACTTAACTTAATATTCAAGCATCTATTCATTGTATTTCATTCACAAGTATTCACAAACTTTTTATTCTCTAAGAGAAACCAACCATTCGAACACTATAATGAGACAAGCCTAATTCGTAAATCTTTACTTGATCATTTTAGACCATATTTGAGTCAAATAATGGTGTAGAATTTGGTTAGGGCAAGGCTATATGGTTCAGCTATCAACATCTATTAAGGTTCGTTCATATTAATAACTTTAGACATTAACAATTCTTTTTATTTCGAACACAGGAATTAAGCTATTCACATCTTAGATTAACCATATTCAAATACAGATACCATTTACATCCCATTACTAATGATGCTAATCTATCAAACCATATGCTATGATCATCTAAGCAAACAACCAATCATAAAACATATTAGATGTCTCATTTATACATGACATAAATACTTTTAAGTTTTACATACCCATATAGCAAAATGCATTCTAATGTATGATACTTATAACCAAAATATGTGCCACCAACTAGGAGTTTTTACAAAAAGTCTTACATAACATACTTTGATGTACTTGTATTCAACCAAGCTCTAGAGGTAATTGAAAGCAAAGCTTTACCCTAAAATTTAGTGAAAAGATTTCATAAGTAATTACTTAGTGAGGCAATTTAAGGTAGCTATAGCATGAAACAATAATCTACCCTTTTCACTAAATTCTACTAATCAAGTATAGTTCTAAACTAGGACAAGGAGATGGCTAACTTAAAAAGGTTTGCTAATCAAATATATTCATAGTCACATGATGTAGTTCGAATAGTGTATATGTATCAAAGCAATTGAACAAACACACATTCAAATAGGCATTCTACAAGACTTAGCTATTTACCCAAAGCATATTCGTTGATCAAATAGATTTACATTACTTGTTATGCAAGTTATTATATTAATTCAATGATTTAACTTATAAACCTTCATGATTTCTTTATAACATAGCCTTAAAAATCAAGTAACCTAGGTATGTGAATCCCCAACCAACTGTCGCCAAATAAAATGATACTTGAAATATCGATCAATCCCTCCTACTGTCGCCTCATAAGGACAATAGTCCACCCCAACACTAGCTCTATGGACTCTATGGCACGCCAATTATACCTACGACTGACTTGAACCCAAGGCTTTCATTTTAATCTTGTTACCTCGGAATCATAGATAAACATAGCTTATTGTTGTTATAACAATCACTTACATAGTTCATATATGGTTCTCGATTCATACTTATTTCTTAGTCAAAAGATAACATAGCATAGGTTTCTTATCAAGCATATATGTATGAGCTAATATAGGTCATACCATGAGCATATCATTAAAGCAAAATTTACATAACATATCATACCTCATATTTAGGTACTTACCTTAGTTCCAAGCTTGTTTGTGCATAGCATAATTCAAGATAAAGTAATGTAATTAAACAACAAGAAATGCTCGGGAAGGTTACTAGCATTCCCAAGACTTTAAACTACACTCACAATTTGTTCCAAGCTAGTTTTGCTATTGATTCACGATCCCCTTTTGTTTATCTACTATTTGATCTACTTTGGTCCATACTCCTTCAGTTCCTTCTTGGTCTAAATGTAACAAGGAGTACAATCATGTATTAGAACAATTCCTATCAACCATTCACTTGATACACTACTTAATTATTCATGTGTACATATAATTTCACTCAAAACAGTCCATGAATATATGTAAATATGCAAAACAATCCCAATTTTCATATATGCAGCTATGCTTATTCCAAACGATCCAATGCACTTCCATATTTACACTAAACATTCCTTAACGTATAGGTATATAATCATGTATTCACAAAACAGTCCATGACATCTACAAACATTCAAAAACAGTCCTTAATGTTTATATAGATGCAAGACAATCTTTAATATTTTAT
This sequence comes from Hibiscus mutabilis, assembly GCA_019671005.1. Classification (NCBI taxonomy): domain Eukaryota; kingdom Viridiplantae; phylum Streptophyta; class Magnoliopsida; order Malvales; family Malvaceae; genus Hibiscus; species Hibiscus mutabilis. The sequence continues at coordinate 43,753,535 of CM033714.1, read as the reverse complement.
ATGCATTCAAAACAGTCCAGAATTGTTGCAAAATAGCATATAACATTTTTTTTTATATATTTAGAATAGTCCATACATACTTATATACACCGAAACAGTCCCTAACATATTTATTCACATTTAAAACAATCCCTAAATACTTCACAAAATAGTCCTCTGTTTTAAGTACTCAAAACAATCCACATACTTTCATATACACTCAAATCAGTCTCATTTAAATGTGTTCACTTATATATATGTATCAAAGCAATCCTTTATACTTTTATATCTATTCCAAACATTCTACTTTTCATGTGTATTCATATATACACAAAACATGCCATTACACTTATTTACATATTTATTCATCTGAAATAGTCCCTCATATGTTCATATATATACAAATCAGCCCTCAATTTTCCTATTAAGTAATGTAAGCACAATTCAATTTCAATTACAACTTATACAAGCATCAATGGTCCATTTGAAAGTTCAATCCATCTTAACAACCATAGAGATTACTATCATACAACCTAACCAATTTGATTAAGTCACTAAATTCACACTCAAGCAAGTTTAGCATCTTGATCATGTTACGTGGTCACAAAACATGGCAATTAAATCATGTATAATCATTTGAATAAACAAGAAATTCATAGTATGAATTTAGTCCTTCTATAATTCTAGAAACAATATGATTCATGAAAGTTATTCGACTCCACGGAGTACCACAATCCATGATCTCTGATCGAGACCCACGTTTTGCTTCTCAGTTTTGGAGAACGTTGCAAGGAGCTCTAGGCACCAAAGTTAATCTTAGCACTGCTTTTCACCCTTAATTTGACGGCCAGTCAAAAAGGGTAATTCAGGTAATTATTGAAAAGTTCCTTTCAATGAATCATTGAAAATACGCATCGACATTGAACTCTTCCGTACAAATTTTGGAAGACATGCTACGTGCATTTGCCATTTATTTCGGTGGATCTTGGGAGAAATCCTTACCTCTTATTGAATTTGGCTACAACAATAGTTATCAGGCTTCTATTAAGATGGCACCGTATGAAGCATTGTATGGAAGACGTTGTAGAATTCCATTGTGTTGGTTTGAACTCGGTGAGGGCAAGATGTTGGGCCCTGATTTACTTCGGGAAACTGAAGAATATGTTACCATCATCCATGATCGTTTAAAAGCCGCATTTGACTAACAAAAGGCCTATGCTAATCTTAAGCGAATGGATGTTTTCGCAACCCTTTTCAGGAGTTTTGACGTTTTGGAAAACTTTATAAAATCACGAAGTCGCCACCAATCTTTTTTTTAAAAAGTGTGATTGGATCACATTTAAAACAAGGGTATTTTGATAAAACGTTTTATTTATCAAAATAACATTTTAGTCCATAGAAAACAAGAAAATAGGTTTGGGGATCGGTTACGTGTGTGGAAGGGTTAACACCCCCACAACGCCAAAAAACTGGTACCTAATTGATTTCAAAAAGTACTTTAAAAATTGGAATTTGCAAGTTCACAACATTTCGATTTATTTGTCCGCTTAGTGAATGTAAATATATTTTAACGGCCTTATCGCCCGAGAAATGAACTTTAATCACCGCCGTTTGATAAGACACCACATTAATTAAGTTTTCACTTTTTTAAAACAAACAAGAGAGAAGATTAGGTGTGTTATCATTTTTTAGAATTTAGTGTTTAAACCCTAAAGAAACATCTACATTCATTTTAACTATTAAGGTTTAAATACAATTAAGTGTGTCTTATTGAAAATGAAGAATGTTTTACAACATATACGTCTCTATTTTAGGTTTTAAGTCCCTAATCCTAAGGCTATTTGTATTAACACAATAAACAAAGCTATTTTTTAAATAAAAGGGGGTTTATTTCACCTTGTTTTTTATTTGTGCTTAAAAAAGGTATTTTTATTCTCTCTTTTTTTAAAAAAAAAATTTTTAAGAAAAAAATTAAAATTATTTAAGATTTTTTTAGCAAAACACAACCAGATTTAAAAAGAAAAAAACTCATAGCCAACTTTTAAACAAAAATAGTGACAAATTTGAAAAATTTCTAAAACATTATTTTCGTAATAGAAGAAATATAAAAATGATTTAAACGGGGGAAATAAACCAAAAAGTTTTGAGTATAAAAGCCACTTTAAACATCTTTTTACTATCTTTTGAGTATAACAACCGGCAATGGTGCTTTTCTTTTTTTATTTTTTTAAAATAAAACTTAAAAAAAATCAAAAGTTGATTTCATATTCGAAATTAAAGATTAAATTTCACTTTCATCTCTTATTTCAACCAAAGATAGAACAATATTAAGCTAAGAAAATAAAAAAAACAATAGAAAGAAGAGAAACAATACCGCAACGGAAAAGAACTTGCTTGCTTCTTATTCCAAAGATTTGAACTCCACCAATTCGTTTTACTTACAATGTGTTTTTACTAATCTTTGTAATGTAGAATTTTTTTCTTGTTCTACAATAGAAAAATACATGGCTATTCATAGCTAAAAACACTTGATTTACAAGGAAACAAATCCCAAAATTCTTCCCATTGGCTTGAATTCGGACGGATTTCAAGTTGCTTGATCCTTGCTCTCTGGATTTTTTCTTCGAATTGCTGATTTAGGGTGATTTTCTCCCTAATTTTTATGTTTGAATCCCCCTAATCCCATTCTTCTTTATTACATATTTGAATGATGGGCATCAGGCTTTGCGGAGGCCGGCGATTGTCGATGACGGCATGGCGGTCTGACGAGGCTGGTCGATGCTGACTGGGGGCGGCTGACGGCGTCGCAGCGAATGGGGAGGCTGTCCATCAGTCGAGTGTTCGAGTTGGGAGGTTGGGGCAGACCATCCCGCGCGCGTGCAGCGCACGCGTCTGGCACGTGGCGGCGCGGGTGGTATTCTTCTTCCTTCTTTTTTGTTTGATCAAGCAATGTTTAGCAAGAATCAAGCATTTCAAGTGTAGAGATCAATTAATCCAATATGATTAGGGCATCCTTTCTTATGCCTTATCTTTCAAGTGATTAGCAATTCAAGATAACATATACATCATCTTATTCATGTAACTTTCATTACTATACAAGTTCATTAGCAAGTGTCAAGTTTGTTCATTCTTCATTCATGTTCACAAGTCTCTATTTCAAGTTCATTTATTCTTATTTTGCCTTGGTAGATAGTAGGACTAGGTAATCGAGTCACAAGACGGTACACAAAGTACCTAACAAGATGATAAACAAAGTATCTAACAAGAAGGTGCCCAAAACACCACACAAGAGGGTACACAAAGTACCTAACAAGATGATACTTAAGGTATCTAACAAGAATGTTCCCAAAACACCAAACAAGATGGTACCTAAAGTACCTAACAAGATGAGCTCTAGACTCTAAGGCATACCATTCTACCAAAACCAACTAGCAACCAAGGACTTGTTGAGTCTTTTATTTTCAAGCAATCGCACATCAAGTGAGTAAGCAACAAGAATAGCAAGGTCAAGATCATTTTACAAGCTTTCATGTATTTCCATTATGTATACATTCAAGCAATATCAAGCAACCAACAATTTCAAGAGCATATTGAATTGTCAAATCTTTAATTAGTCCATTCTTCCCTTAATGTAATATTTCCAAATATAATTTAAGTTCATTTCATGTTATCAATCATCAAGCAAGTATTTAGACATGCAATTTTGGTTAGAACACTAGTTCCAACCCTAAGAAAGACTACACTCATAAAACTCCAAGCTTAAGCTATCGATCTTTGATGACAATCCACTTTGCTTTCCCTTTGACTTGATCAATCCTATCTTCTTCAACCAAGTCCTCTATTCCTTGTTCTAACCAGCCAATCATACAAACATATAAAGAGCATGTTAGCACACAATTCATCAAGCCAATTCATTCAATTCAAGACAAGATTACAAGCATATAACATACACATATTGGGCAGCATGTTCTTGTACAATTTCCTTTTTACTCAACCACACTTTTTTACATTCTAGTTCATGTATAACAAGACATATTTCAAGGCCTAAAACTGTTTTCAAGACAATTTGTAAAATATCACAAAACAGTGTGCATTTGCCTATGCAGCTGCTGCCTGGCAGCTTGCACTCTAGTCACTAAATCAAGCATATCTTTCATTCCGTACGTCAGAATTTCAATTGGTTTACACCATTGGAAAGCTAAAAAAATTGTCTTTATGACCATATAAGGCTTGAATTTTAGTTCTTATCCAATTAATACAGTTTTTTTACTCAAAGACAGGGCATCCTGCTTTACTGGGCATTTTGCACTGTCTCTAGTATTTCTACTCTACATTTTAGTACACAGCCCAGAGTTTAGCTATGTTTTATCCTAGTGAATTTAGACATTCCAAGGTGTTTTCCATAAAAGTTTCAGCATTAAATTCATTATACACAATTTTTAGTGATTTTTCAAATTTTGCTGCGTAGAACAGAACATTCTGGGCAGATTACACTAGGTTGCATTTCTAGTTCCATATTTCATTCTAGCAAGGTCCTATTATGGTAATTTCATTCATGACCATGTTCATACATGTATTGGCCATCATAATTTACCTAGCAATGTTTTTAAAACAGGGCATAATCTTATTTAATCTAATTTGATCTATTTGATCACATTTGTACATCAATTCATCCACTAGGCAGTCCATTACCTAATTTAACTAGTTCGATTAGGTGTAGTCACATTTCCAGCAGCTATACATGTATCTCATACCAATTTGGCCATCATAATTTACCTAGCAATGTTCTTAAAACATGGCATAATCTTATTTAATCTAATTTGATCACATTTGTACATCAATTCATCCACTAGGCAGTCCATTACCTAATTTAACTAGTTCAATTATGTGTAGTCACATTTCCAGCAACTATACATGTATCTCATAACAATTTGGTTACTAGGCATTACAATTTCAAATTCAATTTGAGTCTAGCATGCTCCCAACATGTATAATATCCATCCAATTCATCAAAACAACAAGAATATCATTCAAACAACCATTTAAACATGAAATTACAAGAAAAACAAGTGGTTACCTTACTCACTATGCTATCTAGACTTAATTAGGAGCTAAATCAAGGTTGCATTGCCATGGATTTCAAGCTTTCTCTCAAATTTTCCTCTCTCTTTCTTTCTCTCTTCCAAACGGCAACTACGGAGAAATGAAGAAGATGATAACACTTAATCCAAGTTATTGGATTTATGAAATATCTAATATGTCCCTTAATTTATCCTTATTATTAACTTATTCAAGGGCATTAGGGGAAACAAGGAATTTAGCATGCAATCATCATCTTTCTCATTTAATTCAATCTAGTCATTTTAAATTGATCACTTATTTCATTCATTCTTTCAATTAAGACCCTAGATAATCTTATTAGCTTAGGTTTAAGCTTAATTGAGCTATCAACTTAGATAATTTGTTTCAATAATTCTAAGCTACGATTTAGGGTGTTACATGGATTCATCCTCCATACGCTTGGATGAATAAGCAAGTTCCAAAAACCCGTCAAAAACTATTGCAAATGTCCAATTAAGATGCATATGCCCCTAGGGATGCCTAATCATGAATGCATGTCTTATTCCTTTTGCTCTTAATATTTTTCTAATAAACACATAAGAAAACTATGAAACTCCGGGAAACTCAGATTATATCATCTCAAACATTTTCTCAACTCTGGCACAGATGGTGAGTGTCTGTTTTGGCCCATCCCATCAGAAAAGACAATGATTTTTTATTTCTCTACACTGAATGGCCTTACAGTAAGAAAGTTTGCAATAACTCATCCTTCAATACCAGTTGGCTTCATCAATTTCTTGTTGTTAAAATTCCATCATCTATTCCTTGGAAAGTAATCTTCACCATTGCCTGCTTCATCTATCATGGATTGAACATCACTTAATATATTCATCCCTTCCTACGACTTTTGCCTTGATTTTTTCAAACAGGGAAGCTCCTTGTTGCTAGGACACCTAAGAGCGAAACTCCGTGGGGATATGGGGAATGCATCGCTTTGCCATCATTAATCCATAGGAAATCATCTGAAAATTGCAACTGTATGCTTCGATGATTGACTACCATCTCCATCACTTTTGTTTTACCATTCTCATTCTTAACACTTCTTTGCTTCATATGATATTTGCACATTTTCTCACTCAATCCAGTTATATTGTACTCATGGTTGGAAGGGCTGACTTTATCCTCATATTCTTCAACACTCTTTTATCTTTGTGGTTGATACATCAATGTTCAGTGACAAGCTTCCTAGAATCTTGTTGCTCTCCCAATGTCTCATATCCTTAGCTATTCCCTCTGATGTCTGTAAAATTGTTCTCATTATCTTGATTAAGCATAACTGTTTTACCACATGCTACCTTAAAGTAATGCCAAAGCATCTCTTGAGGGTTTTTCGTAAAGGTTTGTAGCAAAACCTATTTCCATCTTGAATTTCCTTATAAGTTTTGCTGCTTTTACACCCTAAGCTCTAAATTTGACCATTGAATACCTCATAGTTCCAGTACCTTTCTAGATAAAATTCAAAGTAATGCTCAAAAATCTTTTGTATATTTCAAGTGATGTCAAATTTTAATTCTCATTTCAATGAAAGATGCCTTATGGAAGTATGTCAAAGGAGGAAAAGAAAAGGTCTACATAACCAAAATTTTATTAGTGTTGTGGCAAACACAAAAAGAAATTACAAGGAAAGGAATAGGTATTCTGATATCAGAAATCAAAACTCCTCCTGTCATGACTTCATAAGATGCCTTGAATGTCCACTATGCTGAGTAGACCCTGAAGGTAATGATTATGCAGAAAGATATGAAGCTCCCAAGCCAATCCCCAAGGAAGGTCTTATTTACAAATTGTCTGAGCTGCCCTTTACGGGTTTTCAACTCAGATCCTTATTTGGTTTCAAAACACCCTTTGCGGATTTTCATTTTGAACCCTCCTTTTCTTTTTCTTTCTTTTTCTTTTCAAACATAATACTTCTTAATCGAATCTAAATTTATCGGGTTCTGAAGTTCGTCTCCATCTGTTTCGTCTAAAATTAACGCTCAACCTGAGAAAACCTTTGTTACAATATAAGGTCCCTCCCAATTCGGCGCTCATTTTCCTCGAGGATCGCTTTGGATTGGCAGTTTTTTCCTCAACACAAAATCCCTTTCTTTGAATTCTCTTGGGCAGACTTTCTTTTCGTAAGCCCTTATCATCCTTCTCTGGTACATTTGTCCATGACTTAGTGCTTTCAGTCTTTTCTAATCAATTAAGTTTAATTGATCATATCTTGCTTGAACCCATTCTGCTTCTTCCAACTTTGTTTCCATTAAGACACAGAGCGATGGTATTTCAACTTCAATGGGTAGCACTGCTTCTACTTCATATACCAATGAAAAAGGTGTTGCCACAATGGAAGTTCTTACCGCGGTTTGATAAGCGTATAAGGCAAATAAGTATCAGTCATTTTTGCAATTATCTTCTTAATATTCTTATTCACAGCTTCCACTGCCCCATTCATCTTTGGGCGATATACCACAAAATTATGATGTTTAACATTGAACTGTTCACAGACTCCACTTATCATTTTGTTATTCAAATTAGAAGCGTTCTCAGTGATGATACTTTCAGGCAAGCCGTATGACAAATGATTTCCTTTTTTAAAAACTTGAAAACCATGGATCTGGTGACATTTGCATACAAGGATGCTTCCACCCACTAGGTGAAATAATCAATGGCTACCAGGATAAAATGATGCCCGTTTGATGCCTTAGGGTGAATCTAACCGATGACATCAATGCCTCACATAGAAAATGGCCAAGGGGCTACCATTACATGAAGAGGCTGAGGTGGCGTATGAACCTTGTCAGCATAGATTTGGCACTTGTGGCATTTGCGAGAATAGTTGATGCAATCACCTTCCATGGTTGACCAATAATATCCAAGACGCATGATTCTCCTGGCCATGGTGAATCCACTAGGATGAGTTCCGCAAACCCCTTCATGAACTTCTTCCACAATTAATTGTGCCTCTTTTTCCCCCACACATCTTAGAAGCACTTGATCACAACTTATCTTTTATAAAATCTCTCCATCAAGGACATACCCTGTGCCAATTTCCTGATCATTTTCTTTTCATTCTCTATAGCTTGTGGCGGGTATTGCTGTAATTTTACATATTGCAAGATGTCATGGTAACATGGTAATCCGTCCATCTCTTCTTCTACATTATAACAATGAGCTGGACGGTCTAGTATATATAACCTGATGGGCACCATCTCTGAACTCTCATTTACCTTAAACATGGAGGCTAAGGTGGCTAAAGCATCAACCATTTGGTTGTCTTCTCTGGGAAGATATTGGAAAATGATCTCATCAAATTCTTTGATCAACTCAAGGACCAACTTGTGGTATTCCACCAACTTTGCATCTTTCGTCTCCCATTCGCCACGTATCTGATAAATGACCAACGCAGAATCCCCAAAGACTCTTAGGGTGCGAATTTTCTTCTTTATAGCCTCTCTTAGACCTATTATACAAGCTTCTTACTCCGCCATGTTATTAGTGCAGAAGAATTTCAAACGACTGGTAAAAGGGTAATAATCTCCCTCCGGTGAAACCAGAACTACCCCTATACCTCTTCCTAATGCATTTGCTGCACCATCAAAGTTCATAACGCAAGATTCTATTGAAGCCTCATCATATTCTAAGATACACATCAAGTTTTCATTAGGAAAATTAAAGTTTAATGCTTCATAGTCATCACAAGCGTGACTAGCCAAAAATTCTGCTATGGCACTCCATTTTATAGCTTTTTGGCTCACATACTGGATATCAAATTCTAAAAATAACATTTGCCAACGCGCTAACCTTCCTGATAGAGTTGGAGCTTGCATCATGAACTTCAGTGGGTCTAACTTCAAGATTAACCATGTAACGTGATAAAGCATGTATTGCCTTAGCCTTCTAGCTGTCCACACCAAAGCACAACATAGTTTTTCAATTGACGAATATATGGTTTCACAATCAGTGAATTTCTTGCTTAGGTAGTATATCGCCTTTTCTTTTCTTCTAGTATCATCATGTTGTCCTAACACACAGCCCATGTAATTTTCATAGACTGTTAAGTACAAGATTAATGGTCTCCCTAAAATAGGTGGTACTAAAATTGGAGGATTTCTCAGCTGTTCTTTGATCTTTTCCAAAGCCATTTGACATTCTTCATCCCAAGCCCCCGGGTTATACTTCCTGAGTAACCTAAACATTGGATCACACTTATCTGTTGACTGAGAAATGAAACGTACGATGTAATTTAATCATCCCAGAAAACCTCGAACTTCCTTTTGTGTTTGAGGTGGGGGAAGCTCCTGTATGGCTTTTATCTTATCTGGATCGATCTCAATTCTTCTTCTGCTCACAACAAAACCCAATAACTTGCCATATGTGACTCCAAATGTGCATTTGGTCGGGTTGAGCTTCAACTAGAACTTTCTCAGTTTGAGGAAGATTTTTTCTAAATTGACCAAATGTTCCTTCTCAGATCGAGATTTGGCGATCACATCGTTGACATATACCTCTATTTCTCTATGCATCATATCATGGAAGAGAGTGACCATGGCCCTTTGATAGGTTGCCCCTACATTCTTAAGTCCAAAAGGGATCACTTTATAGCAAAAAGTTCCCCACATTGTCACAAAATTTGTCTTTTCCATGTCTTCTAGGCACATCTTGATCTGGTTATACCCAGAGAAACTGTCCATGAAAGAGAAAAGTGAATGACCAGCTGTGTTGTCGACTAAAGTGTCAATATGTGGAAGTGAGAAATTTTCCTTTGGGCTTGCCTTATTGAGGTCCATGTAGTCAACACATATTCATACTTTTCCATCATTCTTCGGTACTAGGACAATATTCGCCACCCATTCCGGATACTTGGCTACCTCAAGGAATCCTGCATCGTATTGCTTCTTTACCTCATCCATAATCTTGAGGAGTGTTTTAGCCTTCATTCTTCTAAGCTTTTACTTTACCGGTTCGCATCCTACTTTTATAGGGAGCTTATGCATGACAATGTCAGTGTCCAAACCGGGCATATCCTGGTATGACCAATCAAAAGTATCTTTAAATTCTTTCAAAATCTCAATCAGACTTTGTCTGGTTTTGGCTGTGATGGTAGTACCAATCTTCACCTCTCGTTTTTCTTCTTTGGTTCTGAGGTTTAATGTTTCTAGTTCCTCTTTATGTGGTAGAATCTGCTTTTTTTTTGCTCTTTATACCATTTTGAGCATATCACTGGGTACATCATATTCTTCCTCATCGTCAATATTTCCAATTTCTTCCAAGCATAGAGGCAATTCAAAGTCAATCTTGGAGTCCAACTCGGATTCATTTATGTCAATGATATCTAAAGACTTGAAAAAGAGATAGGCAAAAAAATATATACAAAGGGAAGGAATAAAATGAATGGAATGTGTTTTTTATTCTTTTAACTTTATGGCTTTATGGTTTTCATTTGGTTTTGGTTTATTTATGAAAAGAAAGTTTGCCACACAAAATTTAAGGAAATGCATCTCTTATTGAATTCAAATTAAATGTTTGACATAGGCCCTTTATATAAGATCCCCTATTGTCTCTGGGCCTGGAGCAAAGAGGTTGGTTTTGAGAATTGCTCTGAACTTGTCTTAAAGATTATAGGAATCTCTTCAGCAGTCCAATTGTCAAGCTCAGAGTAAGGGCGGATCATTGACATGTACTGCTCTCTTCTTCTTCAGTCACAACATTGATACTCAGCTTTTCAAATGCCTCACATAGAGCACTCTCTCTTTTTCCTTCATCACTAATTGGGGCATTTGGATCTATCATGCCTCCAAATATAAAGTTATGACTCAGGGGAGGGAAAGTCATTGGCTCCCACTCATTTTCCTCTCCCTTCATCTAGCTCTTCTCCTCTCTTGACGCTTTCTGATTTCAACCATTCTTTGCCATTTGTTTGGCATAAAGCCCAAGCCAAACTGATCCTTTTTCGCTGGGATTACTACAAGATATAGCCTTCCTTGATGTCTCTTTCTGAATCCTTTTTTGACTTTAGCTCCCTTCCCAAGCATTTATTTTACCTGCATCTTCGCACAGCTCAATAATTTCAGTTTTGGCACCTTCCTTCCTTTGGTGACAAAGGTTGCATTGACTAGCTCCAACGTCCTAAAATTACACTCAAGCGCACCCTCATCGATCTCGATGAAGGGTGCATCAGTGGTTACTGATGCAATGATTTCCTCCTCTGCAACGACAGTTATTAGTTGACCATCGATCACAAACTTCAACTTCTGGTGTAAAGTAGATGGGACCGCTCCTGCTGCATGAATCCATGGGCGCCCAAGCAAGCAGCTATAACTAGGTCTTATATCCATGACCACAAATTCAACGTCGAAGGTCGTTGGTCCAATTTGCAAAGGCACCTCAATTTCCCTAACATATCCTTATGAGTTCCATTAAACGCTCTAATCGTATTTTGATAAGTTCTTATATGAGAACTATCTATTGGCAGCTTATTGAGTGTGGCTAACGATAGAACGTTTAATGCTGACCCATTGTCAATAAGGAAACTTGGTAACATCTGTCCCTTATATCTGGTAGTGATGTGTAAAGCTTTGCAACATCCCGTTCCATCACCTGGTATTTCCTCATCATTGAATAAGATAAAGTTGTTGACATCAATGTTACTGACTAACATATCCATCTTATCAGTTGTGATTTTTTTGGCACAAATGTCTGCTTCAAAATCTTTAACAAGGCCTCACGGTGGCCCTCAAAACTTAGTAGCAACGAAAGCATAGAAATTCGAGCCAGAAGTTTTTGGAGTTGCTCTACGATGTTGTATTCACTGTTTTTTAAGATCTTTAAGAACTCTTGAGCCTATGATTCGTTTACAAGCTCATGATATGTTGTCGGTTTTTCCTTGACGAAATCGTCATCTTTTTTTTAGGATCTTCAGCAGCAACCTTTCTTTGCACCGCATCTCTACCCTTTACTATTGGCTGGGAATAGAGCCTTCCACTCCTTGTGAAACAGCTCACCTCATTGACCGGTTCTCCTTTCTCTTGGACAGATGTTTCTTCTGGGGCTGTCACCACAGAAGTGTAATTCCAAGGGACCTGCTTGTTATCCTTGTATGAAAATGGTGTTGGTGCCTTAATTATGAGCCACGAGGTTACACTCCTTGCCGGCTCACCAACTCTTGTTTTAGCCTTAATAACTAAAGGCTTCATTCTGGTGTAGTCCCTTTTGGAGGACGACTTATCTGATGCACAAATGTCCATCGTGCATTTATTGTCTTCTTTTCCAAAGAACTCAAGTTCTTTCTCATTCATCTTACCTTGAACTAGTTGCCTAAACTCTAAGCAACAATCAATGTCATGTCCTTCCTTCATGTGATACTTACAGTACAATTCATTCTCAACCTTCAAATTCTAGGCTCCTTCATCCAGCATCCCTACTGCCACCATTTGTGCCCATACCCACTTCATGGGAGCTCTAACTTCAGTAACATATTCTTTAACCACCTTATTCTCTTCTCTATGGTTGCTTTCACACATGCCTTTTGATGATTTGGCAGAGGGTTTCCCTTTTCTTCTGACGTATCAAATGATAACATCCTTGATTTTCTTAAGTCATCCACCACCCTTTTGAATACAGTACAATTTTCAATGGTATGCCCCCTAACTCTTGCATGATATTCACATTGTGCCTTCTCATCGTACCATGGTGGGCATGGTGGTGAAAATGGAGGAACATGCCTTGGCAGCACCATATGAGATTTAACCAGTTCAACAAACAATTCTACGTATGTCATTGGGATAGGAGGAAAATGTGGTTTCAAGCTCCCTTGATATCTTTGTTCTTCTTTGGTGGGTTTGTAATTGCTGGAGTTGTGGTCGAGACATTGGGTTTATTGAAGACTACCCCCTTTGAGTAACTAGGGTTGTAGACATTAGTGGCATTGACTTCATTATCTCTCTTTTTGTATGGTTTCTTTGTTTCCCCACTATCCAACCTTCCATTTTTCATGGCTGCAAGTATCAACTCTCCATTTATAAGCATGTCCGTGAAGCTCTTTGTGGCATGATTGAGCATACGATCATAGAAAGAACCCTTTAATGTCTCTATGAACATTGGGGTGATCTCACTTTCCAGCAATAGTGGTTGGACTTGGGCAGCTATATCCCTCCATCTCTGCGCATACTGGCGAAAGCTTTCATGATGCTTTTGCTCCAATCTTTGCAGAACTAAACGGGTTGGTATCATGTCTAAAACATGTTTGTATTACTTACTGAAGGCTCTGGACAAATCTTTACATGATCTGGTGTTAATTCGACTTAGCTGCATATACTAGTGTGCAGCTGACCCTACTAGACTATCTTGGAAGTAATGGATAAGCAGCTTCTCGTTCTCAAGATACATTGACATTTTCTTGCAATACATAGTCAGATGTGCTGCAGGGCATGTAGTTCCATTATATTTTTCAAAGTCAGGGACCTTGAACTTTGGTGGTACTATTAGATCAGTCACTAAGCTTAAATCCCTGGCATCCACTCCTCCATATATACCTCATTCTTGGAAGGACTTAATCATTCCTTCCAATTTCTCATAGCGATCCTCCTATTTCTTCTCAGCTTTCATCTTGTCTGCAATTTTATCGAGATCAGGCACCTCAATGACTTCCTCATAACTTATCTTCCTATCACTCTGTGCTGACGCCTTAGCAACATGTGGGGAAACTCTGACCTTAGACGATTGAGCTTCTCTTTGTATGTTCGGATGAACAAAGGCCATCCCTTGAAATTTTGGCCCTACATTAGCTTTCTTACCAGCTTCTACAGCGTCTAGGTCCTTAAAGCCTAGCATGGCTGCAATTGAACCAACCATCTTTTGGTGAACCAACTCCATCTGTTGCTTCAGATCTGTCTCTAGCTTGTCTAACCTATCCTGGGTACTCTTGTGGTTGCTTTCTAAGGCTATCACTCTATCTTTCATTGCTCTGACTTGAGACCGAGTACCGTACTTGTGATTTGTTTTTGCTATTTTGATTTTTTGTCATTTTTATTTAAGTTAGATTCTTATTATGTCATGTATGCATGCACAAATGTAAGCACGAATGCAAAGAAAATCTATTAAACACAAAAGAATGAAATGCAAATGCATGAATGCAAGCGAAGGGCCATCAATTCCATGAAACATCTGCTCAAGAAACAACTCTTTTATTGAATATAAAATGGTCCATATTACATCTCATTTTATTTTGCAAGTATTTCTTAGCCTGAACTCCTAGTTCCTTGATTTCTTCAATGAGCCACATAAGCCTCGGTCCCACTTCTCCTGCTGGCTTGACATATTGACGAAGAGTTGCAGCTTCAGTGGCTAGCATCATCATGTGTTGAGCCACATCTTGTACCTGGGTTATGATAGTCCTATCAAACTCATCTCGTTCTTGGAATCTTCTAGCCATGTCCCTAAGACGAGTGAACCAATAGTCATTACCTCCTTCAGCGATGTCTTCAAGGACCAAGATCTTTGGCCTATATTCCTGGATGATGTTATCCATTCCTTCAACCTGTTTCTTCAAGGTATCATTCTCAGTTAGACATGCCTGCAATTCAATATATGTATGATGATTCTAGAGTTTGTGCAACGAGCGGTTCAAACAATCTATTTTGCCTTGTAATCAGCAACATAAGCCTGACTCTGTTTTCGCTTTGAACTGGTCTGGTCATATGCCTTCTGCAACTCAAATAAGCGAATCTTGTTGTCGTGGGCCTTCATTTTCCATGCAACCACACTTTCTTTCTCACTTTCTTGGACCCATTTGCCACTTCTATTTTCAGTTGCCAACTTAACCTTCTTCTTCTCTTCAACAAGGGCCCATCTATATTTCTCGACCTTGCGCCTTCCTTGTTCCTTTTCTTTTCCTACAACATGCTCGATTTCTTGCTTCCACTGCTCTGTGGTATTTCTTAGATCATCATTTCGAACAGTAGTTTGGAGCTTGAAGAAGTCAACCCTTTAGATCTCAAACTTCTTTTCTAGTTCTTCATGCAAATTCACTACTCGCTTCGTCTCCCCTTTATATTTTTCAACATCGAGGCCTAACTCAAACTTGTCTCTTTGGTTCTATTCTTGTAAGGCTTCTATCTCCAACTTAGGCCTTCTTAATTCTTCTCTTAAGATGTCAGCTTCTGTAGGGACTATTTTTAAGTGTTCTTCTAGGGACTTGGCCTGTCTGAATGTAGGTGCTATGACTTTGTCGTTTATTCTCGTATGCCTCCAAATATCATAGTCCGGGGTGTACATACAATGACTATCATATTCTAACTTCATGTGATAACAATGGTTCCATGCATCACTGATTGTCTGAACCTTCTATCTGAACTCACCTTGGAACTCGAATTCTGATTAACCAAGACCGGTAGTGAATGGGACGAACTGCCGAGATACTAGCAAAGGGGCACATCCAATTCCTCCCCACAAACCTAGCAGCATTAGGAAGTTGAAATCTTCACATTTGTACAAAAGCTTGGTGTGACCCATCCAAGGAACCCTCCATCTGATGTCTTCGTTACGACGATCCCTGAATATACCAATCCATTTATTCTTCTTAACATCAGGCCACTCCTTTGCTAAAAATTCCCGAAGAGGTGAGAAGTTCGGGGAAAAAACATTTGATAAAGCTAATGTCGGGCACTTCCAGAAATGACCGAGGGCCTAAACTTGCAGAAGTGGAGCACATCCTCCAAAACGGACACCTTCAACTTTTCGGTAGGCATTAAGGGAGATGAAGGTTTCAGCAAGCACAGCCGGTACCAGATTGACTCCTCTCTTTAGTTGTTCCAGGAAATCAAGTAGCGCCACATCAATGTTTCCTAGAACCCTCGGAAAGATGACTAAACCATAAATTGCAATGGCTAGGAGATCAACCCTCTTTTCTCTGTCGGGGTGAATCGAAATTATACTTCTGATGCTTAACCAAGGGAAATTAAAGGCACCTCATCTCTTTTGCATCAGCCCCTTAACCTAACCATCTCTCATGCCAGCGAACGCCTGAAGCTTTGCATGTGGGATTTTGTTTTTAGGAGGTTTAGTTCACTTTGCACAAGTTGAAAAGGGCAAGTACTCTTCAAATGTAGGCATCATGTTTTCTTTATTAAAAGTGAAGCAGCAATATCCCGGATTCCAGAATTGAACCAAGGCTTTTAGGAACTGTTCATCAACCTTCACGTACAAGAGGTAGGCTATGTCACCATAGACTTCAGGGAACAACTGCTTAGTCCCATGATCGAAGTGCTCCCAGATTTCCCGCAATTCTGGCACATTGTTCTGTTTAATGCTGATGTGGGCATATTCTGAAGTCTCTGTCTCATGATCAACTACTAGACTATCTCCAAATGTTTGCTGATTCACCTCGGACCAATGTCTAACCTTTGCATTCTAATCTTCGCTTTTCAAAATTCTTTCGTCCATAACAAGAGCTTTTCAAAGTTGAGCAATGATTTCGAGAATCAACCCCTTCCAAATATGTAATGATGTGGCATGAATGGTTATGCAAAACAACAAGACGAGGGGAAGAAATATTAGAATCAAGAAAACACAAAGTATAGTTTCACAAACAATTCTGGGCAGCACATTCCAATACTCCAGGACATGTCTCCTTTTATTACTAAAACCCTAGGTTTTCTGCATGGCTCTATTGAGGTGGGCTCTAAGTTCTCAAACAGTTGAGTTCTAAAAGGTACCCGAACTGTCTTTGTTGTTCCCTACTAAGGGTAGCAAGGCCCCTGGTTCTCACCTATTATAGGTTTCAACCGAACCAAGTTCAACTCAGGAGGACTCACTTCCTATGTCTTCTCGAAGAATCGGTATCCTTACGAAGACATGAGGCATATGAGTCCCGAAGCTAGGCTCGTACGGAGAATCAATATTCTGACATGAGCAAATCGTTTTCCCCTCACTTAAAAATTGGGTGGAGCTTGGGTATAGAGCTTTTTGCAACAAATGTTTAAATGCGTAAAATAGAATTACATTCATTAAACGGACAAATAAATTGAAACCTATGTGAACTTGTAAATTCCTTTTTTAAACATTTTGAAAACAATTTGTGGCTTGACCCTCTTGTTTTTTTTTAAAAAAGACAAATTGTCCCCAACGGAGTCACCAAGCTGCCGCAACCCTTTTTAGGAGTTTTGACATTTTGGAAAACTTTATAAAATCACGGAGTCGCCACCAATCATTTTTAAAAAAAAGTATGATTGGATCACTTTTAAAACAAGGGTATTTTGATAAAATGTTTTATTTGTCAAAATAACATTTTGGTCCACAGAAAACAAGAAAATAGGTTTGGGGATCGATTACGTGTGGGGAAGGGTTAGCACCCCCACAACGTCCAAAAATTGGTACCTAATTGATTTCAAAAAGTACTTTAAAAATTGGAATTTGCAAGTTCACAACATTTCGATTTATTTGTCCACTTAGTGAATGTAAGTCTATTTTAACGGCCTTATCGCCTGAGAAATGAACTTTAATCACCGCCAACACTCCTGGCGCTAACCCGTCATTCCCGTTTGATAAGACACCACATTAATTAAGTTTTCACTTTTTTAAAACAAACTAGAGAGAAGATTAGGTGTGTTATCATTTTTTAGAATTTAATGTTTAAACCCTAAAGAAACATCTACATTTTAACTATTAAGGTTTAAATACAATTAAGTGTGTCTTATTGAAAATGAAGAATGTTTTACAACATATACGTCACTATTCTAGGTTTTAAGTCCCTAATCCTAAGGCTATTTGTATTAACACAATAAACAAAGCTATTTTTTTTAAATAAAAGGGGGTTTTATTTCACCTTATTTTTTTATTTATGCTTAAAAAAGGTATTTTTATTCTCTTTTATTTTAAATTTTTAAAGAAAAAAATTTAAAATTATTTAAGATTTTTTAACAAAACACAACCGGATTTAAAAAGAACTAAAACTCATAGCCAACTTTTAAACAAAAATAGTGACCAATTTGAAAAGTTTCTAAAACATTATTTTCGTAATAGAAGAAATATAAAAAATGATTTAAATGGGGGAAATAAACCAAAAAGCTTTGGGTATAAAAACTACTTTAAACATCTTTTTACTATCTTCTTAAATCAAAATGGATCAAACTAAAAAAACTTTAAGTGTCCTTGGTGTTCTTCAAAGATGAAGAGCACCCAAAGGCAGCCACCGTGCCGACCGCCTACCATCGTGCCGGCAGCCTACCACCGGTGCCGACCGCTGCTTGTCGGCGGTAGAGCTTTTTTTTTTAATAAAACTTAAAAAAATCAAAAGTCGATTTCATATTCGAAATTAAAGATTAAATTTCACTTTCATCTCTTATTTCAACCAAAGATAGAACAATATTAAGCTAAGAAAATTTAAAAAAACAATAGAAAGAAGAGAAACAATACCGGAATGGAAAATAACTTGCTTGATTCTTATTCCAAAGATTCGAACTTCACCAATTCTTTTACTTACAATGTGTTTTTACTAATCTTTGTAATGTTGAGTTTTTTTTTTCTTGTTCTACAATGGAAAAATACATGGCTATTTATAGCTAAAAAACACTTGATTTACAAGGAAAAAATCCCGAAATTCTTCTCCTTGGCTTGAATTCGGATGGATTTCAAGTTGCTTGATCTTTGTTCTCTGGATTTTTGCTTCAAATTGCTGATTTGGGGTGATTTTTCTCCCAAATTTTTATGTTTGAATCCCCCTAATCCCCTTCTTCTTTATTACAAATTTGAATGGTGGGCAACTTTACGGCGGCCGGTGATTGTCGACGATGGTGTGGTAGTTCGATGAGGCTGGGCGATGCTAACTGGTGGCAGTTGACGGTGTTGCAGCGAATGGGGAGGCTGCCCATCAGCCGAGTGTTCGATCTGGGTGGTTGGAGAAGACTAACCCGCGTGCGTGCAGCACACTAGCCTGGCGTGTGGCAGCGCGGGTGGTCTTCTTCTACCTCCTTTTTTTATTTGATCCAAGCCCCTCCCTCATTCTACCCTAGATCCAACGGTCACGAACAAACCTGCACATAAAAGGTTTTAAAAAAAGATTAGTTGGGCCAAAAAAGGGTTTTCACTATATCATAGATGAGCTCTTAATAAATTAGAATGGACCCCTTTTGGTGGATAAAAATGGGTTCTTTTATTATTTTTTAAGAAATAAGAGTTTTTTATTAAATAAATAAATGAATAAATAAATAAAGAATAAAAGAAAAAGAAAAATATATATTTTTTAAAAACTTGGGTGAAAATCGAGTGACAACAGATATATAGTATGAAATTGGTGAGAAAGACTTTCTCAAGGTTTCACTGTGGAAGAAAGTTCTAAGGTTTGGTAAAAAGGGGAAACTGAGTCCCCGATTCATTGGACCCTTCGAGGTTATTGAGAAAGTTGGCCCTGTAGCCTACTAATTGTCATTTACCTCAAAATTGAGTAAAATCCATGATGTATTCCATGTATCAATGCTTCGAAAGTACCGTTTTGACCCTTCGCATATCATTGAGTTTGAGTCTATAGAGATTCAAACCAATTTGTCCTACGAAGAAGAACCAGTTCAGATTCTTGCAAGAGAAGTTAAGAGACTTCGCAACATATCTGTTCCGTTAGTCAAA
Source organism: Hibiscus mutabilis (assembly GCA_019671005.1). Classification (NCBI taxonomy): domain Eukaryota; kingdom Viridiplantae; phylum Streptophyta; class Magnoliopsida; order Malvales; family Malvaceae; genus Hibiscus; species Hibiscus mutabilis. The sequence goes on along the minus strand of CM033714.1, from coordinate 43,733,834 downwards.
GTACTCTGGAAGAGTCACACTGTTGAGGAAGAAACTTGGGAACCAGAGGAGACAATGAAGAAGCAATATCCTCATCTCTTAAGTTCAGGTAAAAATTCAAGGACAAATTTTTCTTAAGGGGGGAGAGTTGTAACATCCCAAAAACCGGTCTAGTCAGAATTGAGTTCTGACGATTTGAAACCCTACACCGAAAAGGTCCAAATATTGTATTGACTTTGATCGTATGGTCAATTACATTGATATTGGACTCTTATTGAGTCTATTTATCATTTAGGGACCTTATTAGATTTATGGAAAGCCTTTTAGTGACTAAATTGTGAAAGTTGAATGTTTGAGGGTAATAGTGTAAAATTTGGGAAGTTGAGGGATTACCCATGTAATTATCCCATTTTGGGATGAATCAGCTCCTAGCTTTCCTCCTTTATCACATGATTTGCATATGAGATGTTAGAAAGATGACAACATGATGGATAGCTAATGATAAGCTTGTGTAAGTGAAGAAAAGAAATAAAAGATTAAAATATAGTTTTCCTTCCTAAGGAGGAAACCCATCGGTTATTGAGTGAATAGGAGGGTAAAGTGTTTTAACAACACTTTTAAGTATTTCTCAACTTCATTGATCCTTTTCCCTCATTCTCCTATCATCTTTACATTGAAACAAGCAAACACCTCCTTTGTCATCTCCTACCTCAAGCTCAAGCAAGCACCTCACTTAGTTCCTTGAGATTTCTTTGATTTCTTTACACCGATATAAAGCTCTTGGATTGGTGAGTGAAACCCCTCAAACAATTTTAAGATTTCATGGACCCTTGAAGTTTAATTTCAAGATTTAAGTCTTGAAGGTCAAGGTTAAACCCAAGCATTTGAAGCTTGAATCCATGGAAATATTGTTTTCTAAAAGCTTTAATAAGCTTGAGTATTGGTTTTGAGTCAATAGTTTTGATTCTAAAATCTAGGAGCAAGGGGGATTGTCATTCGTGAGCCTTGAAAGCTTCGGAAATTAAGGTGAGTGTAGTCGGATTCTTGGGAGAAAGCTAGGTGCTTTTTCCGATTTCATTGATATTGATTATTGTTTAGCTAATATTGTGCTCAAGGATTTTTGCATCGAATCTCTTAGGAGATCATATTGGTAAGTTCGGGTAAGTTGTTGCATTGAACTATTGATCATAGATTCGTTGTTATTGTCATCGACTATATCGAAGCATCAAAATATAGAGTTATTGAGCATAAGATATTGTTATTGTTATTGCCATCAAACATCGACATTGTCATTGTTGTAGTTATTGTCATTGAATATGGAAATGGATATTGTTATTGAAACATTGATATTGACATTATTACCGAACCTTGGATTCGAAAGAACATTGGATACAATTGGCATGCCATAGAGTTCATGAGCTTATTGGTATGGGTGGACTTCGGTCCTTGGCTACGACCTTTATTGTGGTGAGGCGGAGGTATGATGTGATATTGGTCAATTGGAGAGGCGAAGGGACTAGACCATTCATTGATTTGGCGAGGCGTAGGAATTCGCGTATCCACTATCTTGATTCAATCCAAGGATTAATATTGAAACATGATATAATTGATATTGAACATGAACGTAACATTGATATTGTTAAAGCATGAGTTGATATTCATTCTATTGTTATTAGCAATGTTTTTGACTACCTCACTAGGCAAAGTACTCCTAATACATTTTATCTCATGCATTTCATGTTAAAGAAGATATCGGTTTGACATTGAAGATAGTTGGAAGTTTTGGCAAGTCACTACAAAGCTAAAGTAATGTTTAATACCTTTATGAACTCTTAGAATGGAGGCAAAGTATTTAGAATAGTTACTTTTAGTTCTTTTGATGTGTGTATATTGCTTGTGGCATGTGTAAGCCTTAAGGGCCCTAAATGACCTTTTAAGTTTGAATAAAAGTGACAAAAAATTGGCATATTTAGCATAAGAAAGTGAAAACCTAGTAAATGGATTCCATTTGACATGAAATTTGGCATGCTAGTAGTTTACCATGTTATAAACTTGAAGTTCAGTGAAAAGCTTTTGATTTTTTGAAGCTTAAAGTAAGCATTGATTGCAGCAGGGGCTACAATAAAATGAAACATCTTTAGTTAAGAGAATTTGGAAATTCGATTAAGGCTAAAACACATTTTATTTAAAGTCTTACCGATTGAATGTTTGCGCCTGAGTGCATCAACCACTACATTATCCTTCCCCGGATGGTAATCTATGATTAGATCATAATCTTTGAGTAACTCCATCCACTTTTTTTGTCTAAGGTTCAACTCCTTTTGGGTCATAATATACTTTAAACTTTTTTGATCTATATAAAGGTAGCATTTCTCCACAAATGGATAGTGTCTCCAAATCTTTAAAGCAAAAACAATAGCAGATAACTCGTGGTCATGAGTTGGATAATTTAATTCATGTGGTTTCAATTTTCGAAAAGCATATGCTACAACTTTTCCTTCATGCACAACAATCATTGACCAAAACAAAAGAATCTAAAACCTTTAATATCAATAACAACTAACATAACAACCAGACGTACAAATACAATCTCAAAGTGTACAGATATGCGGGGGCGAATTGATACGACCCCTAGGCGTATCGACACACGGGTCACAAAACATTTTCTCACAATTCAAGTAGCTCAAAACCGTATCAATACACCACTACCCGTACTGATACGCAAGCCAAAAATACACTTACCCATATCGATACACCTCTACCTGTACCGATACACCTGGACCTGAAATGTCCAATTTTGCGGGTTTTTCATTCGAATATGGATTCATACATGCCTTAACTCAACATAAACATACATACAGCTAATCTAAGAATCAAACCATGCTATAGCACAGAGTAAAATGATCAATAAATAAAGCGGAACTTCAATCACATTTCTAGAGTCATGCTTCCTATATTTCGACCAACTCAACATTCAAAAAGAGACTCAAGACATATCTTCTCATAATAGACATGGCATCAACACTCTTCTATCATCATTTAGGATAAGATGGCATCACAAAAACATGATCAAAAGCAGAATAAGAAAATATGCAACTAAAGGAAAACACAAAGCATAATATCATGCTTGCAAGGCATCAATAAAACATGTCTCAAAACCAAACTCAAATATCAACAAATCACAATGAATAAACCATCACAAACAACCCAAATATCCATATTACAAAACCCCCAAAACATGGTAAACACATTGCCTTATTAATTGAATTTAAAACCGAGTTTCATACTTAAGCAAATGTCTTGATCTTGGACCTTCCTTGCCAAACCAATGTTGTCCCTCAACTCTATTGCTCTGCATCAATGGGAAAAATAGAGTGTAAGCACAAATGCTTAGTGAGGATGCTCGTAAACAACATTAAATCAATTTGAAACCATTTAAAAACCATTAAGCCTTTGTTACAAAAACATGCTTACTTTCCTAGTACTACTATAACATCCCCAAACCTGGTTTAATAATAAAATGAGTCTAAGGAGCTAAGGAAACACAAAAAAGCTAACTTATATAATAAGTTAGTAACTAACAACACAAGATATAGATGCTTGCTCTCTAAGCATTCAAAAATCATCCACAAAACAAACATAAATATTCACAATCAAACTTTCCATTAAAGGCTAACCATATCGATGTCATAAACTTGTAATTCGAAATACATAATACTTATAGACTTAGTGATAGAATACATTAGACACGAAGCCTTAAAATTTCAAAGCATAGGGAAACTAACATGCAATACTTGTATAGCAACCAGTAAACTTATAAATTTCTCTTCTAACCAATTTGAGCTTAAGTTAACTTTTAACATATTTGAATTATTCTATGATCTAGAGAAAGTTCTCATTTTAGTTACTTAGCTGATTCAGTAAATGTTGCTAATAATATCTAGAGATCATTTTCTCTACTAGGCAACAATTGTGATTATAAAACTCCATGCTTAAGTTTATCAATTCTACTAATAATTAGAGAGTCCTAGGATTATATTCCTAATCAATTGAATCACTCACATTTGAACCAAGCAAATTTATAAACCTAGTTATAAGCATAATCTATTTCAACCAGCATGCCAACATGTTATCTAGAAACTATTCAGGCCACAACGATCAACCAAGTCAAGTAATCCATAATAAGTTTACAAAACAAGAAACCTTAAGTTATATACATGCTTCCGAAACAAAAGCAAATAACCATGAGTTAACATTTACATATTTTAAAGTGCCACCATCCTAGGAGTCCAAAATAAAATAACCAAACATACTTCTTAGCTGATCGTGATCTTGCTTCCCTCCAGAACTTGATTAAAAGTACTAATCTATCCTGGAAACATTAAGGAGAAAGACAATGAGTATCAATCAAGAATTTTCTTGATCAATTGAAGTAATAGTACTTGTTCAAGTCTCCTAATATTTGTTAAACAATTGTATCATCAATATAGGCTAGACATGCTGGTTTTTTTCGAGTATAAGAATAATATCAACTTGATTTCTAGCAAACATGATAGTTTCTATTTAAACTTGGTTAAACTCAGGAAACTATTACCATTGGTTACTTAATCATCCTTTCCACAAACTAGTATATGTCCATTTCTTAATTCTTAATGGAAGTTAAGGGACATATAGAGCAAGATTACATTCGAGGATATCAATCAATTCGATGCTAGAGAATTCTAATACGTGTATTAATATGCAATCATCAAGTTTTTCATTTAGCAATTATTTCATTATCCTTGAGCCTTGATCGATAGTTACTAGACACGTGAATCCTTAATAGAATATCAATAACAAGGGTACATTTAGTACCATAACAAGGGCATACAATATTCCATTTTCATATATCTATACACAAGAGTACCATAGGTACTAAAGATCGACTGATCTAATAACAAGGGATCGTAGTCCTAACTTGCGAGCTCGACGAACTCTATGGCATGCCAACTGTGTCTAACTAACTTGATTCAAGGCTTATTTACTTAAATTATCCTTAATTATTTCAAGAGGTATCAACTACCTTAATTCTTTCATGTATGGCATTCAATTATTTATCCAAGACTAGTTTATATCAACTAGTGAAGTGTAATAAGTCAAGTAATTATTAATAGACTTACCAACAGCTACTTACCTCAAATGGTAATTATTCCTTTTTAAAAGTCAGACTATTAATCAATGAGGATTTGACAATAGTTATAACTAGGCAGCCACATTCAATTATTAAATCAATGTTACACTTACAGTATCTCCTGAACTAGTTACGATCACGAATTACAATTCCTTTCCTCCTGACACAATTTGGTTCTACCATAGCTTTCTTGTCTTCCAGTTTTTCTTGATCTTCTAACATGTTACATTACAAGGATTTCATTAAATTCAAAAGTTACTACTCATACATTACTTCAAATGAGGTTTAAAAAGAGGTCTAATCTCTTTAGAAGAAGCCTTCTAATTTTTCAAACAAACAAAGATTTCTTCAAAACATTAGCTCTTAAATTTAATTCAAGGTAGCCCTTAACTTATTAGAAACAGTTTGAATCCGTTCCATATGATTCATGAACAACCTATGGCATCATTCTTAATATCCAATTGAATCAATAAAAAAGTGATGATTCCAGCACTCACAATACTAAAACATTTTATGCAAGATATGTACCAAAACAGGGCAGTCCCCTGATGTTCGAATCTGCTCATAAACTGGTCCTAACTTGTCCTAACTTCCCATCTTTATCAAATTAAATTCGATTCTAATTCAAGTAATTACAACAGCCTTGCATTGGTTCCACTCAAAACAACAAAGAGTATTATCAACCTTTAACAATGGCATAGCATTTAACAAAGCATTCTCAATGTTCCCATTCATTTACAAATTTCATTCAGGCAAGGCACCGAAATCAATCTAATATCAAGTTCTTACAATCATTCAAGCTTTCTAATCCACCAATTTTCAAGCAACAACAACATTAAATCATTTGTTTGAATCATTTGAAGATATCAAACATTTCCCTAAACTAGTGTAATTTCCTAAGTTCTTACATGCAAACTAGTGTAATTTCAATTATACACAATTAGTCCTTAAAAACAATCACTTAGTTTGCCGAGGCAATTTCTATTTTTAATTTATTAATCACAAACCATAACAATCAATTTTCTCTCAAAGCAATTAATCCTTCTAGACCCTAATTATAAGATGTTACAAATTCTCCTCCCTATAAAAATAAATTCGACCTTGAATTTACCTGAAGGAAACAAATGAGGATATTGATCCTTCATTAAAGTCTTTTTGTCTCTCGATCCAGTATTTGAATCGGTTCCTCCCAATAAGAGAGATTATGGTCTAATTCCATGTCTTCAGGCTCTAGAATATGGGAGAGATTAGATCGATATTTATGTAACATGGAAACATGGAAGACATTGATGAATTTTGTTGAATTCATTGGGAAGAGCTAGTTTATATGCTACAAGACCAATTCTTTCCACAACTTCGAATGGCCCGATGAAACGAGGACTCAACTTTCCTTTCTTCCTGAATCTAAGAATTTTCTTCCAAGGTGAGACTTTTAGAAAAACTTTATCACCAACTTCGTAAGAAATTTATCTTCTTCTCTTATTGGCATAGGAGCCTATCAAAGGCTGCTTTGAGACGATCATGGATGATTCACTTTTTCTTCAGTTTCTTTTAGAAGATCGGGTCTTAGCATTTTACTTTCCCCTAATTCTGACCAACAAAGTGGTGTTCTGTATTTTCTACCATAGAGGGCTTCAAATGGGGCCATTTAGATAGAGGTTTGATAGCTGTTGTTATAAGCAAATTCTGCTAGAGTTAGGGATTTTTCCCAATCCTTTTCGAACTCAACAATACAGGCTCGGAGCATGTCTTCAAGAATTTGAATGACCTTTTCTGATTGTCCATCCGGTTGAGATGAAACGCAGTGCTTAAATTAATTTTCGACCCTAAGGCTCTATGAAGAGCTTTCCAAAATTTGGAAGTAAACCGAGAGTCCTTATCCGAAATAATAGAAACTGAAATTCCATGCAATCTAATTACTTCTCGGATGTAAATTAAGCCAACTGTTTCTAGACTTAGAGTCTTTTTGAATGGGTAGGAAATGAGCAGATTTGGCGATCTATCAACAATTGCCCATCTTGAATCATTTCTTTTCGGTGACAAGGGTAAATGCTAACAAAGTCCATGGTGATGTGCTCCCACTTCTATTTAGGGAGTTCGATAGGTTGTAAGAGTCCTGATGTTTAACTTTAATTCATCGACAAGATAAACATTGGGAAACAAATTCAACAATGTCCTTGTTTATTCCCGGCCACCAATACAGGTCTTTAAGATCTTTGTACATCTTAACTGACCCCGGGTGAATTGAAAATGGAATTTGATGGGCTTCAATTAACATTTCCTTCCTCAATTTCTCGTTACTAGGGACACAAACTCGGTCCTTAAAGTATAGGATTCCATTCGATTTCAAGGTGAAGTCAGAATGAGATTCGGTTTTCAGGCCTTCTAGTAACTTCCGAAGCTTGGGATCAATTTGTTGTAAAGCCTAGATCATGTTCATTAGATCAGACATAACTTGTATTTCTGATAGTAGCTTTTGATTCTTCAAGAGCTTAAAATGGGCATTAATAGCCACCGGTACGACAAAATATAAGGAAATTGATCAAGATATTTTCTATCAATAATTTTAGCTTGAATCGAGTTTAATTCAAAACATGGAAGACTTAAAGGGTTCGAAATAATGTCCCTTACCACTAGAATATTTGCGACTGAGTGCATTAGCTACAACATTGGCTTTTTCGGGATGATAGTCTATGACTAAATCATAATCTTTCAATAACTCGAGCCATCTTCTTTGTCAGAGATTCAGCTTCTTTTGTGTCAAGATATACTTGAGACTCTTGTGGTTTGTAAACAAGTGACACTTTTTCTCGAATAGGTAATGCCTCCAAATTTTTAGAGCAAAAAACAACTGCAGCCAATTCGAGATCCTGGGTCGGATAATTTGATTCATGTGGCTTAAGTTGCCAGGACGCATAGGCCACAACCTTGCCATCCTGCATAAAGACACAACCGAGCCCTAGATAAGAGGCATCACTATAGATTGTATACTCTTTTCCCTGGTTCTGGTTGAATCAAAACCAAGGCATGGGTAAGGGCTTGCTTGAGTTGGTTGAAACTCTTTTGCTGCTTTTATGTCCAAACAAAGCTTTCTTCCTTTCTAAGTAATTTGGTTAAGTTTAGGGCCAAGGTAGAAAACCCTTTCACAAATCTTCGGTAATACCCGGCTAAACTGAGGAAACTCCTAACTTCTCGGACACTTTTAGGAGGTAAACAATCGATAATTACTTCTATTTTCTTTGGTTCGACCTTAATGCCATCGACCAAGATTACATGGCCTAAAAAGGATACTTCTGGTAACCAGAATTCACATTTGCTGAATTTTGCAAATAATTGATGTTCTCATAGTGTCTGTAACACTATTCGAAGGTGTTCGATATGCTCTTCTTTGTTTTTAGAGTAAACGAGTATATCGTCGATGAACACAACAACAAACTTGTCTAAGAAGGGTTTGAATACCCGATTCATTAGATCCATGAAGGCAGTTGGAGCATTCGTCAAACCAAAAGGCATAACAAGGAACTTGAAATGACCATATCAAGTCCTAAAAGCTGTTTTAGGCATGTCAGCTTCCTTTACTCTCATTTGATAGTAACTGGATCTGAGATCAACTTCGAGAATTCACTTGCATCTTTCAACTGATCAAACAAATCTTCGATTCTCGGTAAGGGATACTTGTTCTTGATTGTGATTTGATTGAGTTGTTGATAATCAATACATAGTCTCATTGACCCATCATTCTTCTTGACAAACAGAATTGGAGCTCCCCAAGGAGATGAGCTTGGTCAAATGAAGCCTTTTTCTTGTAGTTCTTGTAACTGTTTCTAGAGTTCTTTTAATTCAACCGGTGCCATTTTATAGGGAGTAATGGACACAGGATAAGATCCCAGTTGAACCTCAATCTTGAATTCTACCTCTCGAATTGGTGGCAAGCTCGGGAGTTCCTCAGGAAAAACATCATGAAAATTTGACTGAGAAGAGGTTTTTGGGGTTTTATTCGAACCTTGTGGGCAATCTTTAATAAAGTGGTCTAGCCCACCTTTGGAAGCATGCATTATTTTGCTTTATGCAAAGTCTGTATGATAATTCAGCGAGAACTTGCAAAGCGAGGATTGATTTCTCTACGAGTTCCCGAACTATTTATCGAGACATTTGGTACTAAGGTCTTAATCATAGTTTGAGGTTTAGACAAATAGTTACTTCTTGGAGGAGAGGACTGGCTTGGAAAGTTTGCTCCTTGATGTTTCCGTTTTTTAGAAGGCCAAGAAGATTTATTGTCATTTATTTGTCTCTTATCCTTTCTTGAGTAGCTTTCCTTTTCTTTGTCAAAAGCTTTCAACTTTGATTCAAAGTGGCAATCACTCGATTCACCAACTCTTGAAAGTCGGTGATCCCAAGTGCCGTAAACATTGGGCTCAGTTATCATTTAACCCGTCTATGAACATACAACATTTGTCTTCCTCCTTCTTTATGTACTCCAAGCCATACTTACAATATTTACAAAACTCACTTACATATTGCTCTATAGGCTTGTTCCCTTGCTTGAGATACAAAAAACGCCTTCTTCGCTCCGCCAAATATCGCTCATCGATGTATTTCTTACGAAATTTTTTGAGGAAAATTTTCCGATTGATAGAGTGTCTTTGGAGCGATTAAGATTGTGGTTTCCCACCAGTTGTGGCTTCATCATTAACAGGCCAAAGCACATTCAAGTTTGTGTTCATCCGAACACCGGAGTTGCTTGGTTAAAATTTTGGTTGTGGTTTCTAGCGATGCTACGGCTACTTCGTGGTTCTCATCATTAGTTCGAGAAAGTATAGGCTCGATGTGAAGCCAATTTATCAATAGATGCTTTACTTGGTTCTGTAATAGGTGCAGGAGAGGCATTCAGTTTTAAGGAGACTACGAACTGATTAAACATTTCGGTAATTCTGAAGAAGCATTCTTTTTGGATTGGGTTAATTTGAGGTACCTCGGTTTGAGGTTCAACAGGTTTTTGAGGATCCTACTACTCTTGATTCATTCGTACATTTCCCCCTTCATTTGAGTAAGCTTCGGGACTATCTTTGTCCATTCCTAGATGTGTTTCTGACATATGACATTATCAAAAGAATTCAAGGGAGGTTTCAATTAAGCATGATCACAAGTAATTTACAAATGACTTCTAGGTGGCATAACTTAAGAATGTAATCGATCCCAGTTTAGTCCTAAGATTGGCTAAACCAAGCTCTAATACCAATTTATAACATCCCCAAACCCGGTTAATAATAAACTGAGTCTAAGGAGCTAAGGAAACACAAACAAGCTAACTTATATAATAAGTTAGTAACTAACAACACAAGATCTAGATGCTTTCTCTCTAAGCATTTAAAAATCATCCACAAAACAAACATGAATATTCACAATCAAACTTTCCATTAAAGACTAACCATATCAATGTCATAAACTTTTAATTTGAAATACATGATACTTATAGACTTAGTGATAGAATCCATTAGACATGAAGCCTTAAAATTTCAAAGCATAGGGAAACTAACATGTAGTACTTGTATAACAACCAGTAAACTTATAAATTTCACTTCTAACCAATTCGAGCTTAAGTTAACTTTTAGCATATTTGAATTATTCTATGATCTAGAGAAAGTTTTCATTTTAGTTACTTAGCTGATTCAGTAAATGTTGCTAATAATCTCTATAGATCATTTTTCTACTAGCCAACAATTGTGATTATAAAACTCCATACTTAAGTTTATCAATTCTACTAATAATTAGAGAGTCCTAGGATTATATTCCCAATCAATTGAATCACTCACATTTGAACCAAGCAAATTTATAAACCTAGTTATAAGCATAATCTATTACAACCAGCATGCCAACAAGTAATCTAGAAACAATACAAGCCATAACGTTCAACCAAGTCAAGGAATCAATAATAAGTTTACAAAACAAGAAACCTTATGTTATATACATGCTTCGAAACAAAAGCAAATAACCATGAGTTAACATTTACATATTTTAAAGTGCCACCATCCTAGGAGTCCAAAATAAAATAACCAAACATACTTCTTAGTTGATCGTGATCTTGCTTCCCTCGTAACTTGATTAAAAGTACCAATCTATCCTGGAAACATTAAGGAGAAAGACAATGAGTATCCATCAAGAATTTTCTTGATCAATTGAAGTAATAATACTTGTTCTAGTCTCCTAATGTTTGTTTAACAATTGTATCATCAATATAGGCTAGACATGTTGGTTTTTTTTTGAGTATAAGAATAATATAAACTTGATTTCTAGCAAACATGATAGTTTCTATTTAAACTTGGTTAAACTCAAGAAACTATTACCATTGGTTACTTAATCATCCTTTCCACAAACTAGTATATGTCCATTTCTTAATTCTTAATGGAAGTCAAGGGACATATAGAGCAAGATTACATTCGAGGATATCAATCAATTCGATGCTAGAGAATTCTAATATGAGTATTAATATGCAATCATCAAGTTTTTCATTTAGCAATTATTTCATTATCATTGAGCCTTGATCGATTGTTACTAGACACGTGAATCCTTAATAGAATATCAATAACAAGGGTACATTTAGTACCATAACAAGGGCATACAATATGCCATTTTCATATATCTATACACAAGAGTACCATAGGTGCTAAAGATCGACTGATCTAATAACAAGGGATCGTATTTCTAACTTGCGAGTTTGACGGACTCAATGGCATGCCAACTGTGTCTAACTAACTTGATTCAAGGCTTATTTACTTAAATTATCCTTAATTATTTCAAGAGGTATCAACTACCTTAATTCTTTCATGTATGGCATTCAATTATTTATCCAAGACTAGTTTATATCAACTAGTGAAGTGTAATAAGTCAAGTAATTATTAATAGACTTACCAACAACTACTTACCTCAAATGGTAATTATTCCTTTTTAAAAGTTAGGCTATTAATCAATGAGGATTTGACAATAGTTATAAATAGGCAGCCACATTCAATTATTAAATCAATGTTACACTTACAGTATCTCCTGAACTAGTTAGATCACGAATTACAACTCCTTTCTTCCTATCACAATTTGGTTCTACCATAGCTTTCTTGTCTTCCAGTTTTTCTTGATCTTCTAACATGTTACATTACAAGGATTTCATTAAATTCAAAAGTTACTACTCATACATTACTTCAAATGAGGTTTAAAAAGAGGTCTAATCTCTTTAGAAGAAGCCTTCTAATTTTTCAAACAAACAAATATTTCTTCAAAACATTAGCTCTTAAATTTAATTCAAGGCAGCCCTTAACTTATTATAAACAGTTTTAATCCATTCCATATGATTCATGAACAACCTATGACATCATTCTTAATATCCAATTGAATCAATAAAAAAGTGATGATTCCAGCACTCACAATACTAAAACATTTTATGCAAGATATGTACCAAAATAGGGCAGTCCCCTGATGTTCGAATCTGCTCATAAACTGGTCCTAACTTGTCCTAACTTCCCATCTTTATCAAATTAAATTCGATTCTAATTCAAGTAATTACAGCAACCTTGCATTGGTTCCACTCAAAACAACAAAGAGTATTATCAACCTTTAACAATGGCATAGCATTTAACAAAGCATTCTCAATGTTCCCATTCATTTACAAATTTCATTCAGGCAAGACACATTAAAATCAATCTAATATCAAGTTCTTACAATCATTCAAGCTTTCTAATCCACCAATTTTCAAGCAACAACAACATTAAATCATTTGTTTGAATCATTTGAAGATATCAAACATTTCCCTAAACTAGTGTAATTTCCTAGTTCTTACATACATGCAAACTAGTGTAATTTCAATTATACACAATTAGTCCTTAAAAACAATCACTTAGTTTGCCGAGGCAATTTCTATTTTTAATTTATTAATCACAAACCATAACAATCAATTTTCTCTCAAAGCAATTAATCCTTCTAGACCCTAATTATAAGATGTTACAAATTCTCCTCCCTATAAAAATAAATTCGACCTTGAATTTACTGAAGGAAACAAATGAGGATATTGATCCTTCATTAAAGTCTTTTGTCTCTCGATCCAAGATTTGAATCGGTTCCTCCCAATAAGAGAGATTATGGTCTAATTCCATGTCTTCAGGCTCTAGAATATGGGAGAGATTAGATCGATATTTATGTAACATGGAAACATGGAAGACATTGATGAATTTTGTTGAATTCATTGGGAAGAGCTAGTTTATATGCTACAAGACCAATTCTTTCCACAACTTCGAATGGCCCGATGAAACGAGGACTCAACTTTCCTTTCTTCCTGAATCTAAGAATTTTCTTCCAAGGTGAGACTTTTAGAAAAACTTTATCACCAACTTCGTAAGAAATTTATCTTCTTCTCTTATTGGCATAGGAGCCTATCAAAGGCTGCTTTGAGACGATCATGGATGATTCACTTTTTCTTCAGTTTCTTTTAGAAGATCGGGTCTTAGCATTTTACTTTCCCCTAATTCTGACCAACAAAGTGGTGTTCTGTATTTTCTACCATAGAGGGCTTCAAATGGGGCCATTTAGATAGAGGTTTGATAGCTGTTGTTATAAGCAAATTCTGCTAGAGTTAGGGATTTTTCCCAATCCTTTTCGAACTCAACAATACAGGCTCGGAGCATGTCTTCAAGAATTTGAATGACCTTTTCTGACTGTCCATCCGGTTGAGATGAAACGCAGTGCTTAAATTAATTTTCGACCCTAAGGCTCTATGAAGAGCTTTCCAAAATTTGGAAGTAAACCGAGAGTCCTTATCCGAAATAATAGAAACTGAAATTCCATGCAATCTAATTACTTCTCGGATGTAAATTCTGGCCAACTGTTCTAGACTTAGAGTCTTTCGAATGGGTAGGAAATGAGCAGATTTGGCCAGTCTATCAACAATTGCCCATACTGAATCATTTCTTTTCGGTGACAAGGGTAAACTGCTAACAAAGTCCATGGTGATGTGCTCCCACTTCTATTTAGGGAGTTCGATAGGTTGTAAGAGTCCTGATGTTTAACTTTAATTCATCGACAAGATAAACATTGGGAAACAAATTCAACAATGTCCTTGTTTATTCCCGGCCACCAATACAGGTCTTTAAGATCTTTGTACATCTTAACTGACCCCGGGTGAATTGAAAATGGAATTTGATGGGCTTCAATTAACATTTCCTTCCTCAATTTCTCGTTACTAGGGACACAAACTCGGTCCTTAAAGTATAGGATTCCATTCGATTTCAAGGTGAAGTCGAATGAGATTCGGTTTTCGTGCCTTCTAGTAACTTCCAAGCTTGGGATCAATTTGTTGTAAAGCCTAGATCATGTTCATTAGATCGGACATAACTTGTATTTCTGATAGTAGCTTTTGATTCTTCAAGAGCTTAAAATGGGCATTAATAGCCACCAAGATACGACAAAATATAAGGAAATTGATCAAGATATTTTCTATCAATAATTTTAGCTTGAATCGAGTTTAATTCAAAACATGGAAGACTTAAAGGGTTCGAAATAATGTCCCTTACCACTAGAATATTTGCGACTGAGTGCATTAGCTACAACATTGGCTTTTTCGGGATGATAGTCTATGACTAAATCATAATCTTTCAATAACTCGAGCCATCTTCTTTGTCAGAGATTCAGCTTCTTTTGTGTCAAGATATACTTGAGACTCTTGTGGTTTGTAAACAAGTGACACTTTTCTCTGAATAGGTAATGCCTCCAAATTTTTAGAGCAAAAACAACTGCAGCCAATTCGAGATCCTGGGTCGGATAATTTGATTCATGTGGCTTAAGTTGCCAGGACGCATAGGCCACAACCTTGCCATCCTGCATAAAGACACAACCGAGCCCTAGATAAGAGGCATCACTATAGATTGTATACTCTTTTCCTGGTTCTGGTTGAATCAAAACCAAGGCATGGGTAAGGGCTTGCTTGAGTTGGTTGAAACTCTTTTGCTGCTTTTATGTCCAAACAAAGCTTTCTTCCTTTCTAAGTAATTTGGTTAAGTTTAGGGCCAAGGTAGAAAACCCTTTCACAAATCTTCGGTAATACCCGGCTAAACTGAGGAAACTCCTAACTTCTCGGACACTTTTAGGAGGTAAACAATCGATAATTACTTCTATTTTCTTTGGTTCGACCTTAATGCCATCGACCAAGATTACATGGCCTAAAAAGGATACTTCTGGTAACCAGAATTCACATTTGCTGAATTTTGCAAATAATTGATGTTCTCATAGTGTCTGTAACACTATTCGAAGGTGTTCGATATGCTCTTCTTTGTTTTTAGAGTAAACGAGTATATCGTCGATGAACACAACAACAAACTTGTCTAAGAAGGGTTTGAATACCCGATTCATTAGATCCATGAAGGCAGTTGGAGCATTCGTCAAACCAAAAGGCATAACAAGGAACTTGAAATGACCATATCAAGTCCTAAAAAGCTGTTTTAGGCATGTCGCCTTCCTTTACTCTCATTTGATAGTAACTGGATCTGAGATCAACTTCGAGAATTCACTTGCATCTTTCAACTGATCAAACAAATCTTCGATTCTCGGTAAGGGATACTTGTTCTTGATTGTGATTTGATTGAGTTGTTGATAATCAATACATAGTCTCATTGACCCATCATTCTTCTTGACAAACAGAATTGGAGCTCCCCAAGGAGATGAGCTTGGTCAAATGAAGCCTTTTTCTTGTAGTTCTTGTAACTGTTTCTAGAGTTCTTTTAATTCAACCGGTGCCATTTTATAGGGAGTAATGGACACAGGATAAGATCCCAGTTGAACCTCAATCTTGAATTCTACCTCTCGAATTGGTGGCAAGCTCGGGAGTTCCTCAGGAAAAACATCATGAAAATTTGACCTGAGAAGAGGTTTTAGCAGGGGTTTTATTCGAACCTTGTGGGCAATCTTTAATAAAGTGGTCTAGCCCACCACACTGGAAGCATGCATTATTTTGCTTTATGCAAAGTCCTGTATGATAATTCTGGCAGAACTTGCAAAGCAGGGATTCAGTTTCTCTACCAGAGTTCCCCGAACTATTTATCGAGACATTTGGTACTAAGGTCTTAATCATAGTTTGAGGTTTAGACAAATAGTTACTTCTTGGAGGAGAGGACTGGCTTGGAAAGTTTGCTCCTTGATGTTTCCGTTTTTTAGAAGGCCAAGAAGATTTATTGTCATTTATTTGTCTCTTATCCTTTCTTGAGTAGCTTTCCTTTTCTTCTGTCAAAAGCTTTCAACTTTGATTCAGTGGCAATCACTCGATTCACCAACTCTTGAAAGTCAGTGATCCCAAGTGCCGTAAACATTGGGCTCAGATTATCATTTAACCCGTCTATGAACATACAACATTTGTCTTCCTCCTTCTTTATGTACTCCAAGCCATACTTACAATATTTACAAAACTCACTTACATATTGCTCTATAGGCTTGTTCCCTTGCTTGAGATACAAAAAACGCCTTCTTCGCTCCGCCAAATACTGCTCACTGATGTATTTCTTACGAAATTTTTTGAGGAAAATTTTCCAGTTGATAGAGTGTGCTGGAGCAGTTAAGATTGTGGTTTCCCACCAGTTCAGGGCTTCATCAGCTAACAGGGCCAAAGCACATTCAAGTTTGTGTTCATCTGAACACTGGAGTTGCTTGGTTAAAATTTTGGTTGTGGTTTCTAGCCAGTACTCGGCTACTTCGTGGTTCTCATCATTAGTTCCCGAGAAAGTATAGGCTCGATGTGAAGCCAATTTATCAATAGATGCTTTACTTGGTTCTGTAATAGGTGCAGGAGAGGCATTCAGTTTTAAGGAGACTACGAACTGATTAAACATTTCGGTAATTCTGAAGAAGCATTCTTTTTGGATTGGGTTAATTTGAGGTACCTCGGTTTGAGGTTCAACAGGTTTTTGAGGATCCTACTACTCTTGATTCATTCGTACATTTCCCCCTTCATTTGAGTAAGCTGCGGGACTATCTTTGTCCATTCCTAGATGTGTTTCTGACATATGACATTATCAAAAGAATTCAAGGGAGGTTTCAATTAAGCATGATCACAAGTAATTTACAAATGACTTCTAGGTGGCATAACTTAAGAATGTAATCGATCCCAGTTTAGTCCTAAGATTGGCTAAACCAAGCTCTAATACCAATTTATAACATCCCCAAACCCGGTTAATAATAAACTGAGTCTAAGGAGCTAAGGAAACACAAACAAGCTAACTTATATAATAAGTTAGTAACTAACAACACAAGATCTAGATGCTTTCTCTCTAAGCATTTAAAAATCATCCACAAAACAAACATGAATATTCACAATCAAACTTTCCATTAAAGACTAACCATATCAATGTCATAAACTTTTAATTTGAAATACATGATACTTATAGACTTAGTGATAGAATCCATTAGACATGAAGCCTTAAAATTTCAAAGCATAGGGAAACTAACATGTAGTACTTGTATAACAACCAGTAAACTTATAAATTTCACTTCTAACCAATTCGAGCTTAAGTTAACTTTTAGCATATTTGAATTATTCTATGATCTAGAGAAAGTTTTCATTTTAGTTACTTAGCTGATTCAGTAAATGTTGCTAATAATCTCTATAGATCATTTTCGCTACTAGCCAACAATTGTGATTATAAAACTCCATACTTAAGTTTATCAATTCTACTAATAATTAGAGAGTCCTAGGATTATATTCCCAATCAATTGAATCACTCACATTTGAACCAAGCAAATTTATAAACCTAGTTATAAGCATAATCTATTACAACCAGCATGCCAACAAGTAATCTAGAAACAATACAAGCCATAACGTTCAACCAAGTCAAGGAATCAATAATAAGTTTACAAAACAAGCAACCTTATGTTATATACATGCTTCTGAAACAAAAGCAAATAACCATGAGTTAACATTTACATATTTTAAAGTGCCGCCATCCTAGGAGTCCAAAATAAAGTAACCAAACATACTTCTTAGTTGATCGTGATCTTGCTTCCCTCCAGAACTTGATTAAAAGTACCAATCTATCCTGGAAACATTAAGGAGAAAGACAATGAGTATCCATCAAGAATTTTCTTGATCAATTGAAGTAATAATACTTGTTCTAGTCTCCTAATGTTTGTTTAACAATTGTATCATCAATATAGGCTAGACATGTTGGTTCTTTTTTGAGTATAAGAATAATATAAACTTGATTTCTAGCAAACATGATAGTTTCTATTTAAACTCGGTTAAACTCAAGAAACTATTACCATTGGTTACTTAATCATCCTTTCCACAAACTAGTATATGTCCATTTCTTAATTCTTAATGGAAGTCAAGGGACATATAGAGCAAGAGTACATTCGAGGATATCAATCAATTCGATGCTAGAGAATTCTAATATGAGTATTAATATGCAATCATCAAGTTTTTCATTTAGCAATTATTTCATTATCATTGAGCCTTGATCGATTGTTACTAGACACACGAATCCTTAATAGAATATCAATAACAAGGGTACATTTAGTACCATAACAAGGGCATACAATATGCCATTTTCATATATCTATACACAAGAGTACCATAGGTGCTAAAGATCGACTGATCTAATAACAAGGGACTGTATTTCTAACTTGCGAGTTTGACGGACTCAATGGCATGCCAACTGTGTCTAACTAACTCGATACAAGGCTTATTTACTTAAATTATCCTTAATTATTTCAAGAGGTATCAACTACCTTAATTCTTTCATGTATGGCATTCAATTATCTATTCAGGACTAGTTTATATCAACTAGTGAAGTGTAACAAGTCAAGTAATTATTAATAGACTTACCAACAACTGCTTACCTCAAATGGTAATTATTCCTTTTTAAAAGTTAGGCTATTAATCAATGAGGATTTCACAATAGTTATAAATAGGCAGCCACATTCAATTATTAAATCAATGCTACACTTACAGTATCTCCTGAGCTAGTTAGATCACGAATTACAACTCCTTTCTTCCTATCACAATTTGGTTCTACCACAGCTTTCTTGTCTTCCAGTTCTTCTTGATCTTCTAACATGTTACATTACAAGGATTTCATTAAATTCTAAAGTTACTACTCATACATTACTTCAAGTGAGGTTCAAAAAGAGGTCTAATCTCTTTAGAAGAAGCCTTCTAATTTTTCAAACAAACAAATATTTCTTCAAAACATTAGCTCTTAAATTTAATTCAAGGCAGCCCTTAACTTATTATAAACAGTTTTAATCCATTCCATATGATTCATGAACAACCTATGACATCATTCTTAATATCCAATTGAATCAATAAACAAGTGATGATTCCAGCACTCACAATACCAAAACATTTTATGCAAGATATGTACCAAAATAGGGCAGTCCCCCGCTGTTCGAATCTGCTCATAAACTGGTCCTAACTTGTCCTAACTTCCCATCTTTATCAAATTAAATTCGATTCTAATTCAAGTAATTACAGCAACCTTGCATTGGTTCCACTCAAAACAACAAAGAGTATCATCAACCTTTAACAATGGCATAGCATTTAACAAAGCATTTTTTCAATGTTCCCATTCCTTTACGAATTTCATTCAGGCAAGACACCTAAAATCAATCTAATATCAAGTTCTTACAATCATTCAAGCTTTCTAATCCACCTAATTTCAAGCAACCACAACATTGAATCATTTGCTCGAATCATTTGAAGACTATCAAACATTTCCCTAAACTAGGAACATGGTTAAACATTACCTTGCTTGAGATTCAAACAACAATCCAAACTAAATGGCTAATTCCTTCAAGACCGTGAGCCTAGCAACCAAGGTTCTCCATGTGAAAGCTTCAAGAATTTCCCCCTCTTCTTCTCTCTATGTTTTTCAGGTTATTTTTTGATCTAAGGTTGAAGATGGTCTATGGTTTTACCGTATATAGCAAGAGGACACCTCTTAATGGTCAATTAATTTCCTAAGTTCTTACATGCAAACTAGTGTAATTTCAATTATACATAATTAGTCCTTAAAAACAATCACTTAGTTTGCCGAGGCATTCAATTGAGTCATAACTTTCCATAGTTAATTTATTAAACACAAACCATAACAATCAATTTATTCTCAAGACAATTAATCCTTCTAGACCCTAATTCTAAGATGTTACAACTACACACGAGAGTAAAAACCATTTTAAAACCATAAACCATCTTGTTTTCAAATCATGCTTATCACCCAAGCATTATCTCATTTGTTTCCACAACAAATCATGCATAACAATCATATGCATCAAATCATTTATAAACTCTTTAATCACATATATTCTCATATATTGGCATTTAGAGTGACCCGGATAGTACTACCTCTATCCATACATGTTCAGATACACGGATTTCTCATGGTTGGTTTACCTCCACCAAATCTCATACCTTGCCTAGTTAAATTGTAAGATACCATCACAATGGGTTGCCATGTTAAACCGCAGACCCAACTGATAACCTAATAGTCCGAGTAGCCTAGTTAAACCACTTTTCCTCACGGACTATGGCACAATAGATTTTATATATTATAGTGCACTTTAATCCTATGGCTAGCTAACTATATCCGACACTTTCTCAACACGTCACATAGCCAATATATCATTTTCAATTACCATTACTTCCTATTTTCCAATGCTTTTCATAAACCAATTCATATACAAAATCTCATTGCCCAAGGCAACAACATATTCCTTTTAGGAACAAACCTCAATGCCCAAAAGCATTCAATTAATTTGATAATCATTGCATATTAATCCAAAATAATGCATTTACGGTAGGTAAATCAAACCATGTTCAAAACCAAGACATGTAAATCAAATCATGTTTAAACCAACATAAAATCCGAAAGCTCATCTCAAAGCCAACATTCAAACAAGGTAAGAAAAACTTACGCTTGAGCTTAGTTAAGCTTGTTAGGCAATAACTAAATCCCTATGATCCATTTGTCAAACCTTTAAAAGAGCTTTAACACATTTAAACACTCACCGATATGCCTCGCCTTGCTCACCAATGCGTATTGAGCCACCGATAAGCAACATACGCAACTAGGCAACCTTGTCTTGATCACCCGCTATTTTAATTACACAAAACCAGAGGAAAATGCATCATTATGCATTCAAATCGTTTCTAAACAAGGATCCTCTGCATCCTTAACATAAACCCTCCAAAAATTTGTCAAAACTACCGAAATCATCCCCAAACTTCACTACACCAACTCCTAACCTCAAACCAGCGATTCTAACAATCAAACCACATTAAAATATACCTACAAACACCTTCCAAACATCCTTATACCTCCAGCAACTCAAAAACACATAGAATATCTCTAAAAACCACTAAAAACACCTCTAACAATTAGCCAATCTAGTAGTTTCGGGATTCATTCTCAAAATCTCATTTCACATTATAATTACCTTATTAAAACATGAATTTACCCAATTAAAATCTCCAGGTTTCATCAAGTTAAACAAAATCTTTAAGCAAATCATAAAAAATACCATGAATAGATTAAATCTTGAAATCCAATGCAAAACCATGTTAATATCAATCCATAATCAGCCAACTACTAGGGAATATCAATAAAGAACCTTAGTTTAAAGAGAGGAAAAGAAATTCACCTTTGAAGAAGCTTCCACCAAAATTGACGTAAGATTTTCCTAAAACTTAACTTGTGAAATAGTTGAGGATAGCCTTAATCTTCTGCAGATCAACATGGATACCCTCGGCCGAAACCACATGACCAAGAAACATCACTTCCTTAAGCCAAAATTCACACTTACTCAGCTTAGCATACAACCAATTTTCCTTCCAAGCTTGCAAAATAATCCGCAAATGTCGATCATGTTCTTCTTCGTTACGCGAGTACACAAGGATATCATCGATAAACACTACCACAAAATGATCAAAATATTCATGGAATACCCTATTCATCATATCCACGGCATCACCAAAAACTCATAATGCCCATATCTCGTACGAAAAGCAGCCTTCGGCACATCCACATCCTTAACTTTTAGCTGATAATACAATAACCTTAAATCAATCTTGAAAAACACAATCGCCCCACGAAATTGATCAAACAAATCATCAATTCGCAGTAAGGGATACTTATTCTTAATTCTCAACTTATTCAATTGTCGATAATCAATGCACATATGTATTGTCCCATCCTTCTTTTTCACAAAAAAGATCGTTGCACCCTACGAAGAAATGCTATGTCGGATAAATCCTTGATCCAAAAAGTCTTGGAGTTGATTCTCTAATTCCTTCAACTCCTCCGGTGCCATTAGATACAGAGCGATGGACACCGGAGTCGTACCCGCATATGTCTCTATGCTGGCAAACCTGGCAACTTTTCAGGAAACACTTCCGAAAAATCACACCGTCTGAATGTCTTGCACTCAAACCCCTTTTATCTCCGGATTCACTAGAATAGCTAGATAAGCTTGACAACCTCCTTGCATCAACTTATCAGTTTGCATTGCTGAAACAACATTAGACAAGAATTTAACATTCTCGCCAACCACCACAACTTCATAATCGTCAGCAAGCCTCAAAGAAATCCTTTTGGATTCAAAATCCACAACCGCTTTATGCTCACTTAACCAATCCATACCCAAAATAACATTAAAGCCATGAAATGACAACTCCATCAAATCCGTAGCAAACTCATGACCTTGAACTACCAAAGGACATCTCCAATACAACCTTCTAACTGTAACCGTCTCGCCAAAAGATCTAGTTACCAACATACCCACATTCAAAATCTCAACATGACATTCAACAAATACACATGCTCACTCAAGATATATGAATGAGTAGACCCCGAATCAATTAAATAAAACAATGACAAAGATTGCAAGGTAAAGGTACCTACGATTACATTAGTGTCATTATGGCCCTCACGATGAGCATAGATTCGTGCTATCCCACTATTCTCTGGTCGTACAACAACTGTATGAGCCACAGTTCTCTGGCCATCATCACACCTCTAAAAATTACCCCTGCCACGACCTCAGCCTCTAGTAGGTGCAGCAGCCTAAATCGATGCATCTCTCAAAACGTGAGGATGGTCACACTTTAGATGCTCAGGCGATCCACACTCTCAAAAAGATCCAGAAGATCCCCAACAATCACCTACATGGTGTCTACCACAACGCTCACAATCAGTAGCAATCTGCACTCCTTGATTACAGCCATCGCCACCAGCATAGTGTCTACCACCCGCATGATCCTGTTTGTATCGCTTATTGCGTGACCTCTTGTTTTGCCTTCCAAAAAGACTAGAATCCGTAGTTCTCTTTCCTAAACTTGTATTCACCACTTGTGTAGAATCACCCAAGGATTGCTCAATATTGTTAGCCCTGTTAACCAACACATCAAAATCCGTATAATCTACGGCCAACAAGTATGTCTTGATATCCTTAACAAGCCCGTAACGGAACCTGTCGCACTTTTGTTTATCATTTAGAACTAGCTCAGGGGCATACTGGCTCAGCCAAACAAATTTCACCTCATACCGGGACACTGTCATGCCATCTTGCACCAATGACATAAACTCACGCTTCTTGGCATCTAGATACTGCGGACCGAGATACTTTCTCTTGAAAGCTATTCGGATGAACTCCCAGTTCACATCCCCATTGGGAACTCCCGCAATCGTGGTTACCTACCAATGATATGTGTCACCGTGCAGCAAGGACACGGTACAACCCAACTTATACGTATCATTACAGTCTATCTAAACAAGAATATGAATAGTGTTCTCAAGCCACTCTTCCGCCGCCTCAGGATTTAAACCTCGAAATTTTGTACCTCCCAAGCTACGAAGACGCTCCAGAGGCTACCCATGATTAACAACTACAGTAGGCGCTAGTGCTTGCACACGCACCCCAGATATCGTTAAGTTTCAAGAAAATCTTATGTCAATTGCGCTGGGAGCTTCTTCAAAGGTGAATTTCATCTGTTTCACAAGTTAAGTTTCAAGAAAATCTTACGTCAATTGCGCTAGGAGCTTCTTCAAAGGTGAATTTATTTTTCTTTCTTTAAACTACGGTTCTTTATTGATATTCCCTAGTAGTTGGCTGATTATGGATTGATATTAACATGGTTTTGCATTGGATTTCAATATTTGATCTATTAATGGTAATTTTTATGATTTGCTTAAAAATTTGATTAACTTGATGAAACTTGGAGATTTTAATTGGGTAAATTCATGTTTTAATAAGGTAATCATAATGTGAAATGAGATTTTGAGAATGAATCCTGAAACTACTAGATTGGCTAATTCTTATATGTGTTTTTAGTGGTTTTGGGGGTTGTTCTATGTGTTTTTGAGTTGCTGAAGGTATAAGGATGTTTAGAAGGTGTTCGTGGGTATATTTTGATGTGGTTTGATTGTTAGAATCGCTGGTTTGAGGTTAGGAGTTAGTGGAGTGAAGTTTGGGGATGATTTCGGTAGTTTCAGCTAGTTTTTGGAGGGTTTATGTTAAGGATGTAGGGGATCCTTGTTTAGCAACGAGTTCAATGCATAATGATGCATTTTCCTCTGGTTTTATGTAATTAAAATAGGGGACGGTTAAGGCAATGTTTCCTAGTTGCTTATCGGTGGCTCGGTTCGCGTTGGCGAGCAAGGCGAGGCGTATCGATGAGTGTTTAAACGCATTAAAGCTCTTTTAAAGGTTTGACCAATGGATCATGGGGGTTTCATTATTTCCTAATATGATTAACTAAGCTCAAGCGTAAGTTGTTCTTACCTTGTTTGAATGTTGGCTTTGAGATGAGCTTGCAGATTTCATGTTTGTTTAAACATGATTTGATTTACATGTCTTGGTTTTGAACATGGTTTGATTTACCTACCGTAAATGCATTATTTTGGATTAATATGGAATAATTATCAAAGTAATTGAATGCTTTTGGGCATTGAGGTTTGTTACTAAAAGGAATGTGTTGTTGCCTTGGGCAATGAGATTTTGCATATGAATTGGTTTATGAAATGCATTGGAAAACAGTAAGTAAAGGTAATTGAAAATAATATCTTTGGCTATGTGATGTGTAGAGAAAGTGTCAGATATAGTTGGCTAGCCATAGGATTAAAGTGCACTATAATATATAAAATCGATATGCCACAGTCCTTAAGGAAAACGGTTTAACTAGGCTACTCAGACTATTGGGTTATCACTTGGGTCTACGGTTTAAGTTGGCAACCCATTGTGATGGTATCTTGTGGTTTAACTAGGCAAGGTATGAAATTTGGTGGAGGTGAGCCCACCATGAGAAATCTGTGTATCCGAACATGTATGGATAGAGGTAGTACTGTTCAAGGATAAAGGTGAGTCTATTCGGGTCACTTTAAATGCCAATATATGAGAATATATGTGATTAAAGAGTTTATAAATGATTTGATGCATATGATTGTTATGCATGATTTGTTGTGGAAATAAATGAGATAATGCTTGGGGTGATAAGCATGATTTGAAAACAAAATGGTTTTTAATCTCGTGTGTAATACTTGGAAAGTAAGCATATTTTGGTAACAAAGGCTTAATGGGTTTTAAATGGTTTCAAATTGCATCAATGTTGTTTGTGAGCATCCTCACTAAGAATTTGTGCTTACGCTCTATTTTTCCCATTGATGCAGAGCAATAGGGTTGAGGGGCAGCATTGGTTTGGCATGGATGGTCCAAGATCAAGACATTTGCTTAAGTATGAAACTCGGTTTTAAATTCGTTTAATAAGACAATGTGTTTACCATGTTTTGGGGGGGGGGTTTAATCCGGATATTTGGGTTGTTTATGATGGTTTATTCGTTGTGATTTGTTAATCTTTGAGTTTGGTTTTGAGACATGGTTTGTTGATGCCTTGCAAGCATAATATTATGCTTTGTGTATTCCTTTAGTTGCATATTTGCCTATTCTACTTTTGATCATGTTTTTGTGATGCCATCTTATCCTAAATGATGATAGAAGAGTGTTGATGCCATGTCTATTATGAGATATGCCTTGAGTCTCTGTTTGAATGTTGAGTTGGTCAAAATATAGGAAGCATGCCTCTAGAAATGTGATTGAAGTTCCTCTTTGTGTATTGATCATGTTACTCTGTGTTATAGCATGTATGAATCCATATTCGAATGAAAAACGTAGAGGTGTATCGATACAGGTAAGTGTATTTTTGGCCGCGTATCGGTACTGGTAGTGGTGTATCGATACGGTTTTGAGCTACTAGAATTGTGGGAAAATGTTTCGTAACCCGCGTGTCAATACGCCTAAGGGTCGTATCAATATGCCCCCGCATATCTATACACTTTGAGACTGTATTTGTACGCATGGTTGTAATGTCACTTGTTATTGATATTAAAGGTTTTAGATTCTTCTATTTTGGTCCATGATTGTTGTACATGAAGGAAAAGTTGTAGCATATGCTTTTCAAAAATTGAAACCACATGAATTAAATTATCCAAGTCATGACCTCGAGTTAGCTACTATTGTTTTTGCTTTAAAGATTTGGAGGCACTATCCGTTTGTGGAGAAATGCTACCTTTATACAGATCAAAAAAGTTTAAAGTATATTCTGACTCAAAAGGAGTTGAACCATAGACAAAAAAAGTGGATGGAGTTACTCAAAGATTATGATCTAATCATAGATTACCATCCGGGGAAGGATAATGTAGTAGCGGATGCACTTAGGCACAAACATTCAATCGGTAAGACTTTAAATAAAATGTGTTTTAGCCTTAATCGAATTTCCAAATTCTCTTAACTAAAGATGTTTCATTTTATTGTAGCCCCTGTTGCAATCACTACTCACTTTAAGCTTCAAAATAATCAAAAGCTTTTGACTGAACTTCAAGTTTATAACATGATAAACTACTAGCATGCCAAATTTCATGTCAAATGGAATCCATTTACTAGGTTTTCACTTTCTTATGCTAAATATGTCAATTTTTTTCACTTTTAGCCAAATTTAAAAGGTCATTTAGGGCCCTTAAGGCTTACACATGCACAAGCAATATACACACATCAAAAGAACTCAAAGGGACTATTCTAACTACTTTGCCACCATTTTAAAAGTTCATAAGGGTATTAAACACTACTTTAGCTTTGTAGTGACTTGCCAAAACTTCCAACTATCTCCAATCTTGAGCCGTTATCTTCCTTAATGTGAAATGCATGATATAAAATGCATTAGGCATACTTTACCTAGTGAGGTAGCTAAAAAAATTGCCAATAACAATGGAATGAATACCAACTCATGCTTTAACAATATCAATGCTATGTTCATGTTCAATATCAATTATATCATGTTTCAATCATAATCCTTGGATTGAATCAAGATAGTGGATACACAAATTCCTACGCCTCACCAAACCAATGAATGATCTAGTCCCTCTGCCTCGCCAATTGACCAATATCACATCATACCTCCGCCTCACCATACCTCCGTCTCACCACAATAAAGGCCGTAGCCAAGGCCCGTAGCCCACCCATACCAATGAGCTCGTGAATTCTATGGCATGCCAATTGTATCCAATGTCCTTTCGAATCCAAGGTTCGATAACAATGTCAATATCAATGTTTCAATAACAATATCCATTTCCATATTCAATGAAAATAAATACAACAATGACAATGTCGATGTTTGATGGCAATAACAATAACAATATCTAATGCTCAATAACTCTATATTTTGATGCTTCGATATAGTCAATGGCAATAACAACGAATCTATAATCAATATTTCAATGCAACAACTTACCCGAACTTACCAATATGATCACCTAAGAGATTTGATGCAAAAATCCTTGAGCACAATGTTAGCTAAACAATATTCAATATTAATGAAATCGAAAAAAGCACCTAGCTTTCTCCCAAGACTCTGAATACACTCACCTTAATTTTTGAAGCTTTCAAGGCTCACAGATGACAATCCCCTTGCTCCTAGCTTTCGGTGGAGACGATGGTTCTTCGTCCAACCCTTAAGCTAGGCAAAAATTAGGGGAAATTGTTAGAATCAAAACAATTGATTCAAAATCAATACTCAAGCTTATTAAAGCTTTTATACAATAATATTTCCATGGATTCAAGCTTCAAACGCTTGGGTTTAACCTTGACCTTCAACACTTAAATCTTGAAATTAAACTTCAAGGATCTATGAAATCTTAAAATTGTTTGAGGGGTTTCACTCACCAATCCAAGATCTTTATATCGGTGTAAAGAAATCAAAGAAATCTCAAGGAATTAAGTGAGGTGCTTGCTTGAGCTTGAGGTAGGAGATGACAATGGAGGTGTTTGCTTGTTTCAATGTAAAGATGATCGGAGAATGAGGGAAAAAGGCTCGGTGAAGTTGAGAAATACTTAAAAGTGTTGTTAAAACACTTTACCCTCATATTCACTCTATAACCGATGGGTTTCCTCTTTAGGATGGAAAACTATATTTTAATCTTTTATTTCTTTTCTTCACTTACACAAGCCCATCATTAGCTATCCATCATGTTGTCATCTTTCTAACATCTCCTATGCAAATCATGTGAAAAAGGAGGCAAGATAGGAGGTGTAACACCCCAAATCCTAGCTTAGAATTATTGGAACCAAATTGAATAAGTGAATAGCTTAATTGAATTTAGAATTAAGCTAAATTGAATAATCAGGGCCTAATTGAAAGAGTGAATGAAATAAGTGACCAAATTAGAATGACTACATTGAATTAAACAAGAAAGAAGAGGAATGCATGATAAACTTCATGGTTCTCTTATTTGCCCTTGACTAATTACATGATTAGTAATTAATTAAGGGATAGTTTAGTAACTTCCTAAATCCACTAATGTGGATAACCACATGGTCATCATCTTCTTCAATTCATTTAGCCGAAAATTGAGAGAGAAAGCTTGGAAAATTCAGCCATTGAAGAAGAAATTTATCTTGCATGTATAGGAATTTTTCATTGAAATTAAGCAAGAAGCAAAGTAAGTATGATTCTTCTTGTGTTTAATTGAATAGGCAACTATATTGTTGAATTGGATTGTTTTTGATGATTATAGATGGAATTAGACATTGAATGTGTTGTTAGATGATAGAATGGTTGTTGAATTATACAAATTTGAAGAATGAAAACTAGGTACAATGCTGGAAATTATGTGTTCATGCTAGTGTAATAACCTAGGTTGCTGGAAAATTGAATTGTGATATTGAAGTGGGAATTGAATGAATAGAACTTAAAATTTAGATATGTAATTAATGAATCGATGATGATCATGAATAGGTAATGTATAGAAGATGTTATACAAATTGAATTGATAGCAAACGATGCTGGAAATGTAAGGATAAAAGTATGAACATAGTTATGTAAGCTAGAAATTGTTTTGTGGAATTGAAATTGAGTAAACATGAAAGAGTAGGCATTGTAACCAACTTGCCATGTTTTGGAAGCTTTGAAAAATGGATTAACATGAACTTAACATGTTTATAATTTCATATGAAATGAATTATAAGGCCAAGACATTGGTTAAAATGAATTAAAGGCATTAAAATGTAATTAGATGCAATCTGCCCAGAATTGCTCTGTTATGGGCAGTCACTTTGAAAATTCACCAAAAATTGTGTAGATTGAATCCAGGGCTGAAATTTTAATGAAATGATCCTTATAATTTCTATTTTCATTAGGTGAAAACAAAACTGAAAACTGGATCCTATGCTGAAAACTGTAAATAGGAATTGGTGGACAGTGCAAACTGTCCAGGCAGTGTAAATGCCCTGTCTTTGAATAATAAACTGTATTAATTGGATGAGAAATAAAATTCAAGTATTACAT
The DNA here is from genome assembly GCA_019671005.1 of Hibiscus mutabilis. Classification (NCBI taxonomy): domain Eukaryota; kingdom Viridiplantae; phylum Streptophyta; class Magnoliopsida; order Malvales; family Malvaceae; genus Hibiscus; species Hibiscus mutabilis. Next base: position 43,703,835 of record CM033714.1, on the reverse strand, counting down.
GGTATTATAGGAAATTTTTTTATCTTTCCAACGGTGTATAGCAATCGAAATTCCGACTTACAGACTAAAAGATATGGCCATTTAAAGGAACAGTGTGCAGACTGCCAGACAGCAGTGTCCTGAGTAATTTGGGACTGTTTTTGCACCTAGTTGTAAACTGTTTCGAAAACAGTTTTGGGACATTGTAGTATGTCCAGTTATGCTTTAAAATGAAGCAATAACAATGTGGAGATAAATTGGTAAGAAATGCATAAAAGGAAGTAAAAAAACAGTTGCTAAATGTTAGGTACATTGTGATAACATTGCTACTATGATTGCATGATATATTGTGCTTGTTTTGATGAAATGTGTATCTGTTATGCTTGCTAGACCAAGGTCAGCAAATTGAGGAAGAAAAAGGAAATCATTCAAGGGCTAAGAACAAGGGGATAGCCATACAAGATAATTGTTAGCTTTCTTGGATTGTATTGTGAGTGTAGTTATTTCTAGGATTAGGACTAGGTCCTAACCAATGCATTCTTGTTTCAATTTTGACATGTAAATGAATCTAATATTGAACTTGACTTAATAAGGGAATGATGAATTAAAGAAACATATGAAACATGATCCTAGTCTTCTGTACATGCCTATTCGAAATGCTATGCATGATTAGTGATAACTTGGTTGCCTGTATGTGCCATGATACAACATGATTGAATGTTAATGACTTGGTTAAGATATGATTGCTATCTCATTTTGATGAAATGGATCATGAAATCACTTGACTTGTGAGCTAAGGCTCAATAGCCTAAGGGCTTAACATAAAATGATCTTGATTGACATGAACATGATCTTGAACTTGATAACTTGAATAAATGGTAATTCGAACAACCTTGGTAGCTAGTTGGATTAGGTAGAAAGGCTTGCCTTAGAGTCTAGAGCTCATTGTATACGGCTGGACTACGGTCCAAGGCTAAGGCCCCTATTTGGCGACAGACGGAGGGTACGTATGTGGTCTTTGGCGCAGTATGAGGGTTGACCAACACTACGGTGCATATTGTGGCGACAGTTGGTTAGAGACTCGATTACCTATACAAACTAAGCACCAAAGGGGTTGTTTAATGAAATAACAAATGAAATAAGACTCAATTATACATGATACTTGTCTTGTACTGTCATGAAATGTATGTTGCTTGATTTGGAAGCATGACTCCTTGGTTACTTGTTTTGCAAGCATGTTGCTCGATTCATGATTTATGATTTCATGTAGCCTAATCTTGTTGGCTGAATTGCATGTTATCCTAGATAGGATATTCTTGATACTTGAAAGACTAGATAAGGTCGCTCTTGATACTTGAAAGACTAGCTAAGTCTACTTTAATGCTTGGAAGCCTTAGCTAGGTTTACGCTTGATCTAAAAGACATGAGACATGAAATAACAAATTGGATAGACTAGTATCTACCTCACTAAGTACAATTTTGTATTTATCACTCTTATTTAATTCTTCCCTACCTACAGGTTAAAGGATTCAACATTACTTGATGTTAAAGCTTGATTCCTTCAGCAAGAAGCATCCTACATAAGCTTTGTTAGAGTATGATTCCATACTTGTTTTGTATTCTCCTATAATGGTGGCACTAGATGTATCTAATTAGCTTGAACATGAATTTTGAAGGATTGTATACAATGTTTGATAGCCTATCTATGGTTTGTATGTAGATGAGGTTGTAATGAACTTAACTAGCTTATAATGGTTGAATGTTGCTGCGCATATGTTGATGGAATGACTTAATGTTAATCTAGCTATCTTGGTGACTTTCAAATGCTATGATCTTGTATGTGGTTTGCTTAATTAGAAAGTAGGATGATGAGTCAAGATGCTTACTTGTACCCTAATCGAATGGCCATGACATATAGGGTCACTTGAATGTAACAATGCTTGTTGTGTGTGATATGCATGCTTGTAGATGTGATTGCCGATTGTATGGGATTGAATTAAGCATGAATGAAACTAGTTACATGCCATGTTATACAATTAGGTAAATGGTTGAATGGTTAGGATTAGAATGTGGTTTGAATGCAAGCTTGAACATGTAAATTGGAATGATCAATCAATTGTGATAGTAATTTAGGTAAGAGATGACATATGTATACGTCAATGAACAATGAAATGTAGAAAGCATATTTGAACTTCAAGATAGTCGAATATGATTGGATTTCAAAGGTTGAATGTTGTTATAAGAACCATGTATGTAGTAACTTGAAGTGTAAGCAAGAAAGAAATGAATCTAGAATCATTGTGTTAATAGCCGAATAATTTAGGTGAAAAATAACTAGAAATGCTTGCTTGTTAGTGTAGTTTGAATACCTTTGAAGATTTGATGCCTAAGTATGAGTTGCTTGCATGAAAAGAAATGCATGATTTGGTTGCTTTGGTCTAGTTTGAATGGTAGGGATGTGTAGGAGTCAAGTTTGAGCTTTCTTATTAGTTAAGTAAACAATTTTGAATGTTGTTCTTCGTGGTTGGTTGATTGCCGAATGTAACTTGATTATTGAATCAAGTTTGAATATGTAATGCATGTATTGTCCTTTCCATGTCTATGTTCTTGTCTTGCTTGCTTGTAAGTAACGCTCCCGAATCGAGTTACTATTAACCCGGGTAGGGGGTGTTACATATAAATTGGTAATCAAGCTTTAGGTTTAGTTGATTCTTGGACTAAACCGGGCTATCATGCATTATATAGGATACTTGTGCCACCTAGGAGACTTGAATTGAATAGCTTGTCTTGCTTATTAAACCGAACCCTTAATTGTTCTATTTGAATGTAGAATGTCTGAAACAAGACTCGATCAGGATAATGAAAGTCCTGAAGGCTCCTCAAACGAAGGAGACAGTGTGAGGATGGAACAGATTCCTCCTTAACATCAAGCTCAACATAGAGCTCAAGCTGGTGCTCAACAGGAAGCTCCTGCTATTAATCCTGTGCAGCAAGAATGCCTTCTAAGTATAAAGGAGATGTTTAATCATCTAGTGTCTAGCTTCAAGAAAGATCATCCAATTGCTCCTACAGTTGTTGTGCCAAACCGAGCTTTGATTGACAAACTAGCTCAACATCGGGCTTATACCTTCACTGGCACCGATGAAGCAAACCCAAAAGTAGCTGAGTACTGGCTTGAAGCCACTACTTGAATCCTTACCAAGCAACTACATTGTCCCGATGAGCACAAACTCGAATGTGCTATAGCTTTGTTAGCTGATGAAGCCCTAAGCTGGTGGGAAACTACTACGTTGACTGCCCCTACATAAGCCGTGACGTGGAAATTCTTTCTTGATGAATTAAGGAAGAAATATATCAGTGAACAGTATTTGGCCAAGCTCCAAAAATGTTTCTTGTACCTCAAGCAAGGGTGCCGACCCATTGAACATTATATAAGCAACTTCTGCAAGTATTGCAAATATGGGTCGAAATACATCAAAATCGAGGTTGACAAATGCCGAATGTTCATTGATGGGTTAAATGATGAATTAAGCCCTATATGCACTGCTCTCGGTATTACTGACTTCTAAAACTTGGTAAACCGAGTCATTGCTACAGAGGCGAAGATGAAGGCCTCAGAGAAGCATAAGAGTGTGAACTCCTAAAAAGATAAACGATCCAGAAATGATGACAAGCCACACTGGCAGTCAAAGAAAGCTAAGCATTCTAAAGACCACTATACTAATGTCCAGAAGAACAATTATCTACCAAAACCTCAATCGGTAATCAAATCCTCAGCCTCGATGATCTCAGTTGATAGTACGAGGAATTCTGGTAAAGCTGTTCAGTATTCTACTTGCAAGTTCTATTAGAAGCACCACACCGGGCAATGCAGAACTCAACAAAACTTGTGCTACTTATGTGGACCCTCAGATCACTATATATGGGATTGTCCTTAGAATCCCAATAAGGTTCCAAGTCAAACTCCTTGAAATGCAAGCTTAGCTCTCTCCAATCGAAACAAGGGTCCTAAGCATGCCTAGTCTGGAAATCAGGGAGAGGCAGAGGAACCATTCGAATGCCCCTACTCATCAGGAATCTCGAGCCCCTGCTCGTATGTACCACATTCATGGTAAAGATGATGAAGAAGCTCATGATGTTATTGTACGTACCGTTCTGTTAAATTCCAGTCCTGCATATGCCTTAATTGATTCGGGCTCTACCCATTCATTTGTTGGTTATGCCTTGTTCAACAAGTTAAAATTGAAACCCAAAATTATTGAATCTAGTCTTGTAGTTTCAAATCCATTAGGGGGAAAACACCCATTAACTTGTGCCACAAGCAAGCTTCCTTGACCATATGAAACATACCTTTTCCCATTCATCTTTATGTCTTACCGTATTGTGAATTTGACTTGATATTGGGGTTAGATTGGTTAAGTAAACACGAGGCCTGGGTAGATTGCCAAAATCAGAGATTGTATCTCCGAGGTTTAGGGAAAGAATCCATTCTCTTAATAGACAAGAAACCAACCTCAATCTTTGCTAAAATGATCATTCAAGATGAGATTGAATTCGGCTTACCTAGTATGCCAATTGTGTTTGAATTCACTGATGTTTTTCCCGAGGAACTCCCTGGTGTCCCTCCGACTAGAGAAGTAGAGTTTGGGATTGAAGTGCAGCCTGGAACAACTCCGGTGTCCATCACACTTTATCGAATGACACATGTTGAGTTGAAAGAATTAAAGAAGGAACTTCAGGAGTTGCAAGATAAAGGTCTTGTACGGCCTAGTTCATCTCATTGGGGTGCTCCAGTCTTGTTCGTGAAGAAGAAAGATGGGACTATAAGACTCTGTATTGATTACAGACAATTAAACAAGTTTACAATCAAGAATCGGTATCCTCTTCCTAGAATAGAAGATCTCTTCGATCAACTCAAGGATGCTTCGGTATTCTTAAAGATCGATCTTCGACCGAAATACAATCAAATGAGGGTAAAAGAAGAAGATGTGCCCAAGACAGCCTTTGTACTCGATATGGCCACTATGAATTTCTCGTAAAGCCATTCAGGTTAACGAATACTCTGGCTGCTTTCATGGATATCATGAATCGAGTGTTCAAGCCTTATCTCGACAAGTTTGTGGTTGTCTTCATTGATGACATCCTAGTTTACTCCTTGAACAAGGAAGAACACTCTGAACATCTCAGAGTTGTATTGCAAACTCTTCGAGAATGTCAATTGTTTGCAAAGTTCTCTAAGTGTGAATTTTGGCTATCGAAAGTCTCGTTCCTTGGCCATGTCATCTCAGTAGAAGGGATTAAAGTAGACCCAAAGAAAATAAAGTCCATCCTGGATTGGAGACCTTCGAGGAATGTTAGTGAAATCAGAAGCTTTCCCGGTTTAGCCGAATATTATCGGCGATTTGTCAAAGGCTTTTCCTCCATTGCCTCAAGTTTGAAAAAGTTAACCCGAAAGGATACACCTTTTTGTTTGGTCGAAAAGCCATCAACGAAGCTTCGATCAACTTAAACAAGCCATGACTCATGCACCGGTTCTTATCCAACCAGAATTGGGTAAAGAATTCACTATCTATAGCGATGCATTTCATTTAGGACTCGGTTGTGTCCTAATGCAAGATGGAAAGGTGGTAGCTTATGCTTCAAGGCAACTGAAACCACACGAGTCAAACTATCCAACACACGATCTAGAATTGGTAGCTATCGTGTTTGCTCTCAAAATTTGGAGACATTACTTGTACGGGGAGAAATGTAATCTGTTCACAGACCACAAGAGTCTCAAATATCTCCTGACTCAGAAAGATTTGAATCTGAGACAAAGAAGATGGCTTGAATTGCTTAAAGACTACGATTTGGTTATCGACTATCATCCGGGGAAAGCAAACGTGGTTGCTGATGCCCTTAGTCGCAAACCATACTCGGGTAAACTCCTAAATCTAAATTCTAGTATATTTCAATCAAATTCAAACTTACTTGAATCACAAGTAACTATTCGAACACTTACTTGTTTTGCAAGTAACCACTCAAAATTTTCCTTAATGATCCTATGTATTCTTGTAGCTACTGCGACTATCAATGCTTATTTTTGTTTATCCAAAGGACATAAATTCTTGTCTGAACTTAAAGTTCAATCCAACTTAATCTCGAGAATTAAAGAACTCCAGCAAACTGATTCAGATCTTTAGTAGATCATATCCAAGTTAGACTCTGAGTCAAATTCTGACTTCTCCCTTAAGTCAAATGGACTTCTCTATTTCAAAGATAGAGTGTGTGTTCCTAACAATGAGGAACTAAGACAAGAAATGTTACAAGAAGCTCACCAAAGCTCATTCTCGATTCACCCGGGATCTGTTAAGATGTACAAGGATCTAAAGCCATTATACTGGTGGTCGGGTATGAAATCAGCTATCACAGACTTCGTATCGAAGTGTCTGACTTGACAAAGAGTTAAAGCTGAACATCGAGTCCCTACTGGATTACTTCAGCCAATCGAATTCCCTTAGTGGAAATGGGATCGGATTACAATGGATTTCGTTACTGGTCTTCATTCCACTCCAAGAAAGAACGATGCTGTATGGGTGATTGTTGATAGATTCACAAAGTCTACTGACTTCATCCCTGTTCGAATAAACATGAGCTTGGAAACCTTAGCCGGGCTATACATCCGTGAAGTGATTTGACTACATGGTGTACCTACAGCAATAATCTCTGATCGTGATCCTAGATTTGCTTCTAGATTTTGGAAGTCACTACAGAAAGCTCTTGGAACCAAAGTAAATCTAAGTACAGCTTTCCATCCTCAGTCTGATGGACAATCTGAAAAGATTATTCAAGTACTAGAAGACATGCTCCGTGCTTGTGTTATAGAGTTCGGGAAGAACTGGGAGAAATCTCTACCCCTTGTAGAGTTTTGCTTACAACAATAGCTACCAAGCATCTATTCAGATGGAACCATTCGAAGCTCTATACGGGAGGAAATGTAGAACTCCCTTATGCTGGTCTGAATTGGGGAAAATAAAGTGCTAGGGCCTCAATTGCTTCGGGAAACTGAAGAACAAGTGAAGATCATCCATGATCGATTGAAGGCAGCTTTCAATATACAGAAAGCATATGTTGACTGAGAAGAAGAGACATCCAGTATGCTATTGGAGACAAAGTCTTCCTGAAGGTCTCACCTTGGAAGAAAGTCATTCGATTTGGATGAAAAAGGAAACTCAGTCCCTGATTTATTGGTCCATTCGAAATCACTGAAAGAATTGGACTGGTGGCCTATCGATTAGCTCTCCCTAAAGAATTCGATAGAATCCATAATGTATTCCATGTATATATGCTCAGAAGATACAAATAAGACCCATCCCATATTCTTGAGCCAGAAGAAGTTGAACTGAATCCCGACTTGTCCTACGAAGAAGAACCTATTCAGATTCTTGACCAGGAAGTAAGAAAGCTTCGGAACAAGATTGTTCCTCTTGTTAAGATTCTATGGAGAAATCATAAGGTGGAAGAAGCTACCTAGGAATCTGAAGAAGTCACCAGGAAGCAGTATCCCCACCTTTTCGATTCAGGTAAATTCAAGGACGAATTTAATTTAAGGGGGGGGGAATTGTAACACCCCAAATCCTAGCTTAGAATTATTGGAACCAAATTCAATAAGTGAATAACTTAATTGAATTTAGAATTAAGCTAAATTGAATAATCAAGGGCCTAATTGAAAGAATGAAGGAAATAAGTGACCAAATTAGAATGACTACATTGAATTAAACAAGAAAGAAGAGGAATGCATGATAAACTTCATGGTTCTCTTATTTGCCCTTGACTAATTACATGATTAGTAATTAATTAAGGGATAGTTTAGTAACTTCCTAAATCCACTAATGTGGATAACCACATGGTCATCATCTTCTTCAATTTACTTAGCTAAAAATTGAGAGAAGAAAATTGAGAGAGAAAGCTTGGAAAATTCAGCCATTGAAGAAGAAATTTAGCTTGCATGTATAGGATTTTTTCATTGAAATTAAGCAAGAAGCAAAGTAAGTATGATTCTTCTTGTGTTTAATTGAATAGGCAACTATATTGTTGAATTGGACTGTTTTTGATGAATATAGATGGAATTAGACATTGAATGTGTTGTTAGATGATAGAATGGTTGTTGAATTATAAAAATTTGAAGAATGAAAACTAGGTACAATGCTGGAAATTATGTGTTCATGCTAGTGTAATAACCTAGGTTGCTGGAAAATTGAATTGTGATATTGAAGTGGGAATTGAATGAATAGAACTTAAAATTTAGATATAGAATTAATGAATTGATGATGATCATGAATAGGAAATGTATAGAAGATGTTAAACAAATTGAATTGATAGCAAACAATGCTGGAAATGTAAGGATAAAAGCATGAACATAGTTATGTAAGCTAGAAACTGTTTTGCGGAATTGAAATTGAGTAAACATGAAAGAGTAGGCATTGTAACCAACTTGCCCTCTTTTGGCAGATTTTAAAAATGGATTAACATGAACTTAACATGTTTAGAATGTCATATGAAATGAATTATAGGGCCAAGACATTGGTTAAAATGAATTAAAGGCATTAAAATGTAATTAGATGCAATCTGCCCAGAATTGCTCTGTTCTGGGCAGTCACTTTGAAAATTCACCAAACATTGTGTAGATTGAATTTAGGGCTGAGATTTTATTGACATGATCCTTGTAATGTCTATTTTCATTAGGTGAAAACAAAACTGAAAACTGGGTCCTATGCTGAAAACTATAAAAAGCAATTGCTGGACAGTGCAAACTGTCCAGGCAGTGTAAATGCCCTGTATTTGAATAATAAACTGTATTAATTGGCTATGAAATAAATAAAAATTCTTACATGGTATTATAGGAATTTTTTTTAGCTTTCCAACGGTGTATACAAATCGAAATTCCGACATACAGATTAAAAGATATGGCCATTTAAAGCGACAGTATGCAAACTGCCAGGCAACAATGTCCTGAGCAGTTTGGGACTATTTTTGCACCTATTTGTAAACTGTTTCCAAAACAGTTTTGGGACAGTGTAGTATGTCCAGTTATGCTTTAAAATGAAGTAATAACAATGTGGAGATAAATTGGTAAGAAATGCTGAAAAGGAAGTATAAAAACAGTAGCTAAATGTTAGGTACTTTGTGATAACATTGCTACTATGATTGCATGATATATTGTGCTTGTTTTGATGAAATGTGTATGTGTTATGCTTGCTAGACCAAGGGCAGAAAATTGAGGAAGAAAAAGGAAATCATTCAAGGGCTAAGAACAAGGGGATAGCCATACAAGATAATTGCTAGCTTGCTTGGATTGTATTGTGAGTGTAGTTATTTCTAAGGTTAGGACTAGGTCCTAACCAATGCATTCTTGTTTCAATTTTGACATGTAAATGAATCTAATATTGAACTTGACTTAATAAGGGAAGGATGAATTAAAGAAACATATGAATCATGATCCTAACTTATGTACATGCCTATTCGAAATGCTATGCATGATTAGTGATAACTTGGTTGCTTGTATGTGCCATGATACAACATGATTGAATGTTAATGACTTGGTTGAGATATGATTGTTATCTCATTTTGATGAAATGGATCATGAAATCACTTGACTTGTGAGCTAAGGCTCAGTTGCCTAAGGGCTTAACATGAAATGATCTTGATTGACATGAACATGATCTTGAACTTGATAACTTGAATAAATGGTAATTTGAACAACCTTGGTACCTAGTTGGATTAGGTAGAAAGGCACGCCTTAGAGTCTAGAGCTCATTGTGTACGGGTGGACTACGGTCCAGAGCTAAGACCCCTATTTGGCGATAGATGAAGGGTACGTATGTGGTCTTTGGTGACAATAGGAGGGTTGACCAGCACTACGATGCATATTGTGATGACAGTTGGTTGGAGACTCGATTACCTATACAAACTAAGTATCAAGGGGGTTGTTTAATGAAATAAAAAAATGAAATAAGACTCAATTATACATGATACTTGTCTTTTATTTCCATGAAATGTATGTTGCTTGATTTGGAAGCATGACTCCTTGGTTACTTGTTTTGCAAGCATGTTGCTTGATTCATGATTTATGATTTCTTGTTGCCTAATCTTGTTGGCTGAATTGCATGTTATCCTAGACAGGATATTCTTGATACTTGAAAGACTAGATAAGGTCACTCTTGATACTTGAAAGACTAGCTAAGTCTACTTTAATGCTTGGAAGCCTTAGCTAGGTCTACACTTGATCTAAAAGACATGAAACATGAAATAACAAATTGGATAGACTAGTTACTACCTCACTAAGTACAATTTTGTACTTATCACTCTTCTTTCATTCTTCCCAACCTACAGGTTAAAGGATTCAACTTTACTGGATCTTGAAGCTTGATTCCTTGAGCAAGAAGCATCCTACACAAGCTTTGTTAGAGTATGATTTCATACTTGTTTTGTATTCTCCTAGAATGGTGGCACTAGACGTATCTAATTAGCTTGAACATGCATTTTGAAGGATTGTATATAATGTTTGATAGCCTATCTATGGTTTGTATGTAGATTAAGGTTTGTAATTAACTTAACTAGCTTATAATGGTTGAATGATGTTGCACATATGTTGATGGAATGACTTAATGTTAATCTAGCTATCTTGATGACTTTCAAATGCTATGATCTTGTATGTGGTTTGCTTAATTAGAAAGTAGGATGATGAGTCAAGATGCTTACTTGTACCCTAATCGAATGGCCATGACATATAGGGTCACTTGAATGTAACAATGCTTGTTGTGTGTGATATGCATGCTTGTAGATGTGATTGCTGATTGTATGGGATTAAATTAAGCATGATGAAACTAGTTACATGCCATGTTATACAATTAGGTAAATGGCCGAATGGTTAGGATTAGAATGTGGTTTGAATGCAAGCTTGAACATGTAAATTGGAATGATCAATCCATTGTGATAGTAATTTAGGTAAGAGATGACACATGTATACATCAATGAACAATGAAATGTAGAAAGCATATTTGAACTTCAAGATAGTCAAATATGATTGGATTTCAAAGGTTGAATGTTGTTATAAGAACCATGTATGTAGTAACTTGAACTGTAAGCAAGAAAGAAATGAATCTAGAATCATTGTGTTAATAGCCAAAAGTTTAGGTGGAAAAATAACTAGAAATGCTTGCTTGTTAGTGTAATTTGAATACCTTTGAAGATTTGATGCCTAAGTAATGAGTTGCTTGCATGAAAAGAAATGCATGATTTGGTTGCTTTGGTCTAGTTCGAATGGTAGGGATGTGTAGGAGTCAAGTTTGAGCTTTCTTGTTAGTTAAGTAAACAAGTTTTTATGTTTTTCTTCTTTGTTGGTTGATTGTCGAATGTAACTTGATTATTGAATCAAGTTTGAATGTGTATTGCATGTATTGTCCTTTCCATGTCTATGTTCTTGTCTTGCTTGCTTGTTAAGTAACGGTCCCGAACTGAGTTACTATTAACCCAGGTAGGGGGTGTTACAGAAGGTGATTCATCCTAAAATGAGATAAATAAAAGGGTAGTCCCTCAATTTCCCAAATTTTACACTATTGCCCTCAAACATTCAGTTTTTACAATTTAGTCACTAAAAGGCTTTCCATAAATTTAATAAGGTCCCTAAGCGATAAATTGACTCAATAAGAGTCTAATATCAATGTAATTGACCATACGGTCAAAGTCAATACAATATTTAGACCATTTCAGTGTAGGGTTTCAAAATATCGGAACCCAATTCCCGCTAGACCAGTTTTTGGGATGTTACAACTCTGCCCCTTAAGAAAAATTTGTCTTCGAATTTTTACTTGAACTGAAGAGATGAGGATATTGCTTCTTTTATTGTCTCCTCTGGTTCCCAAGTTGCTTTCCCAATAGTGTGACTCTTCCAAAGTACTTTGACTAACGGAACAGAATTGTTGTGAAGTCTCTTAACTTCTCTTGCAAGAATTTGAACCGGTTCTTCTTCGTAAGACAAATTGGGTTGAATCTCTACAGACTCAAAACCAATGATATGCGAAGGGCTAGAACAGTACTTTTGAAGCATCGATACATGGAATACATCATGGATTTTACTCAGTTCTAAGGGAAATAACAATCGATAGGTACATGACTGACTTTCTCAATAACCTGAAAGGGTCCAATGAATCGGGGACTCAATTTCCCCTTTTTACCAAACCTAATAAATTTTTTCTACGGTGAAACCTTGAGAAAGGCTTTCTCACCAATTTCATATTGTACATCCCTTCGTTTAAGATCAACATAGGCCTTTTGTCAGTCAAAGGCAGCTTTTAAAAGATCATGGATGATGGTAACATGTTCTTCAGTTTCCCAAAGTAAATTAGGGCCCAACATCTTGCCCTCACCGAGTTTAGACCAACACAATGGAGTTCTGCAACGTTTGCCATACAATGCTTCATACAGTGCCATCTTAATGGAAGCCTGATAACTATTGTTGTAGCCAAATTCAATGAGAGGTAAGGATTTCTCCCACGCTGAAATCAATGACAAATGCACGTAGCATGTCTTCTAAAATTTGTATGGAAAAGTTCAATATTGATACACATTTTCAATGATTCATTGAAAGGAACTTTTTGATAATTACCTGAATTACCCTTTTTGACTGGCCGTCAGATTTAGGGTGAAAAATAGTGCTAAGATTAACACTGGTGCCCAGAGCTCCTTCCAACGTTCTCTAAAACCGAGAAGCAAAACGTGGGCCTCGATCAGAGATGATGGATTATGGTACTCCATGGAGTCAAATAACTTCCTTGATGTACAAGTCAACTAATTTAGGAACTCCATAGTCCATCCTAACCGGTAAGAAGTGTTATGACTTTGTGAAACAGTCTATAATGACCCATATCGCATCATACTTAAAAGGAGTTAGGGGAAGACCACTAACAAAATCCACTGTGATCTTCTCTCATTTCCACAGTGGTAGTTTAATGGGTTGCAGTAATCTAGTAGGGACATGATGCTCAGCCTTGACATGTTGGCACATGAGACATTTGGATACAAAGTCATTTATGGCTCGTTTCATGCCTGACCACCAATAGAGTTTCTGAAGATCTTTGTACATCTTCACTAACCCCGAGTGAACGAAAAGAGAACTCGAATGAGCTTCCTTAAGAATATTAGTATGAAGATATTCATCATTTGGTGCACAGACCCGATCATGAAAGCACAAAAGTCCTTCAGAGTTAATTCTAAAGTTAGGATTTTCTTGCAGCTTAGAGACAATAGTCTAAAATTCAGGGTCTTGATCTTGCAATATTTTGATTCTTGAAACAATAGTAGAATGAACTCGCAGTTTAGCTATGAAGCAATGATGCTTTCGAAGTCAGAAGTAAGCATTAATAGCTCGAGCGATTATAGTACAATAGTTTTGCAATGAGTCGATGTACAAAGTAATGTATGGGAATCAACAATCATTGACAATACTTACCAGACAGAGTTTTGAGGCTGAGTGCATCAGCTACAACATTGGCCTTGCCCGGGTCATAGTCAATGACAAGATCGTAATCTTTGAGGAGTTCCATCCATCTTCTTTGCTATAGATTCAACTTCTTCTGTGTCAAAAGATACTTGAGGCTCTTGTGATCAGTGAAAAGATAACATTTCATGAGTGGGATAATTCATCTCATGTGTCTTAAGCTGTCTCAAAGCATAAACAATGACTTTGCCTCCTTGCATCAGTACACGTCCTAACCCGAGATAAGAACCATCACTATAAATTGTGTAGTCCCTTTAGACTTAGGTTGGGTTAGGACCGGTGTTTGAGTCAAAACTTACTTCAATTGGTCAAAACTTTGTTGTTGATCCTCGGTCCAAACAAGTGGAGCTTCTTTTCTCAACAGCTTAGTCAATGGGGCTGCTATCATAGAAAATCCTTTGACAAATCTTTTGTCATAACCAGCAAGACCAAGGAAACTCTCACTTCGCCAATATTCTTTGGCGGATTCCAATCAAGAATGGCTTGGATTTTCTTCAGATCTATTTGGATACTCAAAGCTGAATCAATGTGCCTAAGGAAGGTGACTTTAGTGAGCCAAAATTGTAACACCCTAAACCCGATTTAGAAGAAAACCAGAATCGAAGATGTCACTGCAAAGAAAACTAGGAAGACTTGAACCAAAAATTTAAAAATTTCCAAAATTTTTACATGGTAGGTTAGCAAAATTCTTTTTGTTATCATATTTCAATTCTTTATTGCCATGAGAGTAATCTTAATATCATTAGAATTATCAAATTTACAACTGACATTATACCATTTCAATTCTTATGATTACTTGATTCGTACAATCACATCTCAAATACATAAAACATACACTTCTCAAATTGTTCATGTTACCAAATCGAAACCAAATAAGCAATAGACATGCATACTGCAAACTTTAACCATTTTACCACCACACTATTAAAGCTTAAATCCCAAGTATACGTTTAACTTATCTGTATACAGGATTTTGGAATTCTTACTCAGGCATGTACATAACACCACCAAAGATTATCTATATAGCATATCATTCGAATTATCAAATTTAAGCTATCTCAATCGTAAAAAGGCAATTTATCTTTTTATTATCCAAACTAGTTTAACAAACAACCGTTCGAAATCTATCTATCATGCCTTGTCTAACAAAACTTCATACTAGTCACATACTTAATTTAGCAAACGAAACAATAAGGAAGCTTGAGTAAGGCTCATTTAGACTAATCAAATTCATTAGTGAATTGGGGATTCCAATATCTTGGCTTATTCAGATTATTATCATACTCCTTTTATAATGGTACAAGGACCTCATTGTTACTTCTCGATTATACTTTCTATATAAGGTTCTTTAATCTATTTTAGAATATAATTTATCTTAATTATTCGAGCCAAGGGGACAAGTGAAGATTGATTACTTAAGGTATACAAACCTTGAAGAAATCTTGAAACTTATAGGATTCATTATCGATTAGGCCTAAACATAATAATCAAGTATATGCTCCTTGTCCAATTTTCATGCAAGATTTTAATCATGACTTTGTAATATACATACAAGTTATCAATTTACCATAGTATAGATATCTCATCAAACATTACAATAGTTAATAATGGTTACTATGATAAACAACTTAGAACTATTTGAGCCAACAGATTTGTGTCGTTAAGGTACTATATAAGTTCCACTTAATTTAGTCATATTGCTTCATATATCTAGATCACATTATCAAACGTTCTAACATAACTTAAACCACAAGCTATTATTTAATTAACATGCTAATGTAACTTGATAGTTAAGAAACCATTCAAACTCCTTAACTCATGACTTAATCTACAAACCAATTATTCGAATAATAAAACTATAGTTATTCGACAACTCACAACTTAAATGTCATACTTACATAACTCATATTCTAAGCAACCATTCGAATTATATACCAACAATATTAATTTATATGTAGCATAAGGTTTTATAAATTATACAAGACGAAGGATACACTACGTGTATCACCAAGCAATGTGCCACCATTCTAGGAGTATGCTATTTAAGGAAAAATCCAAACTCTACTTGGATCTTGAATAAAGACTTGTAACCATAACCACACTTGAAACATACAAGCTTTAATTATCATGCAATGCATGAAAATGAGTGCATTAGTCTTACATAGCCTAAGTGAGGTAGTAGCATCAATGTAAAAAGCATATTGACCATGATACTATATGGAAAGTCAAGGAATACAAGCATAAATCATCATTTAGTTTATGTGATTAATCTTGACCTAACTAAGACTTTATTGATGTTCATATACTTTCAAGTCTTATTATAATGTCTTTCAGGGTTATTGACTGAGTTTCATTAGAGTATTCTTATTGATCCCCTCAAGGATCAAACTTTGTCTTATTGAAGTCTTCTCAAGACTTGTTCGAATTCTTACTAAATCTTACTGATTTCTCTTTAAATACTATCAGAGTTCGAATCAAATTTGCTACCTTTCAAATTAGGCACTTATTCACCTCTTGTGAATTTCTTTTCATAGCTGAGCATTGTCCCCTTTACTTTAATAATTTTGCCATAAAGGCATTATCATAGTTTATCATAAGTTCAACTTATTCAAATCTTTTAATTCATTTGCCTTGGATCACTTTTGGTCATGAGTAACATTGGTCCGTTTTTCATATAGCTCAAAGCACAAAGCAATGGCTTATGCCTGATCATAACAATCCTAACTTCTCTTCTCTATCCAACCAAGCTGTCACCAATCTTCGTACATCTCCACCGTTACCTCCTACTTTCACCAAGATATCACATATAATAAGGGGCATCCCCCGAGCTGTAGCTCATGGACTGTAGTCCCGAAATATGCCATGTACTATGCCAAAGTGTCCAAGGTCTTCCATTGAATAGGCAACTTAAATATCTTATGCTTAAGATTAGGAGGGTATCTTATGATTTAAACAATCTTTCTTACTTCTTTTCTTAATGTCTTATAGCATAATTCAAGCTTTTAGCTTCTTAAGCTTTAAGAATTCATGACTTTGTAAGAATAAGGTTTAGTATCTTCTTCAAACTTTAAAGCATCCTTAGTCAAAAGTTAGTTTCAAATCTTTATTACAAGGTAACTTATCATCACATCTATACATCATAACATAGCATAGAAAAAGTGCATAAGAATGCAATCATAAGAAAAATGATTTATAAAGATGGTATGCCATGAATCATGTTACCCTCCCCAATGTGCTCTACTTGAGCTTATGCACAATATACACTACTAAACAAAGTGCTCAATCAACAATGATTAGGGTGACACCATGTCATCCCAAATGTATAACTACACTCACCTTATATTCCAAATTTATGGAATACCTAACCCACAATTACATCTTGCTTCACAATACTTATTTCTCCTACTCTTTTTCATTATTGTATGTACCTCAAACACAAAAACAAATCATTAAGATCGATTCAATTCATTTACCTACAATCCCACTTTTCATGTGTACTTATATTCATACAAATACTCATAGATTAGCCCAACACCCACACACATGTATACATGCTCAAACAACCCTTATATACTTGTATACTCATCGAAACAGTTTCAGTTACATGCACATACATTTACAAATCAAACAGTCAGGTATATTCTTAATTTACTTGTATCAGTCCAATTTATAATTATATATATCCAAGCACAATACTCAAAAAAGTTTACTACTCAAATGTTCATAGAATTTATACCAAAACAGTCCACAATTCATAATATACATGCATATAGCTCCAAGACAACCCTCATAATTTTCTAACATAGCAAAACAACCCAAACTTTATATATGTGTATTTCATAAAATTCATGGCAGCTTACATGCTTTTCTATTTACTCAAATTTGTCCAATTTTAACATGTATACACAGATATATATAGTAAAAGCAATTACTATGTGGTCTTAGCAGCCCATAATTATCATTTGTATCTTCTCCTCTGTTTTGATCTAACCAAGACAATTCACCAACCTTATTTAAGTTCAAAAAAGTCTTGAATCATTATAAGGTCAGCCCCTAATACTTATAAGCACATTCAAAGCAATTCATTTGAATCAGTCCATAATTATTCAAGAAACTTCAAAGCTGTCCAATTTACTCAAAATTCCTATTACATGCTTGAAACTGGCCACAATCTATATATATAAAAACTCATTTATACTCACATAGTTAAACACTTTTCTAACATATCATAGTAATCAGATTTTCACCTAAACATCCATACATATAAATCCTGGACAGTCTAACATATGTGTTTATTCATTATTCATTTTTTTCTTTTCCAAAACAATTTGCTCATAACGTTCATGCATTCATACATAAATTAGTCCCATGTTCAAATTTCTTTCAAACATCAAATTTCAATTCTTGTTCTAACACTATTTATATCATCAAATTAGGATTTTATTCCAAGGAAACCTAGGCATTGTCCATGTCTACTTCACATTACATTTTTATAATCACAACACACTATCGATTTGTATAGATTCTATCCAATCTTTAACGCATCTAACATCCTTATCAAACATGAATACATTTCCACTGTCAATTACCACATTTACTTGATTAAAGAAGAAGGACAAGATGCATATATACCTTATTATCAAGTTGTTTACTCAATCAAATGTATCACTCGAGCTAATATAATCCAAATTGAGATTTCTCTACCTAGTTCCAAAACCATGGAAGCACCCTTCTTTTTCTTTTTGCGTTCGGCCAAAATAGAGAGGATGAGAACAATCTTCTTAATTGTTCTCTCCACTTGGCTAATCCCATTACACATGTTCACTCTAACGAGTGACGTATGTTTAGGCCTCCTTCTTAAATCTATTTTGCATGCAAACTATTAGGATTCTAAAGTATTCACTTTAATCCTTCAATTTTAGTTAGCCATCTTTCAAATCATTCATTTTGGTCCTAAATTTATTTCATTATATTTTAATCCAAGTATACTTAGATTAATTTAAGTCACTTATGAAATGATAGCATTCGAATTAATTTCACACTTTGATCTAACTCAGAGTATGTCTAATAACAACCAATTAAGATCATACAAGTTTATTTTATCTCAAGGGACTATTTTAAGTACAAAGACCAATGAATACAGTTGACCAGTTTTAGGGGTATTATAAAAGCTCACACTTTGAAAACTTGGCAAACAACTACTTCTCCCGGAGGGTCTAAAACACAATGCGGAGATGATCACAATGTTCAGCAACATTCTTGGAATAAATCAAGATGTCATTAATGAATACCACTACAAATTTATCAAGATAGGGCCTGAAAACTCGGTTCATTAAATCTATAAAGGCTGCTAGTGCATTGGTTAGCCCAAAGGGCATCACCAAGAATTCGTAGTGATCGTATCTTGTATAAAAAGCAGTTTTGGGTACATCACATTCTTTGATAATACCCAGACCTTAAATCGATCTTGGAAAACATAGAAGCATCCTTTAATTGATCGAATATGTCATCTATCCTTGAAAATGGATACTTGTTTTTGATGGTCTCCTTATTCAACTGTCGGTATTCGATGCATAATCTCATAGAACCATCATTCTTCTTTACAAAAAGGTCTGGAGATCCCCATGGTGAGGAACTCAGTTGGATAAAGCCTTTATCAAGCAGACCTTGAATTTGAGCTTTTAATTCTTTCAGCTTGACAACTGCCATTTGATATGGTGCAATGGAAACTAGGGCAGTCCCAGGTTGCACTTTAATGCAAAACTCTAATTCACGGGTTAGAGGTAAACCCAGAAGCTCATCAGGGAAAACATCAGGAAATTCACACACGGTGTCGATGTCTAACAATCGAGGTTCTTCCTTGGCTTTCAATGTCAAAGCATACAATGAAGGGTTTCAGAAATTTATCAAAACAATACTCTCCTTGGCAAGACCTCGAAGATACAACTTCCTCTTACTACAATCTAACCATGCTTGATGTCTACTAAGCCAATCCAAACCTAGTATGACATCAAACTCTTATATCAATAGGGCCAATAGATCAGCTGGAAATGGAACCCTTTGAATCACTAAGGGACAATTATTACATACAAAGCTCACAGTGACACAATAACCCCATGGATTAGTTACACAAATTCTCGATTCTATAGGTTTAAAGGACATTCTACGCTCTTTAACCAACATAGTACTTATAAAGGAATGAGTAGAACCAGGGTCAATCAATGCATATAAGGAATATGAATACAATTCAATGGTACCTGCAATGACATGAGGTTCATCTTCCTCATTCCTATTCCTTACATGGTACATTTGGGCAACTGCCTTTGATTGTTGTCTATTTTTCCCGAGCCACTAGGTATACTTGCAGCTCCTGATAATCCTTGCCTCGATCCCTTGCCTCAGAAAGATTGAGTAGGGGAGGCAACAATAGCTGATGTAGCAGTGGATTTGGTGGCATTGAGAGGACAATATCAGATAAAATGGCCTTGTTCGCCACAATAAAAACAAGCTCCTGAGTGCTTGCGACATTGGCCTGCTGGATGTCGGTTCTGACAATAATTGCAAACAAGATACTGAGAGCTTCGATTTGAGCCTCCAGTGTTTTCAACTGAAGCAGTCTTAGAGAAAGACTATGTCACATTCTGAGGCCTCTCAATGTTCCCTGAATGGGAAGGCTATGGGTACACATTTGTTTAGGGCCTTGATACTTGACCTTCTTATTTTACATGGCAAGTCGTGAATCGTCTCATAACCTCTTTTTGGATTTGCCCAACCCACCAATCCTTTGGGCTTTCTGTGCTGCTTCAGTAGCTTTGACTCAATTCACGAGATCTTGAAAATTAGTGATGCCCAATGTAGTGAACATAGGGTGTAGCTCGTCATTAAGCTCGGCAATGAACATCCTACACTTCTTTTCCTCCTTCTTGATATACTCAGCACCATATCTGCAATACATGTAGAAATCATGTAATACCCCAAAATTTACTAAGTTGATTAAAGGTCATTTAGCACTAAGATAATAGCTTAAAAGCTAACTTAGTGACTAAAATGACAAAAATGCAAAAGTTAGGATTTCTTTAATTATGGATTTTGGAAAGGAAATTTCTAAGGTTTAAAGGTCTCATGTGATAGATAGTGAATTGAATAAGGTATTCTTAAATTTTGGTTGAATTCCAAGGAAAATTGGAATGGGAATTGAAGTTTAAAAATGTAGTGACCAAAATGTAAATATTGAAAATTTTATGGCTAAAGTATAAACTTTGGAAAAGTTTGGGGACTAAAGTTGTAATTTCCCAAAAGTTAAGGGTTTTTATTTCATAAACAAATAGATCACCTAAGGGTGTGAATTAAATGCGGAATTATTGGTTCGATCTGATACTTCGATTATTGGGAAAATCACAGTTAAAGTTTAAGTAGAATTCAGATACCCTGATCGAACTGGAAAATTTTGAAAATTTTCCATATGATAGAGAAAGGTTATAAAAATCATTTCCAAGTGTTGGAAATATTTTTAGTTCTATTCAAGATGAATCCTACAGTTTATTTCTGAGTAAAGGATTATTTATCGGTATATTGGATCGAATGGAAATTTTGGAGACTGATCCAAAAGCTATGGAAAAGTCATAAAATGTTATTTTATGAATATTTTATTATGGTTGGTTGAATTCTAACTAGATTTAGTTAGATTTTAATGGAATGGCAATTTGGAAACAAACTAGTAAATAAAGACAAGTTGGAGGGCAAATTGGTTATTTGGCCCCAATGGCAATTCTGAAATATTTAAAAATTTATAAGGGCAATTTTGGAAAGAGAAAATGTAAAATTAAATCTTGGCCCTTGATTGATGAAAAAAATCAATCTCAATCATTGGATAAAAAGGGCAAAATTGTAATTTCACTATTAAATGAATTTAATATTCATTTAATAGATATATGTGTAAAATAATGGTGAAAATATGAAGATTTTGTTCATATTTTCCAGCCTTGAAACGTGGAGAAAGAGGAGAAAGAAGAAGAAAATTTTCCAAGTTCGATTTAAGCCCCGAAACTCGATTTTCAGGTAATCTCTTCAACTACAAAGTTGTTCTACTCTTCAAGCTCTATCTTTTGATATCAATAATTCATGGAATACATGCTTGGTTGATGAGAATTTTCATGAGAAAGAAATTAGGGTTATGGATCAAATTGGGGGTTTTGAGATTTTATGATTCCATGATTGAATTCAAGTTAGAATTAAGCTAGTATGATGTAAAAATCATGATATTGAGTTGGGATTTAAGTTTTACATGTTTTTATTTTTATGAAGATGATTAGTGTTTATGGATTCAAGTTTAATTTAGGGTTTGTGATGTCGAAATATTGATCTAGTAAGCTTGAATTGTTGGTTGGAAGCAAAACCCTAAGTTAAATTGTGTAGGGACCATTTTGGCAAAGTGAAAAGTTGAAGGAACAAATCTGAATTTTTAGAATTTGGAGTGTATTTATGTTATTAATGATGTTAGAGACAAGAAAAATAAAGTTAGAATGCTAAATTGATGTTGAATTGAATTAGTGACCATTTTGACAATTTGTCAAAGTTAAGTGACCAAATCGAAATTGAAGTTTTGCATGGGGGATAAATTTGATTTTTAGTTGTAATGATGGAATTAAGGTAGTAATGTTGAATTGAGGACTAATTTGCAAAGTTAAGAAGCTTGAATCTATCTTTGCATTTTAGTGACTATTTCGGTAAAGAAGGAAAATTAAGGAGAATTATTGTAAATAATTATTTGATGAAGAAGGTCATAAGATGGTGGGTTAAAGAAAGTAATTGGAATAAATTGAAAAGTTGAGAAGTAAGGAGAAGTTAGTATAAAAGTTGAAGTTGTTTATGGAAGGTGTGTAGAAAAATTGGTTTATGGCAGTAACTTTGAAAATTCACCATAAATTCTAAAAAAATGGTTAGATAGTGAATTTTATACCGATGTAAAGATTTGTGCATGTAGTTTCGTGCCCAACAAATAGAATTTTGAGTTCCGAGTCAAAAGATATGAATTTTTAAGTGACGAAAGGTCAGAAAACATAACACCAGTCTATTCCAAATTTCAGCACTGTAACTGATTTTGAAAATTCGCCATAAATCGTACAAGTTGAATTTGGGATATTAATTTATATGGTTGAAAAGCTTATCGAATCTAGTTTCTTTCAGAACAAACGGATTTGAATTTCGAGTTATAGATTATTTTATAGAAATATTTCTTCGAAGGTACTGCAAACTGCTAGAAAATGAGAATTGATACACTTTGTATCTAAGGTTGATTAGTAAGCTTGAAAGGGGTTAATGGAAGTTCAAAGTGGTCACTAAGGACCATAATGAATTTTGGAACAATACAAGGAAGAAAGGAAAATGTTTGGAGATTTTGTATTCGAATGATTATTTTGGACAATATGTCTAAGATATTGTTAGATTGGGATCTAACAAATATTTTACTTATTTGAATTTTGGAGTTAAGTTCGAATCAAGGGAAGTTCGAGGTACAATGAAGGAAAGGATCAAAGAGGACTTAGTGAGGCATACTAATAAATGGCCCAGGTGAGTGCAATGCATACATAACATTATACATGGATGATTCATACATCACCGGTAGGACTTGCGGTGAGTCTACCTGGTTTATATATTGTCATGATATTTATGTCATTGATCATATACTTGACATATTTTAAATATGTCAAAGGTTGAAAATAAATGCATTGAGCACTAGTTATTGATGATGGTATAATATGAATGTTATTTCGGCTATGAACTGTTAAATGTTGCCATTGATGACTTAAATGATGAAATAAAGCCCAATGTATGATTAGAGGTTCGATGGTATAGTTGGATATCCATAGGGTCATAAACAACTGTATAAATATTCTAAGCACTTCAGGTAAAGTGCAAATATTATAAATACTCATTGAGGAGTATACTCATGCATGGTTTGAGTATACGGACTTACTACGGGTGCTAAACACTTCAGAGTAATTTCATAAAAACTCAATGAGGGATATATTGTATACTCTGGTAAGTATACAGAAACACTTCGGTGCTAAGCACTCCTGGTAGAGTGCAAATAATATACATACTCAAGAAAGGTTGGGTATGGGGGGATGACTCGTGTACATAAAATCTCTTAATTCGATACATTGGGATAAATAAATTAAAAAGAATAAAAAGAAACAGGAAGATAAGCTTGAAAGCTTGCATATAGAAATGGGAAAAGGTATTGGTAAGCATTGAAAGCTTACGGATTGAATGGCAACGGTATTGGTAAGATCTAATCTTATCACTTTGATATACATATTTATTTATGTTAACGAGCATATAATGGTAAGGTGATCATATGCATTGTTAATCATTAATATTGATATTATGACAATTGCACTTGAATTCGAATTATTGCCTCACTAAGTAAATACTTAGCGTGTAACTGCTTTACACATAGGAAAGAAGAAATGGTTGGAGTAAGGAGCATAAATGGACATCATCAATCAATAACATGTACATCAGTATCAGTAAGATATCTTTTGACACTGTTTGATATTTACTAGTTGGCATGTATATTAAAATGATATGACTGCTCTGATAGAATTTGTATTTTATGTGGTATCTGGATGAATTTTAAATCAGGCAATTTTTAGGCAGTTTTATTAATTATATAAAGTTAAATTAAATTAATAAGTTGCTTCCTGAAATTAAACTCGATTTGAAGATTAAAATATTATATTTAAACTATACGCGATTAACTACATTTGTAAATAGAAACTAAATATATTGAAATATTTTTAGAAGAATCAAAATTTTTACCGAGTTACAAATGTAGAGGGTTTTACAAATGTTTTGTGATATCTCTGACTCATATTCAGCTATGAATACAGGAAAGGGGTATTACAAATCATGAATATACTGCTCAATAGGTTGTCCAACATGCTTAAGATGGAGAAAGATGTTGCACCTTTCTGCGAGATAAAACTCACTGATATACTTCTTTCGGAATTCCTTAAGAAAGAACTCCCATGTAATAGTTTCTTTAGAGACTGTGAGGGTAATGGTTTCACACCACTGAAGTGCCTTGTCAGCAAGCAATGTGAGGGCACACTATATCTTATGCTCGTCCGAGCACTGCAATTATTTATTCAATATCCTCAAGGTGTTGTCCACCCAATATTCAACAGTCTCAGGATTGTCATCATCCTGACCAGTAAAAGTATAAGCTAGGTGCTGCGACAGCTTGTCAATAGGGGCTCGAGTGTATTGGACAACAGGTAGAGTGGGTTGCTCAGCTTTCATAACAGTCATAAAATGCTTGAACATGTCAACCATGTTTCGATAACATTCGTCCTGAGTAGCCGACACTCCAGGCTCAATAATTCGAGGTGGGGGATTAGATGATTCAATAGATCTCCCCCTTATCTCCTTGCCATGTGTCGAGGAGCCAGTAGCATGCTCGTTTATGTGAGCTTTGTTAGTTTCTGACATAACTATAACATGAAGAGATCGTATTAGTCGGCAAATCACTATATACACAATAAACAACTCCTAGGTGGACAAGTAACACAATAACAATACAGTAGGATTTGATTTAGTCCTAGAATCGGCTAAACTCAGGCTCTGATACCACAAATGTATCATCCACTTCCTGCCCTGGTCGAGAATCAGGTTGGAGTATATTATCGATAGACAAAACATTGACCGGTGCAATGATTTGTAATCAATGACCGATAAATTAATGATGTCATGCTTTACAACAATGCAATAATGATACAATAATTCAACAATTCGATATGAGGCTATATCTATCAATTTAGGATCAATTTTAATCTTTTTCAAGTTTTAGGGACTAATCTATAAATGCAATATTTTAGACGTCCTATATTGTAATTTATAATACCATACAAAATTTAGTCCTTAAATAATGAGCATCCAAATTTTCATAACAAATGAGATTCATTTACCTCATCAATGACCAATATGCAATGTTTCAAACCCATCCTAATTGTTTTAAAACTGATTTACTTGTACCGATAACGGTACTCGTAAGGCCGTACCGATATACATGTGTTATGACTATTAAAACAATTAAGGGTCAATGAGCTCGTATCAATACGATGTCTATCTGTATCGATACGCAAAGCATGGATTATAATCTATCAGATTCCAGTGATCAAAACCCGTTTTGATATAGCTCTAGCCGTAGCGATACGTGTTTATCTATTTCGGTACACCTTGAAACTGTACCGATGCAATTTTTACAAACCATTTCCAGTGTTGACTTTTCGTATTGATATGCCCTTTGACGTATCGGTATGCCATGTTGACCAGGGTTGACCACGCCCAAATATGCATACCCGTATTAATACGACATCACCTGTATCGATATGCCCTGCACTAAAATGACAAATTTTGTCTGGTTCTTAATCAATTTAACCTATCAAACAATGCCCAAATTCAATGAAACTCTACCAGCAAGTTTATAACATGATAAACTACTAACATGCCAAATTTCATGTCAAATGGAATCCAATTACTAGGTTTTCACTCTCTTATGCTAAATATGCCAAATTTTTGTCACTTTTAGCCAAACTTAAAAGGTCATTTAGGGCCCTTAAGGCTTACACATGCCACAAGCAATATACATACAGCAAAAGAACTAAAAGTGACTATTCGAACTACTTTGTCACCATTCTAGGAGTTCATAAGGGTATTAAACATTACTTTAGCTTTGTAGTGACTTACCAAAACTTCCAACTATCTCCAATCTCGAACTGATATCTTCCTTAACGTGAAATGCATGAGATAAAATGCATTAGGCATACTTTGCCTAGTGATGTAGTCAAAAACATTGCCAATAACAATGGAATGAATATCAACTCATGCTTTAACAATATCAATGCTATGTTCATGTTCAATATCAATTATATCATGTTTCAATATTAATCCTTGTATTGAATCAAGATAGTGGATATGCGAATTCCTACGCCTCGACAAATCAATGAATGGTAGTCCCTCGGCCTCGCCAATTGACCACTATCACATCATACCTCCACCTCACCATAATAAAAGCCGTATCTAAGGACCCTAGTCTACCCGTACCAATGAGCTCATGAATTCTATGGCATGCCAATTTGTATCCAATGAACTTTTGAATCCAAGGTTTGATAACAATTTCAATATCAATATTTCAATAACAAAATCCATTTCCATATTCAATGATAATAACTACAACAATGAAAATGTTGATGTTTGATGGCAATAACAATATTTGATGCTCAATAACTCTATATTTCGATGCTTTAATATAGTCGATGACAATAACAACAAATATATGATCAATATTTCAATGCAACAACTTACCCGAACTTACCAATATGATCTCCTAAGAGATTCGATGCGAAAATACTTGAGCACAATGTTAGCTAAATAATAATTGTAGCGATGTCCTTTTTTTATCGCTAAAAACGAGGGTTTTCGAAGGTGTTTTTGAAAGGTGTTTGTGATTCTTTTGGATATAAAATATTTATTCCGTGGGGTTTTTAAAAAACCGCATTTTAAAAAATGGAGTCGCCACCGGCCACTTAGGTAGGCCGGACACCATAAAACTAGAGATTAAAAAAATGTTGGGTTCGGGAGTCGGTTACGGATGGGGAAGGATTAGCACCCCCACACCGGCCAAAATTGGTACTTTAATAATTACCGCTTTATTAATATTGGATTTTCTGGATTAAAGTGACGATTATTTTAAAATTCGGTCATAATTGCGAATAAATTTTAAGGGCCCCGTCATCCGAGGATAAACGTCCAACCACTATCACTACGCCTGATACTGGCCCCATTTACGCTCGGATAAAAAGGCACCGCATTAACAATTTATATACCATATGCAATCTTAATGACAAAAATAGAAGACATAGCAGATGATTTAAAAACAGTAAATATTCACATATCAGAATACTAATCTAACATAAATGAAATACGCAATTAAAATACACATATACATACCAAGCTTAATATCAGATAAAAGCAAACTTAACATGCCGCAATAACAAGATAAGAATAAATATACATAGACGAACAAATATTTCAAAAAGACATGCATACTAGTAATAAAACATATTTCAACATATATGGGACAATATATCATAAGAAAAAAGAAAATACACTAACATGTAACCTAAAAAAAACCAAGAGAACATACACATATAAAAATTTATAAAACATGTTGTATACGAACCAACTAGAACATAGCATACTTTAATACGAATAACCGGATAAAAAGATACATAACTATCGTAAGCTTAATACACATATACATTTAAACATAAAATACGAGGCATATACGAGGGATATAAAATAAAACAATAGAATACATCAACATATACGATTATAATACGAACATAAGTATTTACAAAGAGGCAGGACTGAAATGAAAGAAAAATAAAAGTCAGTGGCATAAATTAAAGAACAATAATATGTAATTTCAGGACTAAAATGCGAAGTAAACAGAACCTAGAAGGATCAAAATTGTAATTGGACCAAGGGGCAGACCCAAAATGAAAAGTTCAGAAACGCGGGATGGTTAAAGGCGTAATTTTACCATTTAAAGTCTGATTCAGTGTAATTTAGGGACTAGATTGTAAGCTTTTGAAATATCAGGGGGACTGGGATTGCAATTATACCATGCCGCGAGACAAAAATGAAAATATTGGAAACGCGAGGGGATTAAGTGTGTGATTTACCCATTTCATAAAATAATAACACTTATATAAACCCTATTTTTAGACCGAAACCAATTTTCCCCTCATTTCTTTCATTTTCAGTTTTTGTAATCCTGCTTATGTTCTTCATTTTCTCTCAAATATCCCCTGAAACCCAGAATCCGACAGCCGGCAACCGTGTTCTCTGCCGCCGGCCACCGCTAACCGGCGCCGGCGAGCCTCCAAAACACACCAAAATAACCCCCGTTTCATCCTCGATGTGAATCCGAGGTTGGATTCAGAGGATAAGCCTCGATTTACCCTAGATCTAGGAAATACGAAACAAAAAAAAACATTTTTAAACCTAAAATCGAAACTACAAGGGGCCTTCCCCTTCCTTCAGTTCACCGTCTCTAGCTTGGGGAAGTCGAAAGGCTTGTCACTGAGGAAGGGAGACCTACAGATGGCGACGGTAAGACCTCTTCTCTCTCCTTTTTTTGTTTATCTCTTCGTATATGCATGAAAAAAAAACAAATAAGAAAAGGAAACAAGTGTTTACCACTGGACTGACTTTCGATTATCACTTGACTGATTACAACTTTCAGTTTTTTTTGTTACAAGATCTCTGTTACAACTCTCTTGTTTTTTTGTTACCACCTCCCTTTTAAAAAATATTTCGCTTCATATATATCCCCGTCTTTTTTGGTACAAGTTGTATATTACTTGCTTTCTCAGATCTGGACTAACAAACTTATTGCTTGTTGTATTTGGCATGTTCTGAGCACGGTGGTTGAAGATCAACATGGTGGCGGTGTGGGTGTTCTGCCAGCGGCCAGACGCGTTCTCGGCCGTTAGATCAGATCTGATCTAACGGTCGAGATGGCTTGAGGGACGAACGGCCTGGATGAAGCCTCGATTTGGTGAAACAGCTCCAGATCTTGCCACGTGGAGCTCCGCAGTCGAGGAGTCAGAGCGTGTGGGGCTCACGCACGCGTGGGATATCAAAGCGTCCGCGCGTGGACCGCTCGCGCTCGTGGCACTCGAACGGTCCATACGTGTGGAACACGCGGCTGGCAGATATTTTGGCTCTTTGGTTGGATCGT